>MU226802.1:303867-362615 GCA_018584345.1 Thuja plicata
TCATTATTTAAGAGAACAAGTTCAAGAAAAAGAGGTGATACTTGAGTATGTGCAATCTAAAGAACAATTGGCCGATATCTTCACCAAGCCACTACCCAAGGATACATTTGAGTACTTGAGAAAGAGAATAGGGGTCAAAACCTTGTCTACCAGTTAGTAAAAGACTGAAGGCTGCATCAGCTATATATTATCAGAATATCATTCATGTTGATGCAAGAAAAAAGATGAACTTCAAAGCTACATCTATATACAGAAAGGTATATATCATAACCGAGCACCAGATCATATTGATTTATTGCTGATGGATAAGGGAAATTCAAGGAATATATTATGGATCAAGAGAAAATATCACTTGAAATTAATTTCATATACCTATGAGATATTTGTTTGGCATTGTTGTCAAAGGGAGAGAATGTATCCATATTATCACAAAAGATTATCCATTATCATGTTACTCCAACAGGATGAGATCATATCCATAGGGAGAGTTGCTGACAAAAGATAGAGACATCAAAGAAAAAGAACAGTCAAAAGAGAGATATTGACACAAGGGAAGGATGCAACACATCAGAACAAGAAACATAGAAAGCTGCAAGAATCAAATCTAAGCTAACATAGAGCTTACTGGCGGTCAGACATTTTTATTGGTTATCAAAGCAAACTGTTTGGTAATTTGATGAATCTCAACAATTGTATTTCATATTGTATTAGAAATAGTATAGTGTGATAATATAGTATGTTTCCATCAATGCCAAAGGGAGAGATTGAAGACATGTAACTAATTGAATGTTTGATAATGTTAAGTTGAAGATAATGCAAGGCATTAAATTAGTTAATGGTTTGTATTGTCATTGATGTCAACTTGATATCATCTGTATGGTCATGTACATAATGCCAAAGACTTCAGAGAATCAATGGAACAGAGATTATGCTTTCAGCAATGCATAGAATTCAAGTATTCACTAAGTGACAGACAACACCGACGGAGTGCACACCATCGGTAAAGGCAAAGAAAAAGTCATAGTGATGCCCGACGAGCAGAAGACAGTATTGCCCGATGAAGAAAAATCATAGTGATACCCGGCGAGCTGAACACAGAGTTACCCGACAAGTAAAATTCAATGATGCCCGATGGATGGAGATCCCAAAGCTGAGTGGAGTCACACCGATGAAACTGACAGTTATCACCGATGACTAACTACAAATTTGACTGACAGAACAGAGAGTTTAGAAAATGACAAAATATCTAGCTGGCAGAGCTTAAGAATAGACTTAACTGGTTGTTTTATTTGTTTTATTCAACCAGAGTTAAGTAATTGATTTAAAGAAGATTTACACAGTTGGAAAGAAGATAACTATGAGATAAATCAGGAGTTAAAGATTTAAATCAAATTGGGTGGATTGTTTTTCATTCCAAGAGTCAAGAATCAAGAATATCATGTCTATATAAGAGACAAGCATAATTCATTTATCTTAGCATTCACATACACGGGAAGGGGAGTGAATAGAAAGAGGATGCTGAAGAGAAACTGATGAAGAAGAAATTCATATAGTCCTGATCAATCAAGCCGAAGAAGAGCTAAAGAATTCTGCAGACACCAACGAACAGTGAGGCATAGCATCATAGATTAGAAAGTGTAAAGCACAAAGAATTGAATTGATACATTGATTAAAGAGGTAATGTACTTAAATAGATCTAAAAATCTGCAATTCAAGTTGCATTAGAAATAGGTCATTGTGTTTTAGTTTAACCATTGAAGCATCAAGTCTCTTAACAGAGCAGGACTTAACAGTCTTCTATAATTGAGGTATATCCTAACAAATTGCCAAAAAGTTTATCATGAAGATTGCATTGAGTGCCCGATACCGACACACAGTCTAAGGAGGCTGATGCAGTTAGGTAGCACCAGATATGCTAGATACCTATTATGCCCATAGAGGTTGATTAATATTGGTAGCATATACATGCCATATATCAAGTGATAGACTCATATTAAAATCCTCTAACAAGGTCGCACTTAACAGTGTGTTTGTAACCTTTAACAGGGTTGGCTCCTAACAGGGTTCACTTTAAAAGAGTGAAAATTTGGGGTATCGGTCCCAGTGGTTTTTTCCCTTAATAGGATTTCCACGTTAAAATCCATGTGTTATGTGTGTATGGTTTATTACTTTATTTTTTTACATTTCACATATGCATTTCTGGATCGATTGGTATACTCTACATATTTACTGAGTATCGGTAAATAAGTTTTACTGCTTATCGGTAATCAAGGAGAATAAGGTTAGAAAAGGAAAATCGACAGATAGTTAATTATTATAAGTATTTCTTGGCATGCATCTTGTAGGGACTTAATAATCTGAGATGTATTTGATTGGTGGTTAGTGATTAAAGGATAAATTTTTGAGGCCACTGATTCACCCCCCCACCTCTCCCCCCCTCTCAGTTATTACTAACAAGAGTTTCATTAAAGGAAGGAATACACCATTCATTTTAATAATCACCCAAAAATACACCATGACATGATAAAATACATTTTTAGAAAGAACTACTCAAAACTTAGTGGTAAACAAATTTATAATAACCATTATGCATATTCGTTTATCTAATAAAATTACTAACAAAACTATAATTAAATTTTCCAAAGAAAATGTACAGTAAATGCCCCTATAGATTCATTTATAAAATCTACCATTGATAAATTAATCTATTTAAATAATTACTATCTTCAACTATAATTACAACAAGTATGAAAATAAAATGTAATATTTAAAAGATATTAATATTAATCTTCTAATATTAATATCATTTAATAATTTAATAAAGCAAATGTATAAAAAAAACTATTCACAAATAAATATCCTAATAAAATACTTTATATAAAAATCATATCAATTTGCAAAAATTAATAACAACTAAGCAAAACATAAAATTAATATTAATATCTAACACTGATAAAACTTTATTTATTTATTTTTAACTATAATAAAATTTATTAAATTAAAACTTTAATTTTAAACTAAAAATAAAATTGCAATTTTAAATAAGCTTAAATTAAAAAAAAAAAGAGTTTTAAATAATTTTTAAAAAAAAATTATTAACAAAAACAATCATTTTTTTTAAATACCAACCCCACCACCCACGTGGTGGGGCGGTCTCCCATGACTGGCAGTGGGGTCGTGGCCTGCGGTCCCCACCCACGGTCTCACGGATCACCACGATGACTGTGATGGGTACCACTGCTTGCGGGGTTAGGTGGGGTGGGGGAGTAGTGTCCCCGCCCCACTTTAACTTGCTTTTAATTTATTTTTTGAAAATTATTTTTTTTGTTTTACATTTTTTTTATAATTAAAATTTTATTTTATTTAAATTTAATATTTTTTTTTTTTTTTTAAATCCTGGTGAATACAGACTGTATTTTCCAGCAAGCACCCCTATTTTTTTATTTAATTTTTTTTTCTACAATAGAATGGTAAAGCGCTACTTTTCCAATAGATATATTCCCATATAATCATTACATATAGTATTAGAATTTTTTTTTTAGAGAGAGAGAGAGAGAGCCAAATGGAGAATATTGGAGGATTTTCCCAAAGCCATGAAATTGATACAAACAAAAAAAAGACAAGCATTAATATTCAATTTTCAAATGAAAACCTTGCATGCAAAATTTAACCTCTATTATTTTTGTTTCCATACAGATCTAGACCCAGTTTTTGGACAGGAACCTGGTAAGGGTGCAATTTTCTTTCCAAGGTAAGGGAATTCACAGATCTGAAGGCTCTTGACCAATTTTCGGCAACAATCACAAATTTCTCTCAAACAAGACATTTTTCATAGATCTGAAACCCGAAGGGCAATATTGAAAACTAAATCATTCCAATTGAAAACCCTGATGCCCAAATATAACCAAAACATGTTAAATGAAACCCTTAAGCCCAAAACATAGATATGGCATGCATTCATGAAAGAAAATCCACATAATTGATCCAATAACATATTCTTCCAATTTTAAGAAATAAAATCACATAATAACAAACAAGGAAGATTCAAACAAAGGATCCTAGCATTCCAGATGCATAGAAGACAAGGATCTGGAAGCTAGAATTATCAAGATCAAGATCCTACCTTAGTAACTGATGAGAGGAAAAAATTCACAAATCCAAAGTAATGAAGAATCCAAAATACTCCCAAACATTCCACAAATCTCCAATCACCTAAATTCTCCTTCTCCTTGATTGAATAACCTCCAAAATGGCTTTCACTCCAAGGATATAGAAAAAAGGCAATTAGGTTTTCAAAAAGTGAAACCCTAAAGGAATATTAATTATCTAATTAAAAATTAAAAGAAATGCTTTATTCTCAATTTTCACTTAAAGTCATGCACAACTCAACTTTATAATATACAAAATAAAGTCATAATTGAAAATGCATGAAAATATTTCAATTTAAATAAATCAATTAATCATGCAACTTGAAGTATTACTTAATAATTCAACTTTGCACAATTTAATTACAATAATTGAATTTAATATTTATTAAATCTCAATTCTTTAAATCAATACTTAATAATTAAATCAATTAATTAAATATAGGCATTTAATTAATATTTAATTATTAAATAGTCATATATCTCATATATCAATTTTTTAACCTTATTAAGGTGCAATTATTAACATTAATACTTATCATAATTGTTCATTAAATAAAATAAAGCCAAAAGCATCATTAAATCAATTGAAACCCATGTAATCTGGAAAACAACTGAAACAAAGAAACAACTGAAACAAACACACAAGCACACACAGAAAGGCTCAGGAATCCATGTCACTTGACAGATTCAGATAGGATAGTCAATCAGATTCTTGTTCAGTTCTAGGACAAAATAAGGGTTTAGGGTAGGATTTAAGCCTGAATATTATCTCCCCTCTCTTACCTTTGAGATATTGCGATAGGGCACGCTCACTCCTACCAATTCAGGGAAGACGTAGCCCGGTACCTGTAAACATGTCATCACAAAGATGAACATACATACATATACTATAAAAAATAATGGTTGAGACCAGTTTATCGTGTGGATCTCGCCAAAGCAAGTAACTATGACTCTGTCCCATACCATACCAAACACATCAAACAGTAAAGAAAAACATACAAATGATCCATGTGCATACAAATTTAGGGTCAGTATTGTTTGAAAACCATAATCAAAATGACATCATAACATATACATAACCATCATGAAATAACCATAAATCACATGCAAATAGAAGATATAATACACTAAGCAATGAATCAATAACATAATAAAATGTAATACGTAAATATCATCAAAACCAACTAAAATAAACCACACATACATGAAAAGGCCTAAAAGAGTACGATAACTGAAACATAAAAGCAAACTAAGGGGTGGGTATTACCCTACATCTATGAAGTCCGCCCCAAATAGGTCTCCTCTAGAATACAAGCCACAACTGACGTCACCATAAATCTCATGACTATCGATCAACAATGAACATTCCTCAATGTGTTCTTTGTCATCCCTTAAGCTCACGTAACCTGAATCATCTTCGCCTGTAAGATATACCTAAAATATAGAGACCTACTTTGTCAAGCATCACTGTCACAGTATAGAAACCAGTCTTCACTAAAACATTTGTAACATCTCCAATATGCAACATTAAGCCAAGCAACCTTAGGAATAAGGTCATCAGACATCCTTCTTCATATCCTTATCTTTGATCATTCTGATTCATCCGTACAGTATTCGTACACTTCTATTAGTCATTATACAATAGTAATAACCAATATGTTCACTCCACAGAAACATATGTTGACATTAGTGACAAAACATGAATGCCAACAGCATCAGTAGTACCCAAATCTGATATCATCCAACAATATGTGTGTGTGTGTGTGTGTGTGTGTGTGTGTGTGTGTGTGTGTGTGTATGTATGTATATATGTGTGTGTATATACATATATACATACATATATATATGTATACATATACATATATATACATATATACATATATATATACATGTATATATATGTATATCCCTCATTCCTTAGGAAAATACTAATAGATAAAAAAAAATGGCCAACACTAACGAAAAAAGAATCTTATAACAATGGATACTTTGTAAACACTAATAGATAAATTAGGAAAACACTAAGTCCTAACAGATAAGCAGCAAGAATACTATATATAATGAACTAAAAATGGAAAATATAAATACATAAATAATCTTATAACCATATAAAAAGAAATTGTCACTTATTGTTGGGTTTTAACACAGTTTGTTACACAACAATTCCTAAAGTTGTAACTCGTTTAGAATCCAAATCGAGAGCCTCTAGAGTCTGAACCAAACAAAATGTGTCAACAATACTCTCACCTTCAAATGTATTTATACCAATCAAAATTTGGCAAATTACGCATCATTCTAAAAGTGGAAGATTAACACTTTTGCCAAATTTAGGCAACAATTTTACATGTCATAAAGTAAAACTTTGGTGATTCTCCTATGCCAATAAAATGATACATTTTAATTTTCAAGGCGATTATGAACCTATGATTATTGTTCAATAATAATTTGATTGGTAAATTGGGTATAACCTATGGAACAAATAATTTAATATTTTTGGAAACATGGACCCTCAAAAATATTAAATTATTTATTAGGTATTGGCAAATACGTGGGTGGATTTTTGCATGCATCCAAAAATTTGGACAAAAAATATTAATTACAAATATTGAAATTGTGTACAAGTTGGTGATGAAAAGTAGGAACTATGTAGGACTATTTCAAAGAAAAGGTGGTGAATTAACTTGGATTTAGCCAATAATTCATAAAATTAGGTGATTGGGCCAACTAGTGATATACATACAATTTGCCAATTTGGAATTCTTCGATCTGCAAGATTAGCCAATTAACAAAAAAATTGTCACTAAAAAAATTATTGGTTGAAACTTGGGTTCTATTCACCTAAAAAGAGTTATTGTATGAAGAGTTTGAATAAACACTATATTGTAGGAAGAGCACAGAAGATTTATCCTACTACAACATAAAAGAGGTATAACTGAAGAAAACTATGCCTATCATAGATAAGATATATGAAGCTATTGAGTAGACTCATATGATAAAATTGACTATTAAAGATAGGGTAACCTGGAGAATATTTGAAGCACTATATCTACAATAGGTCCACCTTAATTACCTTAAATTCATCATCAATTATCCATCATTGTATATAAGTCAATTGAGGTGGAAAAATTTCTATCATCCCCTTCTTCTAAATGAACTCCTTCCCATCCTCCTAGTAGGTCACCACCAAATAAATCTACTTCTACAAATCCAATAACCTCAAGAAACTTAAAAGAATCTATTGATCCCTAAGAGGCTCATGCCTAAATAAGGGCAATCAGGAAGTTACACAGGAGTGGGACCAAGTGGGACCAAGTGTGCCCTATGAAACAACCTCTAAGATTTTAGAAGTCAGCTCTTCATACTATTATTTTTGGGAAAGGGGGAATGGAAATAAAACATTGAGAATAACTAACCTAAGGTGATGTCCCAAATCTTTTACAGCCCTTTTAATTTTCCTTTAGAAATAATGGGAACAAGAAATCCCAAAATATTGAGCACAGAATGCCACAAACTCTTCATTCTAGGAAAGAGAACATAATGTGAAAGTCAAAAATATATAGAGAAAAATATTCAGACATCTCCATGAGAAGCACATGTTAAGGCCCACAATATTTGTTCCTATTATCTCACTAAAACAAATTTTCTGTGTAAATTTTGCTCACCAAATTGAATATAACCCCAAATCACAAACTATTACAGATAATTGAAGGAGTATAAAAAATGATTCAACAAACTACACATCTAGAATAAAATTATAAAAGACAGAAACAAAAAATAATAGGTACACTCATCTAAAATGATAGAGCTTAAAATCATTCACAAAACCAAAGTTAACACGCGGTAGAGGCAAACTAGGCACAAACTAATATTTTTTCCTTTATTCATTAGCTATATACAAATCTAAGGTATGGGAATGAAATTATAGCTATTTATGAGTGTTCTTCTCTTTCAGAAGTGGTGAACAAAAACTCAAAAAACCTCCTCCTCATTACAATGTGCTTACAGGCCTAAATAGGAAAAATTATCTCTAATTATAAAATCTTGTTGCAACTGAAAAGATTGTTGCATACTTCCACGTGTAGATCTCATAATGGTGGCCATTACAAATGCCTCAATGTATTAATTATTTTCATTGATGGCATTCTCTCATGCATGTGAATTGAATTTTATTTGTTCCCTTTTCAATTTCCTCACCATCATGAGGAAGTAACTTTCCACTTCGACTCACAGTGATCATTCCATTTTGGTGTGTGGTGGCAATTTATTTTTGGATTGAATGTGTCTTGAGATGCTTTTTCAGATCATGGTGTCTTCTATTTGTATTATACAATCCCCACCACCTTTTGAAAGATGCAACTGCAAGCTGGATAGACGTCATACAAGCAGAAACTCTTAAAGCTCTTTTATTTGCCTTGTAATAAACTTTGTGTGGTGCTGACAAATTTCCTTTTGTGACATAGGATGTGAATAAAAAGATGAAAATGAGATTGGGCACTTGTTGTAAACCACATCATTTTGGCACTCTATGATACCAACTTGGTGGGGCATTAATGTTTTCTCGATGCTTGGAATTTTGAAATGCATACACAGCTGGAAAGGTCTTTCAAAGATCTACTTTCAATCCCTTAACACAATGACTTTGGAAAATCAAGTTAAGGGACCGATGAAAAATTTGACCTTGAATTCCACTTTGAAGGCCTCTGAAAATGCAAATTACTAAAACATAGAAAAATATCAAAAAAAAATCATTTTTTCTCCTTCCTACCCACTCCATCACTTCTGTACTACCTTAGATCTATTTCATGGTTCTCTCAATGAAGTTTGTGGTGGATAAAATATATAACTTTGTATCTACGGTTTTAGCGACTCATAGAGGAACTTCACCTGTGTAGGTGAGAACTCAAAATCTCTTGTTGACCATAAAATGCCCCTTGCTAAAAGGAAGTCCCACCTTGCTGATTCATTCCAAATATTTCAGATCAATTCTCAAAGATGAATCAAAAGGGTGTAAACAATGCCAAAATTTAAAAACTAGAAGCCTTAGCCATTCATTAGGCATAGAGTCATGAAAAGGGGGGGGTCATTGAAAATAATCCTGCCTCAAACAAAAGACACAAAAAACCCATACAAGTATGCACTTTGAGGAAACTAGAAGCTAAAACATGCATTCCCTTAAGAAGAATGCAGCATGTGCAACAACACTTCTTGGAAAATAATAGCAGCTAACCTAGTCTATCCTATCTTAAGCTAAAGGGAAAAGAGACTTAAAAAATTCATTGACTAGCTTATCAAAATAGCTACCCTTCCTAACTAGATTTTGATGTTCTTCATGTTTATGGACAATCAATCAGAAAAGAATATTTGGCAGGAATCTAGCAAGCTATTATAATGTCTCACAAAGATTCAGAATGAATAAGCTCACCCATATTTGAATATTGTCCTCCTGAGATGAATGAGGAAAATGAACCTACTCTCTTTGATACTCATATACATGCTCAAAGGTTTAAGGGTGACTTGCAGCTCTCTAGCTAAACTAGTTGTCTAATGGTGCATCCCTTTGAAAGTACCAAGTTCAATCAATCAACCTTGAACTTATTACTATGCTCAGCAACCTTAATCTATTGTTGGTTTACAAGGGCTAGTGTTGATGAGTCCCTTGATGGTATGGAGACCTCTTATTTTTGTTTTCGTTTCTCATGATCCTCCATCTTAGGTGATAATGGCTTGATTTCAATAGATTCAGAGGATTCTTCTAGCTCATCCAAGAATTTATATTCAGGAACCTCCTACTGCTCATGAGATCCACTAAGTTCCTCAAAATTCTCATTATTTTTTTATTCTTCTACTATTGTAGACATAGAAAGGTCTTCCTCTTCATGCTCAATAAAGAAAGGGATCTCATCAAATAAGAGGAATAAATCCTCTTCTTTGTTTTTATTATCTACCTTCGTAGTGCCTTGTTCTTGCAACTCTACTTCTTATTCTTTTTCTTCTTATTCTTCTTATTCTTCTTCTCATTGAGGTGTCTTCTCATTTTTGTTAGCATATGGAATCTCACAACCAATTGGTCATGCCTCTTCCATAGTAGCTAGTCACGTGATCTTTTCGTCCCTAGTAGAAAATTGTATTGCAAGAAACTAATCTTCTTGTTTTCTCTGAACCTCTTCTTGTTGTCACTGAATTTGATTTTAGTAAGAAATCTAATCTTGTCACTAGCTATATTCATAGTCTTCCTCAATAGCCTTAAGTTTTTCTTGAAAATTTCACATTTTTTTATTTGGTGCTAATATTTTCAAAGTTTCTCACATCTTGTTGTTGGGGGGAAGGATATTGAGCATGTCTATGGGGGATATAATAATCCTCTTGTGGTCTTTGGTAAGCATAGGCTACCAAGAAGGATGTGCAGGAGTGTGTGGGAGGCGTAGGGACTTATAAATTTCCTAGTTTAAATGATGTAAACTATGCCTTTTTCTGCTATGTTCTTAAGCCCTAATTGAAAATTTTCTGGCCCTGGTTCCCTTTTGGCCTTAAACCCTAAGTCTTGTGTGTACCTATTATAAAATTGAGTTACTTTTTGGGCCACTTAAGTCACTTAACCCATGTGTTTTATGTTGTCAAGCACGGGGCCTATCCTTTTTATCTCCTAAGTCCTAGTGAGGTATACATTAATTTTTCCTAAAGTTCCTAAGTCCCCAGAGTGATTTATTTCCCCTAGGCATTGAGCAAGTTCATTCTAATCTAAAGGTTGTTGGTTTCCCTTGATCGCAAGATATTGTCAAGTTATTCATTAAGGCATCGCTCCCAGGTGACACGTGGATGTCTGAGATCATTGAGCCCGCTACTTTCTAAGACTATGGCAGGATAAGGGCCGATCAGATTCATCTTCATCGAATGGTGGGTGTAAAGCCTTAAAGGAAAGATGATCGTTGTATATCCATCATGGTATCACACCTAAGAGACACATGGAAAGTGGTTGGGCTAAGGGACATAAATTTCTAACAAATCAAAGTTGATCTTGCAATTGGCACTTTTCCTTAGAGAAAAGTTGATTGATGAATATCCATTGAGGTATTGCTCCCGATTGCCACATGTCCAGCCTGTTTTGTGGGGCCGATGGTTTTCAAAGCCTAAAGGAGTTAATATGCGGTCAGATCTATTTTGATCCTACGGTGGATGATTTCCCTCAAAAAAGAGATGGAAGGAGTTTATTCATTAAGGCATCACGTCTATGAGACACATGGAGATGGCGGGCCAAGATGGGGTTAAAGATAACTAAAGTGTGATTAGATCTAAATGATTCTAATAGTGGGCATGATCCCATAAAGGTCAAGAAGCATAGAGGTTATCCATCGCGGTTTCATTCCTTTGCTCTGTGTGGCAGATGGTAGAACCTGGTCAGGGTTAGAAGGAAGAAAATATTTGTTAGGCTTGTTTTGATTGGACGGCTGACGCATTTCCTCAATCAACAGATGCAGATTGTTTATTCTTTAAGGAATCACACTTATGTGACATGTGTCATGTTTAGATCGTGGGTCCGGGATTCCAAAGTTGATAAAGGACATTCAATCTGTTAGGATCTAGCAGCTGGCATGATGCCGCTAAAGGAAATTTTCTCATGGGATATTCTTCAAGGCATTGCGCCTTGTTGACGCGTGTCCAAATCCAATCATCGCTTGTGGGTCTTTCAAGAGTTTATCGACGGTGGTACTTTAAAGATAAATTAAAGTTCAAATTTGGGCCACCAATGGAGTTTTTTGTGCCAGGTGTAACTGTTGAAATACATTTATAAATATTTAAATGATTTCCAGAGGGTTTTGAATCCATGGCGTCGCGTTCCAAGTTGTAGAGAGTAGATAGATGAATATGATCTTCTAGATCGCATTTATGCAGTCATGGGATGATATTAGGATAAAATCTGATAGCTTGGAATAATTTTATGTTGCAATTGTGTTGAGAAGTGATGCTTTAGGGTTTCTAATCAGATTTGCAAATCTTATGTAACCCTTAGATGATACCCTGTCTCCTCTACATTAATTTTGGATCTTCTCTTGAGTCTTGGTAGTTGGAGAATTAGATTGCATACGAGTACAGACATGCCCCAAATGAATTAAAAAAATAATAATATTCCATTATTCCTTCAGTAGAGGAATGCTCTCCAACATCCCTAGGTAAGTGGTTGCCACAGATCATATTGTACATAGAACAGAGTGAAGAAAAGGTTTCAACTTAATGGCAGAGCAGTTTGATGGTTGGATGAGTTATTGCTTTGTAACTTAGTTGTTGGCTCTTGACCTAAATGATCTAAGGCTTGTTACAATCCTTGTTTTCTATAAAGGGATTTCCAAGATCATTTAGTAGGGGTTCGAGAATTTGGAAAGTATAGGAAAGCATTAGGTTGCATACTTGTTTCCATTCAAGGGTATAGCATTTGTAATCTAGAGTGTGTCAAGATAGAATAGAAAGTTTCATGATCTTTTGCATTTATTGAACTGGTATGTATTTTGAAACAAAAGCAGAATTATTCATACTTAATACAATTTTTCATAATCAAGTCTCTCCTCTATTTTTATCTCTTGAGTTTTGGATCTTCAGATTCATTGCATAGAGTTTATCTATGTATATGTTGTTATTCCCCAGTTTTGATCAAGGATAAAATTAAATCTTGCTTTGGATAAAACATAGGTTCATTTGGTATTTCACAAGGATCTTATAAGTAGTGTTAGGTTTGAGATTATTTGTGTTTATGGCTTTGATTCCTTGACAACAATTGGTTTCTAAAATATTGCCCAAAGGATAAAGTACTGATCATAAATTAGTACATCCTTTATTGATACATGTTTGATTGATTTGGCTATATTCTGCAAAGTAAAATCAAAACCATTTCTAGGTGCTTTCATGTTTTGTGGTTGTTGATTGTGAGTCCTTCATGGTAATGGAGAGTTAATGAATGTGTGGTTAACATTTAGTACTCTCTTACCATTATCTGTTGCTTAAAATTCACAGTTGTAAAGAGCTATAAAGAGTTATATGTTGAGATAGATTAGGTGTACTCGTCTTGGTCTGTAGAGCCAGAAGTGTAGAGGGCAGTCTTGTCCCTATAGTTAGTCCAATTACCTTAAGATAATCCCATATTTGGAACTAACCATTCTTCAAAATTCATCTTAAGGTATATTGGTGGATTTTAAAGCATAAACATTTTAAAACACCAACAATATGGCGACTCTACTGGGGATAGAGAAGCAAAATTCTTGTAATATTCATATCATTTAACCCATCCGAGTCACCAAAAAAATGGCAACTCTGCTGGGGATAAAGAATGGAATGGTCTTGTAGACCTTATCAGGGAGACTCTAGTATAAATAAATCAAATCCAATATTCAGGTGGAGTTTAACCTATCCAAGAGTCACTAACAAATTTGAAGATTCTATTGGGGAGACAAAAGTTAACAACTTCAACATAATTGTTAGCAAGTTTCCTTTACTGAATCAATCCAAGATTCATCAACAGCATATTGTTGTTATAGAGTCATGTGCTACAAAGAATTATTCCTTTTACTTATAAAGTGAGTTAAGGTTTTTTTTGTTTGTCATTACAATAGTGTCTCAAAGTCCAAGTTCTTAAAATATATACTTATAATATCTCACAAATGGTGAGTGGAGACTCCGAGTTCTCTAATTGTACCAGTGTGCATGTTTGGAGAAAGACAATTCAAAAAGGTGGACTTGTAATGATGATGAAGCAGATGTTTGGGCTCTTATAAATAAAGAATCGTCAAAAAAGGAATCAATATGAGACCCTATTATAGGGGTGTGTTGTGATTTTTTTGGTTTTAAAGAAGGTTAGAGTTGGGAAAGATTTCTCAACTTATTTCAAACTTTTCCTCTACAAAGAGGTGGGGACTCTACCAAAGGTTTTTGAAAGGTGATTTGGAGGTGACTTCAGATCAGTATTTTTTGCACCTACTCCAATACATCTAGGTATTTCAGTTTTCAAAGTTATAAAATTGCTTCCTTACTAAGTGACTTAAGCACTAAGAGAAGGAAGAAGGTGTGGTTAGAGGTTTGCATGCTTCAAAGTTAGAATTGAATTTTGCAAAATCAAATGGAAGCATGTATTAGTTGAAAAATGGAGGACACAGAGGTTAGAGATTCTTCTTTGTCCAAATGTGGAGGCTCTTTGCCAGTTATGAAGAGCTTCTTGCAAAAAAAAAAAAAAACAATCCAAGAGCAAGCAATAGTGTTTGTAAGAATACATGTAGGCAAGAGGAAGGGAGAATAAACACATTTATTTTATGAAAATTTTTCTAAAGCATATGATGGGCTTCCAGTGGATGTCAAGCTTCAAGACTATATATATATATATATATATATATATATATATTGGTTTGTTTTTGGAACTTTGTTTTCCTGAATTGATTCATTGGCCAGCCTCCTTGAGGGAAGAAAATATTGAGTATGCCAGGAAGTGGATAAAAATGTTGAAGGTCCTGAATCTGAGATTGCACATAAGGTTGTGCCTAGTGATACTGATTCTGAGAATGATGGAAACCAAAATGACAGAGATGAGTCCAATAGGAATGATGTCTCTTGCAATCATGATAGTGATGCTCCTTCTTATTATGAGGCAAAGGATATGTGTGGTGAGAGTAATGGATATGAAAGTGATATTGATGGTTCTATAAGGGATGATCTCTCTTATGAAACTGGTTGTTATTCTTAGTAGATAACAAAAAATACCTATGATGAACAAGAAGATCATATTAATATAGATGTAGGTTATTGTTTTGATGATTCAAATGAACCTCAGAATATTGATGAAGGGATGTGCATTCCTTTATCAGGTTATGTATGTGATGATGAATCCAGTGATTTTTTAGTTTTAAATCACAAAGATGATAATGAAATGAATATTGATCCTTTAGATACTCATGTCCATAATGATTAAATAAATGAAAATGATGTTTGTGACTGTATATCAGAAGTGAGTAAAAGTGATGACAATGGTTCACTTCATAGTGAACAAATTTCTGAGTTCCTAACTTGTGAATATCTGAGATATTCAGGGAGGGATAGCTTTGATTTCTTACACCCAACACACATTGAGTTTGACAAAGAGTATGTATCAGATGGTCAAGATTTTGATGTGTGTGTTTCCGATTCCCCTTATGCTTCTGTGTCACTAGGCTGCAATAAGATTGAATATGATATATCAGATGATGAAAACATCAGTGCATTTCTAGATTCAAAGGTTGAAGAGGTTCTTGGCATGTTTTTGAATACTGATTGGGATAGTTATGTGGATTATGAATCTATTTCAGATTCTGACTCATTTATTGAACCACTTCAGGATGGTCTTTCAGTTACTCAAGGTATGCAAGTGCATGGTGCATATGTGGATAAGTTCTCTTCCTCCAATAGACAAGATGATGGTTTGCATAAGAATGATAACTTGCAAGCAAGTTCTTTAGGGAAATCTTATATGAATATGCAAACTAGTGACAAAATTCAAGAAAATGATACCAACTATCTGGCAGAGCATGAGTGCCTTTCTCAGCTAGGTTGTGACTATGTAAAGTGTGGTATTGAGTTTGATATTGATCAATATTGCATTTGGTTTGATTTCCTTTTACCTAATGAATGCGACATGCATATGCCACATGGTCTACATTTTCAATGTTTGCCTGCCATATTGGCGCTAATGGTGAGTATGGTGATAAATTTTTATACATTGAGTTAATGGAAAATGTCAATGGGCCAAGTCAGGCAGATGAAAGTGGTATTTTCAGCTTGTTTCCAAAATAGGGAGCAGAAAATTTTGTTTTTGACAAAGGCAAGCTGATTTAGAAATTTGGTGATGGCTTAGTACCATCAAGCCTGGTTTTATCCCTTCAAATCAGTGAAATAAAGGGGCAGAGATAATATGACTCTGCTGAGAGTAGTGTATATTAGTGCATATTCCTAGTTTTGTTTTTTTGTCTTGGTCTCCTCTTCTCATAGATCTAGAATCTAGCATTAAACTTGCGTTCAACCTTCCTTAGTCGGAGCCATTGTTGGGAATGATAATTTTCCTGGTTTAAATAGTGTAAATCCTGCCTTTTTATGCTATGTTCTTAAGCCCTAATTGAAAATTGTCTTCAGTCTTTTGTGTGTCTGTTATAAAATTGAGTTATTTTTCACGCCACTTAAGTCACTTAACCCATGTGCTTTATGTCGTTGAGCGCAAGGCCTATCCTTTTTATCTCCTAAGTCCTAGCGGGGTATGCATTAATTTTTCCTAAAGTTCCTAAGCCCCCACAGTGCTTTATTTCCCCTACTCGTCAAGCAGGTTCATTCTAATCTAACAATTTTCGCTTTCCCTTGATCGCAAGATGTTGTCAGGTTATTCATTACCGCATCGCGCCCAGGTGACATGTGGATGTCTAAGATCATGGGGCCTACTATGTTCTAAGCCTGTGGTAGGATAAGGGTCGATCCGATTCATCTTCATCGAACGGTGGGCGTAAAGCCTTAAAGGAAAGATGATCGTTGTATATCCATCATGGCATCGCACCTAAGCAACACATGGAAAGTGATCGGGCTAAGGGAGATAAATTTATGACAGATCAAAGTTGATCTTGCGGTTGGTGCTTTTCCTCACAAAAAACTTGAATATCCATTGAGGCATTGTGCCTGATTGCCACGTGTCCAGTATGGTTTGTGGGGCCATCGGTTTTCGAAGCCTAAAGGAGTTAATATGAAGTCAGATCTATTTTTATCTTGCGATGGACGCTTTCCCTCAAACAAGAGATACAAGGAGTTTATTCATTAAGGCATCATGCCTATGAGACACGTGGAGATGGCGGGCCAGGTTGGGGTTGAATATAACTAAAGCGTTCTCAGATCTAAATTAATCTGATAGCGGGCGTGATCCCGTAAAGTTCAAGAAGCACAAAGGTTATTCATCGCAGGTTTACACCTTTGCATCGTGTGGCAGATGGTAGGACCTAGTCGGGGTTAGAAGGAAGTAAAGATTTGTCAACTTTTTTATCGAACGGTTGGCGCATTTCCTCAATCAACAAAAGTGGATTGTTTATTCTTCAAGGAATCACGCTTATGTGACATGTGTCTTGTTCGGATCATGGGTCCAAGATTCTGAAGTTGATAAAGAACGGTCATATCAGTTAGGATTTAGCGGCTAGTGTGATTTCGCTAAAGGAAATTTGCTCGTGGGATATTCTTCATTGCTCATGGGATATTCTTCAAGGCATCACGCCTTATTGATGCGTGTCTAGATTCGATCTTGGCTTATGGGTCTTTTAAGAGTTTATCGACGATGGTATTTTAAAGATGAATTAAAGTTCAAATCTGGGCCGCTGATGGAGTTTTCTGCCCCAGGTGTAACCGTTGAAACATATTTTTAAATATTTAAATTCTTTCCTGAGGGTTTTGAATCCATGGCGTCATGTTCCAAGTTGCAGAGAGTAGATAAATGAATCTGATCTTCTGGATCGCATTTATGCAGTTGTGGAATGATGTTAGGATAAAATTTGATAGCTCGAAATAATTTTATGTTGCATTTATGTTGAGAAGTGATGCTTTAGGTTTTCTGATTAGATTTGCAAATCTTAGGTAACCCTTAGCAGTGCCTTGTCTCTTCTGCATTAATGTTGGATCTTCTCCCCAGTCTTGGTGGTTGGAAAATTAGATTTCATACGAGGACAGACATGCCCCAGATGAATTAAAACAAATAGTAATATTTCAGTATTCCTTTAGTAGAGGACTTTTCTCCAACATCCCGAGGTAAATGGCAGATGTAGATCATATTGTACACAGAAAGGAGTGAAGAAAAGGTTTCAACTTAATGGCAGAGCAGTTTGATGGTTGGATGAGTTATTTCTTTGTAACTTAGTTGTTGGCTCTTGACCTAAATGATTCAAAGCTTGTTGCAATCCATGTTTTCTATAAAGGGATTTCCAAGATCATTTAGTAGGCACTAGAGAATTGGGAAAGTATAGGAAAGCGTTAGGTTGCATACTTGTTTCCAGTCAGGGGTATAGAAGATGTAACCTAGAGTGTGTCAAGATAGAGTAGAAAGTTTCATGATCTTTTGCATTTATTGAACTGGTATGTATTTTGAAACAAATTGATACAGAAGCAAGATTCTTCATACTTAATACTTTTTTTTTAGATTCAAGTCTCTCCTCTGTGTTTATCTCTTGAGTTTTGGATCTTCTGATTCACTGCATAGAGTTTATCTATGTATATGTTGTTATTCCTCGGTTTTGATCAAGGATCAAATTAAATCTTGCTTTGGATAAAAAATAGGTTCATTTGGTATGCACAAGGATCTTATAAGTAGTGTTTTGTTTGATATTATTTATGTTTATTGCTTTGAGTCCTTGACAACATTTGGTTTCTGTATTCTACTCCTGAACTAGAAATATTGCCCAATGGATAAAACACTGATCATAAATTAGTACATCATTTGTTGATACATGTTTGATTGATTTGGTTATATTCTGCAAAGTTAAATCAAAACCATTTCCAGGTTCTTCCATGTTTTGTGGCTATTTATTTCTGATTCCTTCATGGTAATGGAGAGTCAATGAATGTGTGGTTAACATCTAGTACTTTCTTACCATTATCTGTTGTTTAAAATCCATATTTGTAAAGAGTTGTAAAGATTTATATGTTGAGTTGGATTAGGTGTACCCGCCTTGGTCTTGCAAAGCCTGAAGTGAAGAGGGCAGTCTTGTCCCTATGGTTGGTCCAGTTACCTTAAGATAATCCCATATTTGGAACTAACCATTCTTCAAAATCCATCTTAAGGTATATTGGTGGCTTGTAAAGCATAAACGTTTTAAAACACCAACAGGAGGCAAGCATTAGTAAATTTCTCTTAATTTATTGTAGTAGGGTGATATGGAGTAAAATTGGAAGCATTGCTAGCCTGATATTACCGATAGGGAGGTGGAAAGCTTGTATTTTAATAGAATAGAGGGGAAACATCCATTTTCCATAATATCTATCCACATCAAAGCATAAGGAAATAAAAAGAACTATAAATTATTTTTAACCAAGAGGAGAAGATCTACTCAAATTAGAGATTTGAGTACATACCAGCAGGATTACCCAAATTGATTGATCTACAGAGTCATCAGGTGCTTAAAACATGACTCTTCAAGGCCGAACATACTGAAGAACACACTAAATCTCCAACTGTGAAAATTTTGTCCCACGTGCCAAAAAATATGAGGTCATTAATGAAAATCATCCGCATGCCTAGCCAGTTATACCAACTGCCATTATGAAATTTGCACACAGGAGTATGCAACAGCCTTTTTAGTTGTAGCAACTTTTTAATGTTAGAAGGAATTTTCCTATATATGCCTATGGCACATCATTAGAGGAGTTTTTTCGAGTTTATTTCACCACTTTTCAAAGAGAACACTTGGAAATAGTTATAGTTCCATTCTCGGATCTTAGCTTTGTATTCAATAAATCAATAAAGGAAAACACATTGGACTATGCCTAGTTTACCTCTATTGTATGTTTACTTTGGTTTTTGTGGATGATTTTGAGCTCTATGTCTTTTTAGATTAATGTTCCTATTATTTATTATTGTTTTTTTACTTTTATAATTTCATCATAGATATGCAATTTGTTGAATCATGTTTTATACTCCTTCAATCATTTGTAACAGTTTGGAATTTTGTGTTATACTATGTCATTTGGTGAGAAAAATTTACACAGAATAACTATTCTAGTGAGATGACACGTGCTTCTCATGGGGAGATCTAAATATTTTTCTCTATGTTTGTCTGACTTCCGCATTTTGTTCTCTTTCCAATAATGAAGAGTTTGTGGTGATTTGTGCTCAATCTTTTAGGGTTTCTTATTCTTGTTATTTCTTAAGGAAAATTAAAAGGGTTGTAAAATCTTTAGCACATCGTCATAGATTAGTTGTTCTCTATGTTTTAATTCCCTTCCCTTTTTCCCAAAAAGAACAGTATGAAGACTCGTCTTCTAAACTCCCATAGGTTATTTCACGAGGCGCACTCAATATCACTCCTATGTAACTTCTTGAATGCCCTTATTTAGGCGTAACCCTCTTCGAGATCAGCCAAATGAATGGACTAGAGATTCTAATTGGGGCATTTGAAAGCAGAAAGTGGAAAGAGAAGATTGCATGAAACTGTGCCCCACAGAGAAAAATACATAAGGGATTCAAGAATCTTCAAAGAGAGAGAATGAAAACAAAATAGAGGGGGATTATATCCCTAATGTGGATATAACCTGCAACAGAGATAAGATGTAGTCAAACGAAGAAAACAACAAGGAACAAACAATCCAAAGCACACAAACAAGATAGTAGGGAATCATAATGAAACAACTGTCATTTTGGAACACACAGAGGCAAGGGATACAAACTAGGCAAATGAAAAGGAAACTACATGCCAAACTATAGTAGGAAAGGGGCACCTAGCAATGACTGGGTCAACAATTTTTGGACTAGAGAAAATTGGATTTTCTATAGAAAATATGCAGGCCACAAATCAAGCAATTTTGGAAGAAGGAGAGCCACAACTTACAATAGAGAATGTAGTGGAAGGAGAATCATTAGAATCTAAGGAGGAAGAAGAAAAAGGGGATCTTCATATAGTGATGATGGAAGAACAAATGTTGGAGAAATCAGTGTTAAAGATGAAAACAAAAAACATAAAGTAAAAAGGTAAGACTGGGTCATAAACAAACAAAGTTAAACTGGCTTTAGCAACAAGTGTGGTAGGCCAAAGGAAATAGAGATCAGAGAAGGAAATTATCCTTCCTGTGTGGCAATGAGGTGCATAACGTGGAATGTTAGGGGCCTAAACGCCCCTAAAAAATGGTGCTTGATCAAGTGTCAAATAGATCAAAGCCAAAGCAAACATTGTATTGTTGCCGAAAAGAAAGTGGGATAAAAATGGCAGTTCTCAGATAATGAAACTCTCGAGGCAATGTGAAGGTTCATTTGTGGAGGCAAATGGTGCTTTTGGGGGACTGGGTATCCTCTAGAACCCGCTGATGGTAGAAGGAACAAAGATTCGGGAGAGGAAGAATTGGATGATGATGAGATTCAAGGTTCTCCAAAAAAAATGCATCATTATACATAATCAATATTTATGGCCCCATAGCTACGCAAGATAAGAGAGACGTATGGTTGCAATTCACACAAGTATTGGGGACTTGGATCCATGAGATAATTATACTAGGGTGAGACTTCAATGCCACCCTGAATAATAAGAAGAGAGGTGGGTTAGTTATAATTACCAACATATAGAGAGATTTTAAGGCCTTCATAAATCAAATCCAGATGATGGACATCAAGACTAAGAATAGGACATTCACATGGACCAACAGAAGGAAAGATTTCACAAACATTACATAAAGACTTGACAGATTTATAATCTCGGGAATTTGGGACCAAAATATGGGAATTCAGGAAACGCGAATTCTGTCATTCACAAGCTCTGATCACTACCCAGTTGAGCTAACAATATCCCTAGATATTCCACCAAATGACAGCCCCTTCAAATTGAAAAACATGCATTTAAAAGACTCGTCATTGTTACCTTCGATGAGACAATGGTGTGAAAAAGTGGATGTAGGCAAAAATTCCAATCTCTACAAAGTAAGCAAAAGACTAAACCATGTCAAAAGCAAATTGAAAACATGGAACAAGGAGAACTTCAAAAATATTTTTGAAGAAAAGGCAAAGGTAGAGTGGGAACTGTCAAAACTAAATGAAGCCATAATTGCAAATGGAGTGAGGATTGAAGAACTTGAAAAAGAAAAAGCATTAAAGGAAGAGTTGGTAGAAATTCATGGAAGAGAAGAGTGCTATTGGAGCAAAAATCAAGGGAAATATGGCTCAAAGATGGGGATTAAAA
Source organism: Thuja plicata (assembly GCA_018584345.1). Lineage (NCBI taxonomy): Eukaryota > Viridiplantae > Streptophyta > Pinopsida > Cupressales > Cupressaceae > Thuja > Thuja plicata. The sequence goes on from MU226802.1 coordinate 325,925, forward strand.
CACAAAATCCTTCCACAATTTGGCAGTAGCAAAAAAAAAGATGAAAAGAGTGGCAGAAATAAAGAAATGGGATGGAAGCATGGAGAGGTCTATAGAGGAAGTAAATGCAGAAGCAGTAATCTACTTTGAGCAAATTGTAAACAGAAAATCACAAATCCACCCTGCAAAAAAAGAGGAGGTTCTCAGTAAGATACCAAGTCTGATCATGGATGAGAGAAATAGGGTATTATATAAAGAATTCACTAAAGAGTAAGTCGAGCATTATTTTTCAGTTCAACCCAGACAAAGCACCAGGACATAATGTCTTCTCGGCCAACTTTTTTCAACACTTTTGTGACGTGATTAGAGATGACATAACGGCTATAGTAGAGGAATCAAGGAAAAGAAAGGTAATGCTAGGGGCAACTAATCACACTTTCTTAGCCCTCATCCCCAAGAAAAAACATGCACAAACAATGAATGAATTCAAACCTATCGCACTGTGTAACATGACACATAAGATCATAACCAAGATTGTTCCACATAAACTAAAAGTAATCCTCAAAGATATAATATCAGATGAACAATGTGTGTTCTCCCCAAAAAGGTCAATTGTGGAAGGAATAATAATAGTTCATGAAGTAATACATATGGCCACAGAATTGAGATCCCCTAGCATGATACTCAAATTGGATATCCTCAAAGCCTTTGATTTGGTTGACAAACAATTTTTGATGGAGGTACTTGGAAGATTTGGTATTTGTGAAGATTGGGTACAATGGATATAAAGTTACATCGAGAATCTTAAATTCTCAATTCTGCTAAATGGAGCAGCTCATGGCTTTATCCCTACCACTAGGGCATAAGACGGGACAGGGAGACCCTCTCTCCCCCTTCATTTTTATCATCATGGTTGAAGCCATGGGTAGAGGCATTACCCACCTCCAGGAGACAGGGATATGGAAGTGAATGGAAGTAGTTGAGGGCATAGATAATATATCTCATCAGTAGTTTGCTGATGACACCATATTGTTTGGAGTTGCAAGTAGATCAGAGGCTAAAAACATGAAAGAATTTTTTGAAAATATTATAAGGCGTTAGGACATAACATTGATTGGAGAAAATCAGAAGTTTTGTTCTTGAATACATAGTTGGGACTAAAAAGGGATATTGCCCAAAAACTGGGACTTAGGATTGCGACTTTCCTTGGGAAGTTTTTAGGAATACCACTTTTTGCAGGAGAAAACAAAGAAAGCTACTGGGAAAATCTAATTAATAGATGCAAAAGTAAAATGGAATCTTGGAAAGGGAAATGGCTCAGCTCTACAAGGAAATTGATGATGGTTAAAGAAGTCATTTCGGAAATTCCCATATACTCCATGACTTGCATGAAACTCCCAAAGTCAACAAAAGATGATCTAAACCATATAGTGAGATGATTTTTTTGGAGTGGGATGGGTGATCAGAATAATTTTCCACTAAAAGCATGGGATAAAGTGTGTTCCCCCAAGAAGGCAAGGGGTATTGGATTAAGACAATGAGCCATAATGAACCTGGCTATGGGGGCAAAACTCATATGAAACATATACGAAAATTGACACCAAAAGTGGGTCCAAATACTTTGACAAAAGTATCTAGATTCTAATGAAGACACGAGGATTCTAACAGTGACTAATCTACCTAAAGCATATGCCATATGGAACTACATTTTGGAATGTAGGGACATCATCTCCCATCATGTCACGTGGGAAATAAGGAATGTAAATAGAGCATTCGTTTGGATGAATTCTTGGCGAGGGGAGAAACCAATAGTTGATACCCAAGGCCTGCAAGATATTAGAGAAGAAACACTAAGAATATGGGGATCAAAAGTATCCAACTATGAAGGAGCAGTGGAACAAAATGGCACAAGAATATGGGAATGGAGACCCTTAGATGTAATTGATGCACTAGAAGATCAGAAAGCATCATTAAGAAAAATCCTTAAAGAAGACAAGTGTTGCCTACATATGGAGAAGAAATTATCAGATGGTGTGTAATGAGCATATGAAAATACAAAGTTAGTGTGGGCTATAAGATCAAAGAAGCAGAAGAAGCTAACATGAATTGGTCGATTAAACTCATATGGAATAAAGCCATTCAACCTAAGGCAAAGGTATTTACCTAGGCAAAACTACAGAAGCGAATCCTAACGGAAGACAGACTATGAAAAAATGGGAATTCATGGCCCGGGAAGACATACCTTGTGTTTGGCAGAAGAAGAAACTGTGGATCACATTTTGACAACCTGCCAATGTGTTAATGATTGCTGGAAGTATTTCATGAACAAGTTGAACCTATAGTGCCTACTCCCAAATGACATTGAAAATTGGTTAATATGTGGCCAATAGAAAAGACACAATGCCTTTTTGGCTTCTTATGGAAAATAATCTCTTCCAAAGTCATTTGGAAAATATGGAAAGAAAGAAATCGATGAATATTTAAAGGGAAAATCATAGAAAGCAAAGACCTTTGCGCCAAGATTGACGGAACACTGATAGAACTAGTAAACAATGCAGTCATAAAATAGATAAACAAATACCATACCTTCAAAAACTAGGATGACTAAATGCATAAGGTTTTCAACAGACTTCATATACCAAGAATTGACAGAATGGTTGTGAAAAGGAAAATGACCAACTCAAGAGAAAACACTAGGTGGACTCTACCTAAAAAAGAATGGGTCAAATTCAACTTCGATGGGGCCTCCAGAGGTAATCGAGGCCCCAGTGGAATTAGATGCACAGCACAATAGCAGAGAAAATAGATTTCATAGGTGAAACAATGAATAACAACATTGAATTTAGGGTTGCACTTGCTGGATTGCAGATGGGTTTCAACATCAAAACAAAGAAAATACATCTAAGTACACTCCTTAAATGTAATCAATGCATTCAGGAAGAACTCTACCCCAAGCTAAAAATTGGCACAATGGCTCAAACTGGTAAGAGAGATATAATAAAACTAGAAGACTTTAAAATTTCAAAAGTATATTGAGAAGGTAAACAAACTAGCAAAAACGGTGGCGGAAAATGGAGATATTACACCATTAAGCTCATGAAAAAGTTGAGGACATATTTGAAGTACGAAGTTGATCACATAAACAACCTGCACATTATGAAGCACAAGTGAACGAGGACAGATTTGAAGTACGAAGTCAATCACATAAACTACATGTGCATTTTGAAGCACAAGTGAATGAGGTCACACCCCCGCACACAGTAATGTGAACCCCAAGGTGACTGATGTCATCACTAAAAAGACTGGAGTGTACATCGAACTAGTAACCTCATAAATTGCCATAAATAATCAAATATCTGAACCAATATGGTAGAGATTGCAAAGTACGAAGACATGTGGGTGAAAGTTACGTATACCCAAGATTGGTTAAGGTTGAGTCATTGTAATAGAATAACAGCCTACAAACATGACAAGAAGAAATGGACACGTTGATTGCTTTGGAATCCACCAAATCGATGGTATCCTTTTTTGGAGAAGTATCAGATAAACATTTGGGTAGGATGATTTTTGTTAAACATCCATTGGTTATGCATGGAATCAAGGAGGTGTTGGGCAGAGAATTCTTCGTCTTACCACAAGCACTTGGTTAATGTCGACATTCCGATATTATTTTTGGCCTTCGCCTTGACTCGGGGAGTGAAGAAGGCAAAGGCAAAAAAGCTCTGCCAAATACTCTTCAAGCATGCTTTTCTTGGCAAAATTGACATTGTTTTGGACAATGTGGATAAGGACAACCAGATATTTCCACAACATTACTACATCACTCAGACGTGAAAAGTTACAAAGTTTCCCCTCATTATATCAATGGAACTAGAAGAGCTGCAGGAGAGACATGGGGATATTGACAGAAACTTAGAATTTTTGGAAAGGCTAGCGAATATCCTTCCCCCTCCCTGGGAGTGAATCAAACTTTACAAAGAATGAGAAGGCATATGGGTAGACAACAACAGTGAGGAGGAGGACATACCTGTATTGTTGAGTTCCGGAGAAGAGTGGCTTGAAAACGACCATAAGGATGTAGAGGAAATTGTAAAAGGCTCGGCCCATGAGTGACGCAAATCTAACTACCTAGTGATAGCTCGAGCAGCACTTGCCAGGAAGATGAGAAAAGCAAGGGCAAGGGCGGACACAGAGGCAGAAGTGGAGAGCTCTTACACAGTGATGATCTGAGGGCCCAAGGAAAAGAAGATGAAAAGGACCAGATAAGTGGATGCAGACTGCCATTATAACAATGGTGTTTTTTGTCTTTTGTCTAACAAATTTTGATAAAAATGTAATTGTTAAAATACGGTTGTGAGGTAGATATACTATAGGCACATGAGGTTGTTTGAATGTAGCAAATTTCGAGCAATTGATGCAACAAGCAAGAAAGGCTTATGTACAAGATAGATAATACTATGGTCTGGAAAATTTTGTTGTATGTGGGGGTTAGTATATGTGTATGAAGAAACAAAACAAAACAATGCAATCTCTTTTTTTGACATTACAAAGGGTACCTTGAGACACGACATTGACAAGTAGAGTATGTCTCTCTGAATTTCTACCAGAGTATGACGGGATATCATTAAGTGGTTCGCTTGCATTAAGTTGGTTGCTTCAAGTTGGCGAACTGTTTATCTTGGTAGCATTGATAATTTCTTCACAAAATTTTCTTGAGCTCAGAGTGAGTGATTTCCAAGGCAGAGAGATGGATTCCCCATTGAAATTTGGTTCAGATATTGAGCAAATTGCCTTCGATACCCCCATTACTTCCAACCAAATTAACGAAGTTTGCAAATTTCAGCATCCCTTAGTTACTCATGCTGTGAGGAAAGTCTTAGGATACAATTTCTTGTGTACAAATCCTAGGTTTAGGGTTTCTACTAATATTTGTGTGGGATTCCTTGCTAGCATTCTGGTTGTTGGGGCTTCAAAGACATTGGCAGAGGATTTGTGTGACCACTTGTTTTCCAAAAATTTCATTGTGGGTTTACACAAAGTAGTAATGAACATCGATGTTGATCTAACGCCTTTTCCTTGGGACCTAGTCATGACAATGACTGTTGGGCAACCCTTCCCAAGTTTTGGAATTGGCCCCAGACGGAACATTTACGCGGGCCCTCCTCGACGCCTTCACATCCTGTGGGGTTGGGAATGGGAAGACCATCAACTGTGGCTTTGCATGATGTGGAGAGGGTTAAAATTCCTCACTAAATTCTTAGGAATTGAGGATGGCCTGAGTGTCCTGTATGGTGACAACTTAGATAAAACTCTCCACTGGGTGTATCAATACAAATACGATGAAAGGCTGGATGGGTTGGGGAGTTCGGACTCCTCAGATAATGTAGTTGCAGGGGAGGAAATGGAGGTGGATTCGGATGAAGACAACAGCGAGGTTGAGGCCGAGGGTGATGATGAAGAAGTTGAAGACAAAAAGGAGGTGGATGATGAAGAGATCGGGGACCCTGAGGAGGATTCTTTTGAGGAGGATCCTATGGACAACGACTCTCCAACTTTGGTGGACAGCTCCAAATCTGGTTCTGGAGCATCCACGAAAAATGACTCTACTTTTGCTACCGTGTGACCATATGAGCTAAGTCCTTTGGGGGCTATAAGTTTCTTTTGGCATTTTGCATTTTTGATCTTGTTCAGTTATACTATCTTTGAAATTTGAACTTTTGTAATACTTTCTGTTGGTTTGAGCCTAGGTGCTCTGTTTTGGGTTCACAATTCTCTTGGTAGAATTGGGTTATGAACCAGTAACTTTCACGATTGTCTATTTATGTTCTTATGTTTAAATATTAATACACATCTCGGCTCCAGCCCCTTATTGATCAAAAAAAATTATAATTTATAATATATTGTAATAATAAAAAAATTTGCTCGATAAATTGCCTAAGCTGAAAATTTGTATTAATAAAAAACATAGATACATAGTTTTAATTACATCAGAACAAGAAAAAAATAGTTTTGTTGTAAAAAATGACAGAGAAAAATCACCAAACCTCTTTTGCATGTTAGAGCCCCATAAACATAGTAATTACAATATTTCTTTGTCCTTTGCAAGAATCTCTAGGAACAGAGATCTAAACAAACCAAAAACAGCCAAAAAGACTATCTGCAAAATCACTTGAACACGAGAGATGGGCAACCACCATCATATGCCTTTGAAGAAGTCACCATCCAATACAGTGACGACAGAATGGAATAACCAGACCAAATCCTTGGCCTCATCAATGCATTAATTTTCCTAAGAAAATCCCGACCCACAATAGCCCAATGGTGATGATAGTCAAGCTCCCTCTCATCCACGTTAAGAACAAAAGCTTGTTGGGGAACCTTTGCAAGAGGAATTAGCAACCTCAGAATGTCCTTGTGCCATGGGATTCCCACCCCCATCTTAGCTCATAGTACAATATCTATATCTAACAGTATGTCCAACATAAAATCTCTCGCAACAACAAAACATCTAGCTTAGTTCATCCCAAATGCAATAAAGAAGTCAAAAAACTTGATGAAATGTCTAAATTCACAATTGGCTGACCATTATGCTTATTAATTTTTTAATAATAATATACATATTAATATTAATATAACATGAAGAACTATATTTCTACTTAAAGTTATTTTATTTGTTCATGAAATACCTCATTTTACTATAAATGCTATTTTATATGCTACAATCAATTTATTATGTAAGAGCTATTTTATTTGTTAAAATTGCCTCATTTTACTAGAAAGGTTATTTTATTTACTATAATTAAATTATTACATAATAGCTTTTTTATTTTAATTTAAAATAATTTTAGTTTTTTATTTTATTCAAAATATTTACTTTTGTTTTTCCAATTTGAATGTATATTGAGAATTATATTATTTGTCTAATCTCAAACCCCTTTTTTTTTAAATACAATTGGAGCCATTTTTGCAGCAAGTTGGGATGGTCATGCCCCCTCCAAAATGATTTACTCAAAGTTTTCACTGCTTGGCCATGTTTACTAAAGGGGTCATTATGGGAAGGTCTGCGGACTGAGGTCCCCTCTCAAATTATTTGGCACTTATGGAAAGAGCATAACAATAGGATTTTCAATGGCATAGTGATCTCCCTTGAGTCTCTATTGAATAAGATTGAAGTGAACCTCAATGAGCATCTAAATTTAAAGGTGGTTGATTATCAATGCCAATTTTTATCTAGCTGGGTTGAAAAAAATTTTGAGGTATGGTCGTTCTTAATCAAACCAAAAGCTGACATAATAAATTCCAAAGCAAACAAGGGTGACGCTCCCTAGAGCGTGCCACCTTTAGGCAAACTAAAATTAAATTTCGATGAGGCCTCTCAAGGCAAGCCTAGTCTGTCTGGAGTTTATTTTCTCATCCGTAATGATAAAGGGCGTGTCATTTGGTCTAGGATCAATCAAATTGCCTATCAAGACTAACAACGAGGCTAAGTTTGTTGTAGTTCACGAAGGTCTAAAGATTTGGAAGAAAAAGGCATAAACTGTATTGATCTAGAAGGTGATTTTTTGTTAGTTGTCAATGCCATTGTCAGAAGAGCACTATCTAGCCAGAGATTATATGCTTGGGTGGAAAGAATCAATTTTTACTTGAATTTAATGGAAGACTTCTCCATCTCCCATGTACTTCAGGCGGCCAGTGACGTTGTTGACCTTTCAAACAGTGTCATAAAGAAGGATATTCATTTGGTCACCTCTTCGGACATTAAAGCATTGGTAGCTTTGTCCAACATCCTTGAGTTTGGAGAAGAGTATGAGTTTGAAGAACTATTTTCCTGCACTGTCGGACAATTCTCCAGACCATGTTGTCCATAGGATCCCCACCACAAGGGGGGGCAGCTAATGAAACTCTATTTGGACATCTGTCAGCACAATGGCCAAAGTGTTGAGAAAGGTGTAAATTGTCAACTGAAGCTTGGATCAAAGCAAGATCCGAAGGCAAAGAATGGTCCACATGGCCAAAGGGGGCCGCACCAGTAGGAGCAGGGGTGGTATCCACATGGTTTACAACAGGGGTATCACCCAGGTTAGCAGCAAGAGCATGACCTGCATTTGCAACATGAGCATCACCCAGATTTGCAACAGGAGCTTCATCCTCATCGTCAGCCTACGGGGAGAGTCTTCAGAGGTAGAATCACAGAGAGAATCAGAAGCTCAAACGGTCGAATGATCATCATTTGCCTCCTTCAACCAAGTGGCAACACCTTTACGATGCAAAAGAGAACAGTCTATAGCCAAATGTCCAGTAGAGAAGCAACGCCGACACTGAAAGGGGAAGCCCTCATAATCTAGCGATTGAGTCCAAGGCTTATCCCCAACCATGAGCACTGTGTCCCCCGACAGTCGTGTGGAGATATCTACATCAACCAAAATGTGGGCAAACGTAGAGCGGCCCAGCAAAGTCATAGCCTCATCCACCTTCAAGAAATGAGCAATAGAGTTTCCAATGGCCTCAAAGAAGGAAAATCTCCCAAAATGGAGTGGGAGATTGGGGGTAGGAACTCACACAATGCGCACATTGAGCGCTTTAGTAAAGGGGTTGAAGAAGACTGTCCAGGGTTTGGCGGAAAGAGAGTGATTCCCCCAAACCCATAGCTTGCTCAACACCAAATCACGGTTTTCGGAGGAAGAAAATGCAGCAATAAAAAATCTCTTTGCACAAAGGAAAATTTCAATGTTACCAAAGACTAAGGGTTGCCAAGAACTTGATTACCTAGCAATGCAAATCCGGAAGGGAAGGCCAGAGACCAGTGAATCTACAGACCAACCCATGATGTGGGAAGAGATGAGGAAGAGGGTTTAGGGTGACCCCCCCACTGTTTACTGCATGTTACTATTTGTACGGTGCATCACTTTGTTGGGAGATTAGCCTTCTCCATATTTTACCTACTATGTGAAGTGGCATTCATGCATGTTTTGAATAAAAAAATTTCCAATATTTAAATTAAAATTGATCAAAGCCATAGAAGATACGGCCTTCGCAGCTCAGCTTACAAGTACAAAAGTACATATTATGCATTCCATCAGATGCTGTGTTTTATACATTCATATTACAGAAAGAAAGTAGCACAATACACAAATCCAAGAATTGTCAGATAACATTTATTTCCATTAAAAACATATGAATAAATGAATGAGATTGAACTCTACAAGTTACCAATACTGGGTAAGATGACATAAAATACACTTTTGTGCTCGCCTGCAACATAAGCCTAAGCCTGGAATATTATACAATGTTAACAGTTCCCGCACTGCAAAATACATGGAGATGCATGGATGGCTAAGTAACAAATGCTGTCACGCATCTAGAAAAAAATTGGCAGAGACAACATAGACAGCTATCTTTAATTTCTTATGGCAATGATCCTAAAACACAATAGAAATGAGAACTGTAGGTGAACAGATCTTAACAAAATCCAGTACACAGGACTTCATGGATGAGATGAAGCCAACTGAAATCCTCCTAAGTCATGAGAGGCGCAAGACCATCTCCTTCCCAACCAAGTCGGAGCATCTGATCCACAACCTTGACACTCAACTGTAAAACAAATTCCATTAAAATTACAACATTACAAACTTTCTTGTATGCCTGCAGATAAATCATATAAATACGTCGCATGTAATATAGTCTGTGTTGCTCCAGAAAATAGCAGATTACTCCTTCTCACTAGAAAGATAAAGAAAAAAGAAAAAGGAATTTATGAATTTTAATGCCTTTGTGTGTATCAGCAGGCACTTACAGCAGGATCCGTGTAAATTAGAAGTTGTTTATCCAGGAGAGAGACAACCAAGTTTGTGTTATCCTTGTTTAGAGCCAATGCTGTAACATCCTGCCCTTCTTGCAGCTCCAAAATACGCACAATCTGCAGACATATTTGTTAGAAGCTTGATGGCATGCCTGCCTAATTGTAACACTAAACATAAATAAAATGAATTGTTCAGTTATAGGACAAATCACAACTTTCTAGGCATTCTAGGGATCGCATCCAACCTCTAATGTGTGCAAATCTAAGAGGCAAATGGAAGGTACAGGAATGGCATTTCTATCCTCTTTGTGCCCATCAAGTGGTCCACTTGTTTCTCGTCGTCGTGAATATTTATCTCTATCTTGACCATCTGAATCTCTCTCATCTCTGTAAGAGAAGTAGCTTGAATCTGGATATGTAGAGTCATCATGTCTTCTCTCTGTTGGTGTCAGATGTTTTCCACTTGAGAAAGCTGGATTTGCACTTGTACCAAACAAAACACTCTTTCCATCTCGTGAGATTTCAATGCATGAAATATCCCCACAAAACAAAGAAAGAGTTCTTTTAGCAACTGGAGTGCCATTCAGGGTGAAGGTCCTAAGTTGCTGAGAGGAATTGTCCCAAATGATTATAATTCCCTCAGATGACAATGATAGAATATCTGCTCCATTCACTTCTAGCCGCCTTATCAGACGTCCTGTTCTGATTGAATGGAGCAGCGCACCACTCAAGTGTGAACAGGAGACAACAAGATCAAGGTCAGAATTTAGGCAGCAGCACGTAACTTCACTAATGTGGCCTCGAAGGACATGCAAAGGACCTTCAATATACCTCTTTCTACCATCCATAGTTATATTTGCACTATTTCTTCCAGATGAATCTAACATGCTGCTAAGGGCCTTGCCAGAAGTTCTATGAAGCCGCCATAATATAGCAGTGGCATCTCGAGATCCTGTTACAAGTGTGCTTCCATCCGGAGAAACTGCAAGACAACTAACTGGAGCACAATGGCCAGCTGCACTCTCTACAGTTTTGGCATTCTCAGCTAATATTAACTTTATGCTGTTATCAGCATGACCACCTGAAGAGAGAGAACTTTATAAATTAACGGAATGATAAAAAAGTGGATAATTAAATATTTATCTATACGAATTGCCTAAGCAGGAAGCAGAAGCCTATACATTGCAGTGTTGTAAGTTTTCTACCAAAAGGGCATACAGTATACCTGTTAAAATTGTTGTGTCTTGAGTGATTGCAACAATGGATGAGCTCTTTACTCCAGAAGCAGGAAGTGCTATAGCCTGAGGATAACGCCAATCGTCGGAGGCGGAACCAGGTTGAGTTTTGAAGATACGCCTGAAAGCACCACCAGTGGAAGTCACAGTTGCTTTCCCATGCTGAAACAGGAAAGGCATACCATGGCCATCTGGTGTGTTTGGCTGCCATTTGTGTAATGCGACATGACCTGCTGGCAAATTTGTATCTACCGTGACAATTGAATCTTGAGAAGCATAAATTGCAGAAGCTGGAACATTACAGCGCTCTGAATTTGGAACTGTATAGGATTTTATTTCTGCAGGATTTCTGAAGATGGTCTGCATTTAGATGAAATAAGTTAACAATAGAATCACTTATGACCTTAATGCACATTAAATTAATAAACAATAAATAAGAAACCAGAAAATCAAATTGACAAGGCCAAAAGACAGACTGATAAAATTCAAAAGGAAGCCAAAAATCATTTTAAAAGTTAGAGGATTCCATTGATTACACTACTCATCTTTCCTAATTATGACTGGCTACACTTTTCCTCCATTGCAGACATGCACAAGTTTCTATACCATATCCTTTGGGAGGCAGCCCTTTGTCTCTTTTGTCCACATGGTTCAACATTCTATTCCCCCTTGTTATCCTTGTTCCTACTCTTTGAAGTGATCGTACAATGATGAGTGTAAATGTACGTCTTACAGGCTACATTTATTATACCTCACAGCCATAAAATGTGCATTTTTACAAGTCTAAAAAACTTAAGTTGCTTGAATCCCTCATCATTTCTCAAAATTCTTTTACAACACCTACCCCTCCCAAAGAAAATCCTACTTCAAATATTCACCCCAAGGCTTGTTTCCCTATGCTAATCTGTAATATTCTAGATAAGCCCATAATCAAACTCACCTCTGTCTACTTCTCATTTATCTTCTAGTTTGAACAAGAATAACTAGTCGGAAGTTTTTTACCAAAAATGTCCCAAATACAAAGGACTTAACTAATTAAACTGAGTTCCTAAAATATAACATGGATTCTCTGTAATGTCCCCTTTTTCAGAGGATTGTAGATATTCCCCTAGAATCACAATCTTGCCTTGGAATAACAAGTGCAAGTACTAGGATGTTTCCCTATGCTAATCTGTAATATTCTAGATAAGCCCATAATCAAACTCACCTCTGTCTACTTCTCATTTATCTTCTAGTTTGAACAAGAATAACTAGTAGGAAGTTTTATACCAGAAATGCCCCAAATACAAAAGACTTAACTAATTAAACTGAGTTCCTAAAATATAACATGGATTCTCCGTAATGTCCCCTTTTTCAGAGGATTGTAGATATTGCCCTAGAATCACAATCTTGCCTTGGAATAACAAGTGCAATAAAAAATAAAGAAAGTGATATAGTTAGAATCATACCTTTAACACTAAAACGTTTTTATTAAGATAAATCTGGTTGAGATGCTGCAACCATGTTAGATAATACTTGAAATATACAACTCATAAGATCAATTATTTGGATTCCCATTAGGGTTAGTAATCACACACATGAGTACAATAATCATAATTCATTAGATAAGTCATGTCAAATCTACATTCATCATAATAGCTTTTGAATGAGGGACCACGATAGGTTGGCCTAAAGCAATCCTCACAATAAGCCCATGAGCATATATATCATCCCCCTTGGCCCAAGTGGCAGGCACATTGGGCATCCATCAGAGGGTGGTCTACCTAGTGGGATGCTTGTCTCTGCCCTCCCTATTGATGGCACCTTATTCATTTTTATTATTCAATAACGATAGGGTTTGAATGAGGGAGCATGATAGGTTGGCCCGAAGCAATCCTCACACTAAGCCCAAGAGCAGACGCTCGCCACCTTGGCCCCAAGAGGCAGGCACATTGTACATCCAGCATGGGATGGTCTACCTAGTGGGGTGTTTGTATCTGCCCTCCCTATTCATGTCTCCTTATTCATCCTCTTATGACTTGTGATTTCTCCAACAATCAACCATCATAGAGGTTGGAAAGGAAATCACAATAGGGTACCTGAAAATCCTCCTATCTAAGCCCAAGAGCAAACACTCACCCTCTTGGCCCCAAGTGGCAGGCACATTGAACATCCATCATGGGGTGGTCTAATTAGATGGTGATCTTGTATCTGCTCCCCTTTCTTGCATTTCCTCCTCTTCTCCAGATGATTGCTTGCTGGGTTACAGCCAGATTAATGATTTAGAATATACAATCCACATTATCATATAACAGTTATTGATTCTAAAATTTCATACTACTATAATTGCAGAATATAAGATTATTGCAAGTTATATACTGTCAATCTGCTGTTGCAATTTAGACTGATATGACTAGATGCTGTTTTCCCTCTTTGGAGGCTGATCGCTGCTTTCTTGGATGAGTGCTATTGCTCAATGGTTCAATCTATTGGATTGCTGGATATTGCTTTCTCTTTTATGAGGATTGGTGTTCCTTTTTTAAATGATTGCTTGATGCTTCCTCAATCATGGTCTTCTTGCCTTTATAACTTCATGTCTCTTGAAGAGAAACAATTCTTGGAGGTTCCTGTCCTTATGAAATGGACACAACTTTTCTTAACAATGCCTTTTCATAATCCTAACCAATCACTTCATTTAAGTGTCTTCGTTGCTGTTAGCATAACTTAATTGTTATTCATAATAAGACAATGTTTCCTTTATATTGTTGGTTAATAGATTTGTCACCTAACTCTATATTCTCTCGCCCACAAAGGTGACAACTGAAACCAACAGTTGAGCTAGGTGTAATGATATTTTACACCTATTCTCTGCTCATTTTACAAGGCGCAGCTACCTTCTAATAATATACAAAGAATAAACTCTAGGTATGCTTTTAACCAGAAAGCAAGAAAGGCAATGCTTTAACCAAAAAGCTTTAAAAGGTGAAATTCACAACTGAATCATAACTAAACAAAATGCAAAGATTCCTTTTTGAAATAATAATATCCATAACATTCAAAACATTATTGTTCCATTTGTTCAAACCCAAAACGTTCACAGCAATGTGCATATACATTTTTTTCTTAAACCATTCAACAAATATTCCAAATAGCAAACTATTCAACATAAGAAGAATAAACAATCCTTCAACCATAACTCAAAGTTTACAATCCATGAAACTATATTCAGATCTTGTTCATTAATATCTATTCAAAACAGAGAAGTATTCAGAAACCAGCCAAAAAGATCCTACTCTTATCATCCATCTAGCATAAATAGATATCCATCAAAGTAACTGTCTCTTGGAAATAACAGTCTCTTCAAGATGGTTGTTTCTAAAGCAACTTAAAAGTAATAACATAATATAAAATAACGGCCCTCCAAAGCCAATAGTTTTTGGTTCCCAACCATGAAAGAAACATTGAATAAAACAAGATTCAATTGATAATGATGGCCCCTCCATCTCTAGCTCCTTGCTCTCCATGTGGTGCCTCCATTGCATCATTTGTCAGTGCTTATGTGCCGCTCGTGTCAGCATCCTTGCTCTATATGCCCTATATTTGGAGACAATCGGTGTTACTGATTTAGCATTACGGTCCCTATGATATTGACCCTTAGCTTATATTTATTTAACTTCCGATCTGCTCTTATAATCTTTGGGTGTATATCATCTTCATTTATTAAGGCTAGAAGGTAGGATGCTAGGTTTTTCAGAGTCTCCATTGTCTTTTCATTCACCCTTTCTGCAGAAAACTCCTCATCCATTCTTGCCTTGAAGCTTTAGGCTACATCAGTGCTCTTACACAGCTTACCTCCATCTTCAAATATATTTATTCCCAAAATCGACAAGTGATACTTCAAATCCTTAAGGTCCTATCGGGACTGTGTCAGGGTTGATCTTATCTGGATGTCTAGCTCATCGATCATGGAGAGTTTCCATTCCAGCATATCTACCCACATGGCAGATTCATTCTCATTCTGATTACTGATTATTCTTCCATTAATTAAAAGGGCTGGGGGCAACTTTGAAACTTCTTGTAGTTCATAGAAAATCATTGACAAATTATTTTTCTCCCTCTTCACATTTTGTAAATCATTGTTCCAAGCCTTCATCTTTTCTTATATTTGAGCATATGCTCTCATAGACTCTTCAATACAGAGTATCCTGTCAAACATAAGGTTAGTGGCCCAATTATCCACTGCCAGTGACAAATTGACTCCTTTTGATTTGTTTTAGTTTGTTGGGGTCTAACCCTTCAATGGGAATACTTACAACTTGGTCCACGGGCTGGTATTCATTGGCAAAATGGACTGGATAAAGGAAGTCAGAGTGCCCACCTGCTTTTGTAGCAGCAAGTTCTTTTGTACCTCAAGCTTGACTATTTTCGATAATGCATTTACGAAGAATTTTGTGTGATAGATGTTCCCTTCAACAGTAGTCGGACCCATATCTACTCTACTTAAGCTGAAGTCTAGCTCTGTGACTTCATGCTCATTCTTGTCTTCGATAGGGTGTGCAATTTCCATGAATTTGTGGCCAAAACTAGGATCAGCAATCATTTTCGACATTCTTTTAGCCTTCTTCGGCTTGGGCCTATCTTGTAACAGTTTAGCCACTATGTCCACTTCTGTATCTAGCATTGAAGTATACCTCTTCTTTTTCTCTACAACCTTCTTTAGCCATAGGGGAGAGGTGACAACAGAAGAGCGGAGAACATTGTCTATTGCATTAGTGGGTGGTGGTGTAGAATCAGTAGGAGCGGAATCACCAAGCATAGAAAAATCTGAACTATCAAAGAATGTGTTGGAAATATTATCTCCACCAATTTGGTTGAAGATAAAGGAATCATTTTCTTGGGCAGTGCCCGCTATAGTTGACAAATTGTTAGGTGTGAGAAATAGGAACAACAGTTCCTTTGTCCGCTTTTCCCTTAGAGGATGTTGGTGCATCTTCTTCGCAAGATGGATTTTAACTTCACACTGTCCTCTGGTTGTTCTCCATCCCCTCCAGACTGAGAGTTACTTCTTTGGGGAGTGGGGTTTGAAATAGTTGGATCCTTAGAAGCATTGGGATTTTGAGATGCAGTCTATTCTGGACTTGGTGTCTCCTTTGATGTAGAGGAACCAGAACATTCTTTTGCTTTCTTCTCTATCCACTTTCTTGTCCTTTCCACCACATAGTGAGGTTTTGTTCTCTATGTCGATGGCCTCCTTATCGGACCATGAGAACTATGGAAGGGATCCAAGAGCAATATTCTAATAAATTTCATCAACCATTTCTGAACCATCATCAACCATTTCTTTAGGAATAGAAAGAGGTAACTTAAAGGCCCTGACTTGATCTAGGGTCAACCTCATGTAATCTCTTTTCTCCACTTCCCTTGCATTTGGGCAATCCTCCCAATAGTCTTCCAATCCTGGATGATGCAGGTATGTTTTTCCACAATGGAAATGAGCTTGAATATAGCCCTTACTGTCATAGTAAGGCCTTTGTGATAGAAATTGGAAATTGAATTTTGATAAAAAAATTCTTTCTTGGCAGCTTCATTAATCTTGCAAGAGAAATCTGTTACAGAAATGGGAAATTAGTATCCCTTTTTCTTCATATTATCTACATATTTGACATTTACCCTCACCATCTGGCGGCACACTTCCAGGAACATGAAATAATCAGAAACATATTTAGGCAATTCAGCCAGGGCATTTTCAAAACCCCCAATTCTCAAGTAGGAGAATCTATCAAACTGAATAAAGTAGCTGCCATACTGAGTCACCAGGGCTGCAGCTTCAGAAGAAATCCTCTTTTCCAGCAACCCTTCAATCCTCTTAATCATAGCCCACACAAAGGCATCATTGACGCAGAGATAATACTTCATCCCTGCCCTCTTCTGCAACTGTGAGAAGTATTCATGTACAAGTGTATCTGCCACTAGGGTTTGTAAGCCGGGACAGGCATAGTTCAAAATATCATTATCGACAACTTATCACCAAGGGCCAAAAAAAAAATATTGGGAAAATATCGGGGAGATAAATCGGCAACTTATCGGCAAAAATATCAAGAACTTAAAAAATTGCTTAAATTTAATTTGAAATGCATTTTATTGCAAATTGCTCTAAAACGCTGCAAATCACAATTTTTCCCCTTCAAACCCTTTTTTCCTCTCCCAAACACCAATTTGCAAACAAGAAAATGTTAAATAACTGCTTTTTGGCCCATCAGTCCCTATTAGCAGACTGGCAGATATTTGGGGGAAATATCGCCGATATTTTGGCGATAAGTTCATGTTTTTTCGGTGATAAGTTTGAAACTTATCTGTGATATGTACTCCGCATAAATTTACGTGTTTTATCGCGGCCTCCAACTTATCGCGATAAGTTTACTTATCGGCGATATATCTGCCATATTTTAATCTATGGGGCCAGGCAACTTATCTACTAGCAAGGATGTATATCAATAATGAGCACATGTGGAAAGAATCCTTCCAGCTATAACTAGCCAGCTATTCATGCAAATGTTGGCTTATAAACCTCGCCCAGTCAATGTATTGATTTAGCTATCCCCACAATACAGTGCAATAGGGTGATTCCATCAGCAATTTCATCTTTGAAATGACTTCCCTTGAGAAGTGAGAGGAGCCTAGACATACCCTTCCTCTTAACTTTCAGTCAGCCAATAGCAATGCAACTCAGGCACCATTCTCTTTTGTCAAAAAAATAATTCCACCAAGACTTCACAGATATGTTTACAAATTACTCCCCGTCAAGCAGTTTGAGCATTTAAGACACGGCTTTGGGATCAATTTTGGCAATGACTAAGCCACTGGAAGTTCGAATTTCATGGGACTCGGGGTGGTAATAGTTGGCACAATAAACGATCAATTCAGGACATGGGACGACATTTGTAAAACCTCTAGCTTCAAGAAGGCCACTCTCCACGACTTTCTTGCAATGGGAGGAGTAGACTCTAACCTCATTCTTCTAAGAATACCATGAAAGCTCACATCACCTAACTCAGTATCTGATACACGATTTAGGCCATTTTCTATACTGGGTGACATTGAGGAGGCTAGGGTTTGAATTTAGTGGCACAAGAAACAATCTACTAAGGACTCTGTGATTCTAATTTGAAAGGGATAGCTATACTGAAGATTCACAAGAATTTCGCCAAACAACTCATGAGGAAACTCCCAATTTACAACACTGGCTAGCTTTCTAAAAAAGCTCCACTTTTAATTTAAAGGAAAGATGAAAAGGAAAGAAAACTCTAGTCTAACTTGTTCTTGTGTGCATTTGCAAAATTTCCTTCGCCGCTGAAACTTGAAACTTCTTTGTGCTAGCTCAAGACGAGATGAGTTTTTCAAAGTGATATCTCCCTTTTTCAGGAGAAATATTAAATTCATTTAATTTTGGCGGTGGGAGTAACCTCTTTCTCTTTCAAAAACCATGCCAACATACTTGCATTCTTTCGTCACCTAACCAATCATTAACGCATCGTACTTGCCAGTACCTCAGAATGATCGCACCTTGGAGAATGAGAAGTGTCTTTAAGTCAAGTCGTTGGAAACTTTTTGTACTTTTCAATCATAACAACCAAGGGGTACAGGAGTTCAGAAATCCTCCGACTAGCCAACTATAGACACAACTAACATGGGCAACCAGCGACAAGACACACATTGAAGAGAAGTCGGGTGATAGGCAAATTTGGGAACTTATGAACCAAACTGATGAAGGGGTGCAAGGGTTCAAGAATTATTTGACTAACCGACATAAAGACTCCTTTAGCGCACATGACTGACAATAAAGACTTGAACCTATAGAATGGTCGAACGATCAGCATTTCTATGAGCTTTTTTACCATGAATACTAGGTTTGAAAACTTAAGAGTTTGCCAACTAGGCATGAGATTTGAACAAAAGCTAGACTTAGTGAAAAAGTGAAGGCGGGCTTAGACTAAGAAACAAGATTTGAACCAGAACTTGGGTTCTGAGGAGGGGACCAAAAATTTCAAAATTTTAGGGTAACATATAGTAATCATTGCTCCCTCTTAAAATGGAATCGCTGTCTAATGGTTGCTTCAGGCACCATTGAAAATTCTAACCACTTCCATATATTAATTGTTAATTTGAACATAATATGAGTGTTGGCCCTTGTACTAATAATCACTGCCATTGGTTTTGATTGCCTTCTAAAAACTGGATCGTTGCTTTTAATATATTATTGTTGCTGCTCATTGCTCACTGCTATTTAGATCTATCTTTGCTTCTCTTCTATTATATCATAGAATATTTCATCTTAATTCCAACCCCCCTACCCCCCCTCTTTTGTCATTCCACAACTTGTTGCATCTTAGTTTATTTCATCTTAATTCTAAACCCCCCATTCTCATTCCACATCTTTTTGCATCTTACATCATGCTCAAGAGTGGCGACTTTTCAAAGACCCATAGTACTTTTCAAGTCGGTCATCTCATTTTGATTTAAATCACTTCTTTTGAATAATAAACAATTTATTAATCATTCACTATCCCTGCCCCTTGTTTAGTCGGCCATTATTACCCTCGTTGCCCTTTGTTCATAAATAAATCTGCCAGAATTTATATATATATATATAATCGCTGCCCTTATCCTAGTCGGCCTCATTACATAATGATTTCTCCTTAATCATGTTCAAATATTTAAATTGAACTTCTGTGAATGTGGGGTTTTTATTATTGTTTCTTCTTTCTTTTGTTATTTTTAGTCGGGGCATGACATTCTCTTTCCTTAATCCAAGTGGACTCTCCAAATACAACTGTGATGATATCACCAAGTCCATTCACAGCATTCAGCAATGCCAACACATGTTGTATTGTCTATGGTACTACCAAACACTCATTGGAGTTCAGAGATACTTCCATCCCACTAGGTGCTGCAAACATGTTTAAAGTGATGCAGAGTAAAACTCGGAAAATCAGATATTGAGCAATCCAAGCACACACCAAAACCTATGCAGGCTTCTTCATCATTGGCTTTATTAGGATTCTAGACACCTATTTACCATAAGGTGCTCTTAGCACGTGCAGTATTAATAAGCGCTGTCAGTGTTGTTGCCCTCATCCTTCAATCCAACCAACCATCAAAAGGTGAAGAAATAGATGGATGCTCAATCATTTCAATTTTCATAACAATCCTATAGCTGTCATCTAAGTTACCGATTCGGGTGCGGGTGCAGGTGCGTGGATGCGCGATTTTTTTGGGGGGGGGTTTTGGATTCGTTTATATATTTATTATATATATATATATATATATATATATATATATATATATATATATATTAAAGTTATAAAAATACATCACTATTACATTAAATTTTAAATTCATTATAATAAATTATAAAAAACATTATAATATAAAAGTATTTAACATTTTAATTGTTTATTTAGCAATAGATAAATTGGAAATATGTTTATTATATATAAAGTAATAATAAATGTATTATAAGTTGGCGATGGATGTGAAATTTAATTCCACCGCGAGCTTATGATATATTTGTTATTTAAAATAAAATTTGTGGGTTCCTTAAAAATCCTCCGTGGGCTACATAATTTGTGCGCTTGCCATGTTCGAGGATTGTTTATTTCCGCTGCTCTCCATATTCACGCTGGAAACAGATTTGCATTCGCCATTTGGAACACGGGATAATTTCTCAGTAAATATCCGACCTTGTCACGGTTTTTTTCTTGAGATGTGGATGTTGCATGTCTTATGCGCAGGGATGCCCTCCGGAGGTGCACAAGAAGCGCTCCACCAGCCTGTGGATGCGCAGTGGATGCGCTGAAGAGCATCCACAGCGCATCCACAGGCTGGTGGAGCACTTCCTGTGCGCCTCCGGAAGGCCTTCGCCTCCACATCCGGGGGTTGGGGGAGAGCATTGGTAACTTAGGCTGTCATGGCTTTGTAACATTAATATACATATCCATATTAACATATAGCATTAGATAGAGATCACACATCATACCATAGACATAGCTACTGGAAATTAGAGAACCATACATCTTGGGAGACAATGCCATGTATGAAATTAATGAACTTATATTTTCCAATTCTAATAGATTTCCTACATGTCTTTCCCTAATCAATATTTCTCATCTTTAATTTCTCACTAATAGTAATTCTGTACACAACAAACCTAGACTCCAATCTAGAGTTTCATTCCCCAAATATCTTTTGTGGAATAAGGATCGTGCCTTCCTCTATTTTATTGGTCAAGTGAGGGGGTGAGGGCTCTATCCCATAGTGTTATATATAGACTATAGTACTCACTTTGAGTGAAATGGAAACTACAAAACAACTAATAAATCGAAGCTAAGCCTTTTAGGATGAGAGTGGCATCACCTTCATTTCAGAATTTCTGCTTTAAACTTGAGACTGCTGCTTTTTTATTTCCACTGTGATCCATTTAGCTGAATTGTCTGTATACTTTTTCAGAGGAAACTTTAGCACCAAATCTCAAGAAGAGGAGAATGACAATGACAAGCACATTAAGCCCAAGCCGCAAAAGAATTAAGTCACATTTCTTTTGGGTCAAGATGGCTCAATGGGAGCAAAAGTAGAATCAAAAGAAACAAAAGAATTAGTCTTTGAGGAAGGTTCAAAGTGAGCATCCTCCTCTAAATTAGAAATGACTCGTGTTGAAGTTAAATCCCTTTCAACCAAGTGACCTTCCTCGAGGGAGGACAATGCCATACCCTTAACCCTATAGTGTGTAATGGGCTATGAGTAGTCAGCTTGTGGCTACCTTAACTTTTAAATAAGTTACATAATCATTATTATAATCATATATATGTATTTAGGTTGTCAAAAGGATTATCTCAGTCAGCCTAGGAGGCCTCCAAGGCACATAAGTATGATATATATATGGGGTATGGATTAGTTATTATCATCATGTTGAGCATTGTGTTGTTACTAAAGACTAGTGGAGGTATCCCCCTTGAAGTGGCATATTATTATCAAGCATGTGCAGCATATTTCCTATTATATCCTTAAATTGTGTCAGTCGTTCCGTTATAAGTGGTATCAAATCTTTTATTAAAAGGTGGGGTTGCTATGCCATAACCGTATAGTATTGTATTAAGTTATTTGTAGTTGGCTTCTGGCTACCTTAACTCTTAACAAGTTACATAATCATTACTATAATCATTTACAAGTATTTAGATCATCCTAGAGGTTATAGTTGAGTATCTGCCAAGGTGGCAGCCAACACATTATTAGGTTTATATAGGAGTTAATGGCTAGTTATTATAAAAATGGTGAGTATAGTTTCTTATTGAAGACTATAGGAGGTATCCCCCTCGAGGTAGATTAGGAGGTTACCCATTGAAGCAGGATATCATTATCAAGTATTTACAATGTATTTCCTCTTTTGGGCAATTTGTCTCATTTCAAACAATGATTCTTCAAACACAAGAACACCATCCCCTTAGATCCAATAGAATTAAGAATCACCATTCTTTTGGGTGGAAATGGCTCAATGGGAGCCAAGGTAGAATCAGAAGAAATGGAAGAGTTAGTTTCTGCAGAAGCTTCAAGGGGAGCATTTTGCCCTGAATTAGAAATGACTATCGACCTCTTTGGACCAAGTGACTTTCCTCGAGGGTAAATGACAAAGATTCTTCAGACAAGTGGCATTCAAGTGAGCTATAGTAAAGCAAGATATGCATCTAAAGGCAGTCACCTCATAATCAAGTTGTTGCGTCCAAATTCTATTGCCAACTTTTAAATGAATTTCTTCTAGTAATTTCTTAATAAATCAAAACCAACCAAAATTCTAGCAAAAGTGAAATATTATCTTTTCAAATTAATTACAGAGTAGATGCGCCAAAGAATTTCAATGGAGGAGAGGCACTCAAGGAAACCAACAAAATTGAGTGAATAAAATAGCTTGTAGGTGGTTCAATAGATGTGCACTTTTTAATTTCCAATCATCACAAGTTGCCTGCACTGTTTGGCCCTTCTCAAATAAGAAATTTACCAACAATGTTTGAAATCAAATATGCATCATGCTTAAGTTCTATAGGCGAGGATGATTGAAATTATCATGACATGAGTGAAATCAAAGAGCCAAATCCAAGACAAAGCAAACATGAAGTTGAAGCTGTAAGAAATGACCCATTTTAGTCACATGAAAAAATACATCACCACTATCCTATCTTAGAGGAATTCTAACACTCCCTGCTTGAGGGAGTTATATGCTTGGAAGAAGCTCAAAGCTCATTTTATATGGTTGAATATGCACTATACTCGAAGTGATATGTGTATAAGCTAGATAGAGTTCTCCCCATTAGTGGCAAGGAGGTGATAAGAAGCTTCGTGAAGGCCATCCAGAAAATGAGAAGTGTAAATGAGGCCTCATTGATCCAAAATGAGTGAACCAAGTTCATCAAATTTCTGGGCTACTTGACATTGACAAAGTTAGATAAAGAGACTCTGGACAAAGACAACCCAATGAGCTGGTGGTGATTTTCATCAATGATAAGCATAGTCATTTACCTCTTATCACAGGTTTGTAGTTCCTTTGTTGTTGAGGTGAACTAGTCTACATACAATTCATCCAATGTATCAAATGGAATATGTTTATCTCTAGATGGTAGAGAAGCTCCCGGCTGTAGATGGTGCCTTGCACCCCCTGAATCACAAGACAATAGAGTACAAGGTAGGTTCAACAGCATAGCAGGATGTACACCCAATGGAGCCATGCAGATTGATGAAAATAAGGTTAAACGGTGGATTCAACTTCAAGAGAGAGATGAATCTATTAGCAATGATAAGTATGCCACAGAATTTGCATCAAACAATGACTCCCATTAACAATGGGTCCATTGTACTTTGTATTGCAAACTTGATGAAATTGAATATTATAATATATATTAGGAATTTTGTCAAATTATTTACATAAATGATAAATTGCAGCTTCTATTACTATTTTCTATAATAAATTTTTCAAATATTGATCTTTATATATAACTTCAAATTCAACTATCACATTTGCCCTCCACCTCCCCCCAACTACCATCCCCAGATTTTGAGAAAGAAATTGCTGTACCCAAAACTTGTCCCCTTGTCCCTACAGCTCTTCATCACAAAGGCATCATGGAACATTGGTTTCAATATAGATATTCCGGAGCA
Source organism: Thuja plicata (assembly GCA_018584345.1). Classification (NCBI taxonomy): domain Eukaryota; kingdom Viridiplantae; phylum Streptophyta; class Pinopsida; order Cupressales; family Cupressaceae; genus Thuja; species Thuja plicata. The sequence continues at coordinate 350,120 of MU226802.1, forward strand.
ATGGTCATAAACAATTTTAAAAAGTTTCCTTGCTTCAGAACCCTAGCACAATCACTAGAGTCCACAAAACTTTCATGTTCTGTTACTTCCTTTCTTGATTGTATGCTTGAGAAAAAAGCAATCCCAAGAATCAGAAAATTAATATTAACAAGGTGAATCTCACACAAACCAAAAGAAGCACAAAGTAATGAAATTAAGACTAGTGCAGATTCTCCCATCAACATCATCAATAAGTTTTGGAACTAGACAAAGGCACAACCCTACAGTATGTTCAACAGCTAGGAAACATGATAGACAATGTTACAGGCTACAGCAATTTGGCCTTTTTGAAAATCCCTCTGTTACTTGTTTGTACACATTTTATCCCTTCTCAGATCATTTGGAAATTAACTTTTAAAATATATTTTTTCCGATGTCAATATATAAACTCTGTTTCTTTATGAATGCCAAATCTTCAACATCTAAATTAGTAAGTATCAGTATGTTCAAGACTTCTGGGGCAAACCTTGTTTATGAAGATCAACACATATGGCTGTTGCAAAGAACCACAATTAATTTATTGCAGCAGAATTAATAAATTCCACAGCATTTACCAAAGTAAGATGTACAAAAATAACTACAGGTGAGAGAATATATAAAATTCTTGTATGCTAACTAATTTTACAATTCCCTAAACATTAGAAAATTTGAAGCTTAAGGCTACAATAAGAAATATCCTAGCTGGACCCAGGATTCACCTGCAAGTGAAGAACATCGGCTAAAGGCCGCCTCCTCACATGTGAGAATGACAACAACTGAGATGGAGTTTGCCCAAAATAAGCAATTTGATCCTGTGTGGCACTGCGTAGGGCCTTGTATGGAAAATACAAAAGTCAGTGTCCATCCAATCATTCTAACAAATGGCAACTAATCATTTGCTCAAACAAACAAAGAGAATTACGTACTGGATCAGAAATCTTGTCAATATCAACAGCCCCTTCATAAGTCATATAAAAGAAAACATTGTTAGCAGCAACAGCTTCTTTTCCTCTCTGTTTATAACTGAAATTCAAACATTCCACATATATCCAACATTAATCCTTTTAATAAAACGTGAACTTGTCCAAGACAAAATTTAATGACACACCATAAAAGTCATTTTTTCTCACATGTTATAATGCTGTTAGTCTTGTACATGGATGTTTCTAATCTTAGTCTATCAAGCCATTTGAATTTTTATGTATTGCAACATCTATAGTTTTGAAGGTATTGTCTCTGGCTTACCCAAATATAAGATCAATCCACTCATGCAAATGTGCAGACACATGTTCACTCTCAAGTGCTGTTTGATGTTTGTGAATAAAGTCAATAGGACTATCTGCCCAGGGAGGAAGCTTGACACTATCTGTAAAATAGATGAACAAAACTAACCAGATTAACTAAAATCTAATATCATCCATTCCATGTGTAATACTGCATATGCACACTCCCATTAACACAGGAAATTAAATTGTGCATACCAATCTTTTCTCCCAGCTGTGTTGTGCCTAAATCAATGCCATTTTCATTAACAAGAATTTCTGGAAGGTAAAATAGCTCAGGAATCTGAAAATGTAGATCAAGAAGTACATATTAGGCAATTGCTAATCAAGAGATATATTTAATATTACAACCCTTACAAATACATTTTTATGTAAAAACATTGCCTGCCATACAGTTTGGTCCTTACCAACTCTTTCACATCACTCATTTCCTCAAAAACCCCTTTCCAAGTTGCACTTAAATCAGAAAACATACGATCGGCATGATCAAACTTTCCACCTTGTAGTTGAATTGACAGAGTTGTGAAAGGTTCCACTCGAGCAAGATAGTAAAGAACCTGTATAAAGGATGCTTCATATCACATTGGCTGTTTCCATCTTGTCACAATAATACACCTAACATGCAAAAATAGCTGATTGTAATTTGTATGAGTAACTTTACAAAGTAGATTGTGTATGCATAGGTTCAAACTTTAGGGCATACACCAACAAATCATCTTCTCAAAAACCTGGATTTGGCTATGGATTAGTAAATTGTTGTCGATCATGCTTTGTTAATATTGTCTAGGCACTATTGTTTTAATGTATTATCATCACATTACCAGTTTTTTCCCTACTACCAACAGTTTTTTTTCTATGTTGCATGGGTACTCGTACCCATACCCCTGGTACACGTACCGGGTACGGGTACACTTACACAAGTACCGGGTACTCAGTGGGTACTCGGTGGAAAGCATCATAGCTAAGGACCTTGATTAAGATTTCTGATTTTTGTTTCAGTTTTTAGTTTGCATATCAGCTTGCTGTTTACCAAGCTTAATTCATATGTAATCAGTTTGAAACTTTGATACAATACTGATTAACAGTAAACTTTATCATTGTTCAAGCCAGAAGTTTAATATTTGCAATATGTCATTGTTATATGATTTATAATCTTCTTGTTCATGTTTAAAGTTTGCCTTCTCTGTTATGCATCTAAACATTTAGCATATATTATTATTACAAACACATTGCAAATCTGAAACTGAAAACAATACATTACATCAGCAAACTTTATCACTGTTCTTGTTTTGAAAACTCATTGTCATGACTCATTTTCAGATTGTCTATAAAATCTTAAATTATATCAAGAAAAAATTTTGACGTATCCAAGTACCCCCGTCCCCTATTTAAAAAAATAGTCGTACCCGTACCCGAAGTACCCAAGTACCCCCGTCCCCATGCAACCTTGGTTTTTTTTGTTTTGAATGACGAGAGAATAGACAAAATCAACTACCTCATAGGATTGTCCATCCTATGAGCCCTGGACTTCCCCCAACTAGCATTCTTAGAATCTGCGTTGGTACTCCTACAATGATCAATGATAGTACAATTTACTATTCCAACACACCTTTTAGTGCACATTGTGTATTATTGGTTCGTGTCCAAATGGAGATAAATTTGTGAGCCATTGCTCATTCTTATGATCTATTATGGCTGAAGGCTTCTTGGCACCTTGATTCTCATTCTAGTAGTCATGGCTCTTTCTCTTCAAGATGTTGGGAAAACTCACAAAACTATTCCATGGCACGAGTCTTAGGGGCAAGCTCATATTACCAGTTTTTTACCTACTAACAGCTTCAAATGTTAGGAGAGACTCTATAAGGAATCAACAGCCTCCTATCATCATTCAGCGTGTCAGCCCAAGACTTTCCTGAAACAGCATTCTCAGGTTCTACATTGGCACTCCTATAGTGATAAATAATATTGCTGTTGTCTCCTTGAACACATCTCTGAACACTGACACCCAAGGATTTTGTTAGGAGGTATTCATTTGTTTTTACTACTTTGCAAAGTATTTCCCCTCGTCTTTTATAACTGTATTATTTGGGGGTCACTTTTCTTAGGCTAACCCCATGCATGTATTTTTTCAACTTTTCCCACTTTTCCATTTTTGTTTTGTGCCCACGACCCCTTCTGCCATAGCTCTATCCTATTGTACCAATCATATGAGTTAATCCCTTCAATCTATTTTGGTCATTCGTAGACATTAATAGAATTTCTTTATTCTTTATTTTTCCCATTGCCTCTATTATTCAAGAATAGAAATTCTCTCTAAGTACACAAATATTTTCATTTTCTTGTCTCAAGCTTTCACCTTGTTGTTTGGATTTTCAATGCAATTACCAAATTGTTATTAAGTTAGCGAAGATATCATTAAAATTTGAACACTTTCAACTTTCTATCAATACACCAAAAAGTATATCATTTGATCCTTAAGTATGATATCATAACAATGTTTTTTATTACCTTCCCAAGTTTTAATTGGATTTAATTTTTCTTTCTAATCAAGTTATCACTCAAAATTGTGTCACATAGATCTAACACTAATTTCCAAATAAATACAATAAAAGATAGTGACGAGAGAAAAGGGCAAGGCGGCAAAAACCCTAGCTGTTGTAGGGAAGACAATCAATTCCCTTCCAAGCACACCCTAATCCATGTGCAATGATAATGGAGGATTTGATGATAGTGGCAAGAATGATGTGAAGGGCGATGGCGGCCTCTCTGTTGGCGATAAATGCCCTTTTGTTGCGGGCAGCTTCACTCTAGTTGTTTGGCCGCTTGCATTTGGTGGAATAGTGGCATTGGCGTCGACCTCCCACCCCCCTTCTGATGCAGCATCCCTTTGCACCGATGGCAAATGCGATGCTGATAGTTGTAGCATTGGTAATGATGCCTTTTCTGATGAGGATATGGTTGATGCTTGGGGTCACAAGTGGGTGGAGGATCTGCTTCTCCTTGATATTTTGTTGGAGGCTCGTTTGGCTAAACAGGAATATGGGGACAATCTATTAGATGAGTCTATTGTTGTGTGGAGTCATGAAGAGGACATTGAGAAGGAATCCCTCCTTTCACTTTGGCAGTAGACAAAACAAAGAGTCCTAAAATGTTTTGATCCTTGTCCTAAACCTGTAACTAAGTCTAAGGTGGGTGACCTTGATCTTACTCTTGGCTTTCTCCTCTCAACACCTATAAAATTTGTGGTAGTGTGTGAAGCGGTCTCACCTCTTGCCCCTACGACGACTCCCATGGTTGTTGGGGATTGTGTTTCTTCCTGCAGGATGACAATGTTTTCCTAGATGTTTGTAGTCCTCTACCTGGTTTGAAGGATTTTCTTGGGAGTTCCTCTCCTAGTGTTGGTTGTGAGATTGTTGTTGTCGATTTGTCTATCTGCTTGGAGATTGTTGCTCCTATGCTAAACAAAGTGGTAGGGATGGAACTTGTTATCCCTTAGTCTACTGTTCCTATGCAAGCTGAGATGGATGGGACGGAAATTGCTATCCCAAATTCCCTTGCTTGCAAGATGACAACATGTTTTAGTAACTCTCTTGTTTGGAAATTCTACGAGAACTGTCCCAACATTGATGATGTCAAAAGATGGATAACAAGAAAGTAGAACCTAAGAGATAAGTTGGAGATTGCTACAATGATTAATTTTTTTTAATTTTCCTTTTAAATCCAATGATTGTTGTAGGACCCTTTTAGATGGTCCTCGGTTTTGGGGGTAGAATGGGCTTTGCCTTAAAATTGGGCTCTTGGTAGGACAGTATTTTAATGCTGATCTGTCAGAAAATTTAAGAAGTGTTTGATCTTTGCTCTTATTTGAGTGCTTATGGAGAAAAACAAGGAGCTCCCTTACCAGGTTACCCCTTCCCCCAAGTATGAACTTTTGGTGCAGCCAATTGTTTTTTAAGACTCTTCTATTGTTTGTCATTGTTGTTGTAAAGTGGGTCACTCTATTACTAATTGCCCTAGAAACAAGAGAAGTTAACCTATTTGGATAAAAAAAGATCAACGTATGATAAGGATGTTCAAAAGGATGAAAGTAGAGGGAAAGCCCTAATTAACTACAGTGAAATGGACACTTCTTCTTTGGATTCAAGGTTGAATGATACTGCCGTTTAAAGAAAGATTCCACATCAACAGAACGAATTTCCAGAATTGGGTGTGAATATAAGCAGAATGAAGAGTGATTTTCAGGAATCAAAATCAGATCAGAATTGAAACAATTTCCAGCAGATAGAAGGGTAAAAGTCAGAATTAAAGGAGCAAAAGTGTATATAACATTGACTTTGGACTTCCCTTGGAAATCCAAAATCAACATGAAGGACTCAACAGCCCAAAATGGACTAAAATGTCCAAGATATCAAAGACATTTAAGAAGATGATGAAGAATCCCTAGTCATTGAAGAATTACTATGAACACGGAGGAGAACACGCATGGAGATGAAGCAATTTGGGAATATGAACCATCACAATTATTCACAAGTAGATAGTTTCAGAAGAGTTAATCAAAGTTAGGGAGATATTGTTGAGTATCAAGAGATATCTCTTCTTTGTAATGAAGTATGAAAGATTACAAGATATATATGTTTAGATGGCATTTACTCATCTCTAATGAACCAAGTAATTCCAAGTCAACATGTCCAAGTTCATCCAACTTGACTCATTCACAAGTGGACATGTGGAAGGCATTTAATGCAATAGTGTAATCAATTTTCTCGTTGGTTCATCCTTGAAAGGATGTGTATTCAATAACTTGTAATTTTATCATTGGATGACATTAAATGTATGTAGGTGGTAGTTGTAACTACCGCAATTAGGGTTTCATAGAATTATCTTAGTCGTTGATTTAAAATCAATTTGCACCCTTCATTTGTAATTGAGAGGTCTATAAAAGGCTTGGCCTTCTCATTTGTAAAATCATTAGTCAATAGTTGTAGAGTAGAGAGCAAGTAGTAGTAGCAATAGGAGGAGGAGATCAGAGATTTTGTTGCCAAGACTATATCGGAATGCATACATGACTTTTCATTAAAGATATGGTGGATCTTCGTGTGTTGTTTCAATATCTTGCATAGTTCTTACTTCTCAAGTTTTAGTTAAAGTTCATTGGTTTTAATAGAGAATTGTGGAGATACTCGATGAATTCCTTGGTTCATACCATTTGTAGTTTGTTGATAGCAAATTGCAGTGTATGGTTAGTCTGAAACCTTATTAAGCCTTACTTCGATTGTGGATGTTCATTTGGATTGTGCTAGTATTGGGTATTTGCATGAATGTTTACAATATGAAAATCCTTCATTACCCTTGGAGATTACATCAGTTTTGTGTAGTTGTTTCATCATGGCGAAGCAAAACTTGATTAAGGAATCCATTTATCAAGGTGTTATCCATTATCATCATTGTCCTTAGGGTTCGATTAGAATTCTCTAAATCCTTATCCCCTTTTATCTTTTATTTGAAGATCAAGTTAGTTTAGAATTCAAGTTTCAGCTACTTTGGGGGAAGAAAGTTGAAAATCTAGGAATAATAGCGTAAGTCCCTTTGTTATAACCATTGAGTTATATCCAACACAAAGTCACTAGTTCACGGGGTAAACCTTGGGGTTGTCGTATTTGATCACACATTGTCACATTGTTTAGCATTTGAGGTTTCCTTGTTCAAGAGGATAGAATACTTGGAATTTTATTCTATGTTAGCGAGTGTCACAAAACACTCGTCAACAGGCCCTCTGGTCCATTCTTGGACAGCCTACTTACACAGCCTTGGCAACCCCCTTTGCTTACACCTCAGGCCATTCCCACAAGATGGAGGCTCGCAAACAATAAGCACATCCTATATTCTACTATAAGCATTCATTTAAGCATCATCTATTATTCATATTCACAAAGATATAATTATACCACAATCATTTGTAGAAGGAAGGATGGTGAAGATGGTCGATCTGATATAACATCAGCCTGCCGATCTGAAGATAATTTCTTAGATGTAAATGCTGATTAATCTCTATGAATCGATCTCAGTCCTTTAGTGTGCTTTTCGTGCTGGTTGCTTAGATAATCCTTGACGATGCAAGGGGTTGCTGAATGTAATAATTGTTGGATGATCTGTTCATGCCTTATACACTGATCTGCCCTTTAATGAGAACTGATTGCTGATTAAAACTGATTATTTATCCCTTGATTCGTAGCACAATGTATCCCTTCAATGCTTGGAATGAATCCTCCTTTATACTTTATTGTTGGAAGGGTCACCACCTTTCATAAGGATTGAGTCACCACTTTTCATTGTTGCCTTTTGATAATAATATAGTATTCCCCAAATTGATATCCCTTGGATGTCATCCTCAAATGAAACCTTCTATCCTTTATATCCTCCAATATGAGGGAGCATCGTACCTCTTCATAATGGTATCTCTTTAAAAGAGTCACAACCCTCATAATTACAACCCTTTCAAAGAGTCACAACCCTACATAATTACAATCCTTTGAAAGGGTTACAACCCTTTATCATTGCTGCCCTTTGAAAGAGTCCTTTCCTTATTTTCTTCCCATCCCTTTCTTCTTCTATTAATCCTTCTTTAGTTCCTATGCTCCCCTCTTTCTTCCTTCCTCCATACCCTTTCAAATGAACTCTCCTCCCTTATTATATCTTACGTTGAGGGAGTCACAACTCTTCCGTATGTATCTCTTGACCTTTCATTAACTTAACTAACTTGTAATTATATAATATTATATTTATTTTTATTTATTTATTTATTTTTAATGTTTTAATTTTATTATTATTATTTATTATTAAATTCTCCTTCAGAAAGGGGACATTATTTATCACTCTTCACTTAATTAATAAAAAAATAGGATGCCTTCCATCCTCCTCTTTTTTAATATCATTGCCTCTTTTCCTTTTTCTAAATTATTCTCTTTAATGTGACAGACTTTTAAATATTTTAGCTTATATATTTTTGTTGTGGGTTTTCAAAATTCACAACTTTTTAGATAAGATAGTGTGATTTCTATAGGGGGGGCTGCTCTTTAACAACAAATACAAACACATAGCTTCATAATTGGAAGGAAGCTCACCAATAGAAGTGCCAAGATATTAGCATCCATTCATCACATGAGATGAGTTCCAAACAGCCATACAGAACATGTGATGTTTCATAATGGTTCAACTATGTAATGATATAGACTCAAAAACCTACATAGTTTTTCACATTTCAAAAAACACCACCTACTACATATATGTTATGAATTCCAACAAGGATTAGGATATAAACAACACCTGTCAATTGCCAAAACTAATTTCTATATGGATAATCATCAACCAGTTGACCTCAACAAGATCAATCTGGATTACGAGTGTATTGTAAACGATGATTTCCTTGACGATGGTGATGATCATGATCTCCTTAAGAACTGCAACCATGATGTTGATCCAAACGAACAACTCAGAAGAGGCTCTGACCCAAGAGCTTCATCATCAGGTCCTGCAGCCCTCTACTGTACCACTCTTTGTTACAGCAAGAGTAATTGACTATGGCTGATTCTTTGGAACTTTGTACTCAGTTTGTAGATGACTTTGTTCAAAGTAACTTGTAATTGAAAACTTGAAAACTATTAGCATCTAGTTATTATTCGATTCGATGCACTATAATCAGCAATATGAACAAAAATGAAAAACATTTATATTCCACAATTCATGGGCAAACGGCAAACCCTCAAATTTTATTTGCTCTCTATATATCTATGCTACTGAAATGTGTATAAATTTAAAGATCTGAAAGTTTTTTTATTCTTTTGTGTTTTTAACATTTTTAAAATCCACTTTTTCCCAAATTAAATCCTTGATTATTTGAATACTTTTGGTATGCCAAAGTTTTCCCCAAGATCTTTTTGCTACTATAGTTTGGATTACACATATTTCTTGCTATAGATCTTCTCATATTTATTATTAGCTGTGATGTATGATTTTGTTCTTTCTTGACAAAGGCAATCTTAATCTGTCTGCAGTAAGAACTCTATTCTTTTCTCTTTGCTTAACTGTTCCATACAGTTCCAAGCCCATAAAATCCTAAAACAAATTATTGAAGCCAGATATTTTACTCAAAAATGTCTAAACAAGTTATAATAAGTCTTGTACAAAAGAGTAAAATGAGCTTCAGTAGCATATAAAAGCTTTAAATTAACATGTGAGAAAGTTAACAAACCGTTCCAGCACTTGAATAGTGTGAACCATAATGAAACTTAGGAATAATGGGATCATCAAAAGTATTGTATCTCTCAAGGATCTTCTCCAGTCGCTCAGCATTCAAAGCCCCAACAGGCTTCATAAAACATAGTTTTCAACATGAGTCCATGACATAAATTCAAGGAAATTTCTAAATATAAAGCAGACACAATCTGAAACTGTACCTTAGAAAGATCCCTGTAGATAGAAGGGTTCCCGAAATCTAAGCTATCTGATGTGTAGTCCACAAGAACCCATGGAAACACAGGATACTTAAAAAAAATAAACACTATATTAGCAATGCATTAATGGTACATAAAAGTGTGATTGTCACAAACTGTCAATCTATTGAAAATCTTGAACAACTAATTATCTAGAAAACAAACCTGGGTAATGTCATTGTAGCTTCTTCCTGCCAGAGTGTTGAGAAGCATTAAATATTCAAAATTACTTATCTGCACCAAAAAATTACTGTGATTGATTTGTAATATGCCAGAAAAAATTGAGATACTAGGCATGAAGTCACAACAAGTAAATGTTGGAAGAAAGTAGTAAGTAGACTATAACTTCTGTTCAATAACCAGTTCTCACCTCCCAGCGTGCCCACCGTTCCATGAGCTGCATCCTCTTTAAAAGTAGTTCTGGCTTCTATAGTAAAGAGATACACTATTAGATATCAGTAATATGTCAAATTGTATACTTACAACCAAGAATACAACAAAACTAGGAGCACAGAGCTCCGACCAACATACCTGTGTGCCTGTATAGATGTTATTAAGATTTGGAGGCTGAGCCCGAACAATGGCTTTGTAGACATTTTTACGGATTTCTATACTCTGCAAGTGTAAACAAGACTTATAATTATAATTACAATCAAAGAAATGTAGGAAGTTACCCTTTTGAATTACAGTCAAGTGCAAAAGGAGACAGAAATAAATTAAACAATGTTAGGAAATATGGAAAAGCAACTAACCCCAAAGTTGAAAAAGAAATTTGATCGATCAACCATAAATAGTTCTAATGCACTTCTCCTAAGAAGGTACCTGCAAATAAATATAGGGACAATTATATTTCCAGCCACATGTAGAGCAAATTCAAGCTTTGGTAGAAAGCAAGAACGATCTTAGACTAAAATAAAATAGATAAAGTCCCCTGTAATTCAAAAATGCTAAAAAAACAAATACAACATTTATAAAAAAAAAACATGTGTATATCAAATTAACCTGTCACAAGGTTCAAGTTCATGTTCAAGTTCGACTCAAATAAAATTGGATGAAGTTTGACAAGAGGAAAAAGTTCGAAAAAAAATAGTGATAAAATTTGCCTTTATAAATTTGAATTTTTTAAAATAACAAGTAATAAATTCATAAAATAAAATAAGTTGCATTAAATTTGAATAAATTTAAAAACATTATAATATAATATATTTAAAATTTCAATTTAATTTTTTTATATTTTAATTCAATTATTATTAATATATAATAATAAATATAAAATTTTATATATTAAATTTCATATGTTAATAATGAATATATTACAATTAAAATCTAATTTAAATATTTTAAATTTAATTAGATTAAATATTTTAAATTATTATATTATAATTTTTAATTATAATATTTTCAAATATTAAATTTTAACATGAGTGGAAAACAAAAGTAAATAATTAACGAACATGGTTTATAATTGTATTTGGATAAAAAAATTAAAACAAAAACTGAAGCTAAAAATCAAAACTTAAATATCAAATATTAAAACGACGGCGGCACTCGACCATTCATCGACCTCGAAGCTCACAGCACATCATTTGTCTTTTGTTCGGCATTTTTAATCTCTACCGCCCCATCTCCCTTCCTCCCTTACTCTACCTACTACTAAAGAAAAAAGATCTCACGTGCCACAGAAAAAAATTCACAAATTAATTGTGCTAGCCCTACTTTCCGGGACTTTTTACTTCAAAAAACCCCCAAAAAAGTTGTTTTTCAAAACATATTTTAGTAAAAAAAAAGCCCTTTATTTAGACGAACTTTTGGCAAATTTCAATGATTTTTTTTCATATTTTAAAGTTCGACGAATTTCGAACCTGATGGCTGAATTTCGCCGAATCCTATGACTTAGAAATTAACTGAAAGTAAAGATATCTCAAATAAGTCTATCTAAAAGATGACGAGTGAGATTCTTAATGTTTGGGGTGTTTATATCATTGATACAAGACTCTGCGAGTCCGGGCTGGACTCGCAAAGTCCCGAGGCGAGTCGGGCCGGCGGAGTTTATGTGACTCTGGCCTCAGAGTCTGCTGAGTCCAGTAGAGTCCAGCCGGACTCGCAGAGTCCTTGGACTCGATGGACTCGGCGAGTCCCGAGCCCCGAACTCTGCCGCGGCAGCAGTAAAACATAAAGTGAAAAAAAACATTTTTTATTGTTTTTTGCTTTTCTTAACCGGTTTATATGTTATGTTTTTGACCTAAAAAGGTCATTCTATCACATGCAAACAAGGAGAGGAGAGAAAAAAGGCTTGAGAGAGGAGTATTGGGGTTTTAGGAAAAAGATTGGGAAATCGATTGGCTCTCATAGATCGATTGTTGATTGTTTGTGCAAGTTTGTAGCTTGCATTCACACATTGAGAGGAGCTAAAAGGACTCTGTGAGTCCGAGCTGGACTCGCAAAGTCTCGAGGCGAGTCGGATCGGCGGAGTTTATGTGACTCTGGCCTCGGAGTCTGCTGAGTCCAGTAGAGTCCAGCCGGACTCGCTGGACTCGGCGAGTCCCGAGCCCCGAACTCTGTCACGGTAGCAGTAAAACATAAAGTGAAAAAAAACATTTTTTAATGTTTTTTGCTTTTCTTAACCGGTTTATATGTTATGTTTTTGACCTAAAAAGGTCATTCTATCACATGCAAACAAGGAGAGGAGAGAAAAAAGGCTTGAGA
>MU226802.1:365641-376614 GCA_018584345.1 Thuja plicata
CGAGGAGACCCAGTGGATGACCCTGAGACTGACAGATCTGACTTCGAGGATGATGAGGAGTATGAGGATGGGGATGATGAGGATGCCACTGAGGGTCAGCCTCAGACACAGGGAGAGAAGATGGCTGCACAATCTCCCATGACCTATCTTAGGCGTACTCGTAGGAAGACACTGGGATAGGCTGCTATGAGCCTAGTTTTGATATATGTTTTGAACTTTTGATTCCATGAATATTGTAGACATTTGACAGTGAAACTATTTACATTTCAGTTTCTAGTGTGTTATTTAGTTTAACAATTTATAACTTTATACTTTCGCGATCTATGTAAAGTTGTAAACTTGTATATGTGTGCAAAGTAGCTTCTATTTATCTCAATTATTGTGTATTTGATGTTAATTGACTATATGATGCATGAAAAATGCTTTAAATCCTTAAAAATCTTTGAATTTCTTGGGTTTTTTTATTTTCCGAGTCCTTGCCAAGTCCGGCCGCCGAGGCCAATCCGACCTTGCCGAGTCCGAGGCTTGTAACTTTGGTTTATATACATGTATTTAAGATACATTTTATCTACAATTTTAATATCTACAAATATCTTTTAGATAGATGAATTTAAGATATATTTTTATACAATTTCAATTATTTATTTTAGCTACCCAATAGGGGATATCGAATCTATGTTGATACCCCTTCCACTAGGAGTCAATGACTGAGGGATATCTATTCCACCAAAGTTGCACAAGGGACGATCCCACCCTCATCCCTTATATATGATACCTCCAAGGGTTTGAACCTTAGTGAATGGCACAATAAAGGGACATACCATAATCCTCACCCTCATCAATTGTCTTCAACTAATTAAGCTGCAACCCTTTGGTTCTACTCCATATTTTATTTCCTCAAATACACAATGTTTTTGTTTACTTTATTTTTAGCTTTTTTTTGTATAGTTTTGAAAATTTAAAATGAGAACATGCAAAAGTGTGTCATATTTGAAGTAAAAGGGAAGAAATCTTTTTAACATGCTTGTGCCATTACACTCCAGCCCTTGTTGCTATTGTAGAGTGCCTCTCGGCAAAAGAACTACTTAAAATAAATACATACCAACCAAATTTTTAGATAGCCAAAAAGAAATTGGATGAACTGGGTTCTCTTTTAAGGTATCTCTTCTATTCATTTTATGCTATCCTTCCACTAATGGAAGATGAAAGCCTAGAGTAGTTGGATATGGCCCCACCCCTCCTTGGGTGCTCACACCCCCATACTCAATATATATATATGAGTAAAATGTGGTGTGGAAACATGTCGCATACAATACCTACGTGTGCCCAAAAAGATAGATTTTCAAACCATGTCCAATACTATGTGATTTGATTTTAAAAAATTCTGATGTGAATCTTCCTAAACTTTATTTAGAAAAACTTTAATCATGCATTTTTTATATAAGCAAAACCTCCAGCAAATGAGGAAGACAAATGGAACCTTTTTTTTTAAATTTCAACAAGCCATTTTTTTTAATCTGCCTCGAATGCAAGTCTTACTTAAAAATTGAAGAGATCATAATCTACTGCATAATTTACCAAGAGCATCAAGAACACCTTAGGAATAGTTATTATGCTTGTTAAGTGTTATGGAGGCGATTAATTTTATTCTCCTCTATCATAACATTGTTCCGAATGTTTGATTTGAAAATTTCAAATTCAACCAATGTAGCTATCAAGGTAAGCAGTTATATTCACAGGGAAAGCTTCAATTACTATCTCAGATTGCCTTCTAGGCTTATTGGATGATTATTTTCCAACAATGGCCTTCTAAGGCTTAACTTTTAGTGAAAATGAATACAGCCACCTTGTTATTTACTAACATGCACCCATTAAAAACAATATCTGATACATGCCAGTAGATGCACCTTCTAACTTTGTATCTTTAATGATGGCTTCTAATGGACCCTTCTCTGACACATTTGTTGTTAATTAATTTTTCCTATATATAAGTTTCCCTAACAAAATCTGAAACACTCACACCTGCCTGTTATAAAAAATGCAGTTCTTATCAGCATTATCATGTACTCATCATCAACTTCAATTCCTTATAAACGACCAAGCATGAGCCAATTAGAACTTAGCATTTAGCTTTTTAATGAAAGATGGAGGATTTTGCTACAAACACAAGCTGGTGTTCAACAAGCAGTATTGAATATTTTTCCATACAAGTATTACAATTGACAAGAACATAATGCTAAGACTGCATGAATTTTAACTTTAAGCACCCAAAACCATAGTACACTCACCAATTTGACGTTCATTTCAAGAGATGTACAAGAATATACCACAATCCTATTTTCAACTTGATAAAACCATTCAAGCTTAGCATACCATCCTGGTAAGCCAATTTGCTGCACAAAGGCCTTTATAAGAAGTCCATGTGATTTAAGAAATTGTAGACAATATTCATGAGATAAAGGTCAGATTATTTTAATTTGTAAACTATGTTTCAAAATATCACAACAATTTGCAATATTTCAACGTTCAATCTAGCTTTCAGAGCCTTGCACATAATTAATATGCACAACATGCATCACCACTGACCTAATGCTACCCTATCATTAAAGACTTACTTAAAACCAGAGCACCAAGGACAGATTACGACCACTTAGCTGAGTTGAGACTGAAGATTCAACCAAGGAATTAATCTTATTACATTCACTCGAGAAATTTCTCTTCTAAAAATTGCACTATTAATAATTATTGAAGACTAAGACATTCTCATTACAAGATTTTGTGGTTGAGGGATTAATGGCAATTCTATTGCATTTTTATGTTAGATCTGAGAATAGCACTACTAATACTTCTTTTGTTTCTACTTATATATTTGATTGCACAAGGTACAAAATACCACATTGTTAAGCCCTTCTTCATGATGTCAGGATGTATGGTTGAATACTATTGCAGTATATCCTCTATGTTTGTGGTCTTTCAGCATCCTTTGTATATTTTCATATTTTCTTTCAAGAGCAGAGTGCTACATCGAAATAGCTATTAAAAGGAATTATGAGACTTTCTTGCATTTTCTCACAGATCCCTACTATAATTCTTTTATTCCAAGAGGAATCTGTAGGCACGGAGCAGTTTCTTATATAACCTTATACTAGAAGGATTGCATATGTGTATTCTTATTGCAATCATGTGACCAAAGGGTGCAAATTATATACCAAAGTTAGTGGAGCCACAAATTAATAATTAGTGAGTCTCAATAAGGTTAACCATCGTGAGTTACCATTGAAATAACTACACTGATTCCAAGTCTCTAATTTTAAAGAAGTGACCATAAATGCCTTTACAAAAATCAAGGAACCAGCAAACAAAACTCAGAAATTACCTTCGACTATAAACTTCATGAAGAGCAGAAATTGACCAACTCCGATCTCTCCCTCCATTTTTGTTCTCTATCCTTGTATCAGATTCTCCATTGTATGCATCCCCCACATCAACTGTGTCATCTACAATAAAATTAATCCGCTTACTAGTCACCTGAAATAACAAAGCCATTAGTGAGCATCTATTAAATCCATATGTTGCTTTGGAAACTCCTATGGCTCTAAAATTTGTTAGAATGTCCACATAAGAATAAATTTAGGAAAAGAATCGTGACATTGGCAAGACATTTTCAAAAATCTCTAAGATGTCTTGGGATTGCCTTGCCTTAACCTAACATCAAAAAACATGATTATAATGACTTCCTTCCAATTTAGATTAATTCAGCTGAAACAGTCTCAGAATATAGAAGCAAAGGGTTTTCACTCCCACATAAAAATTAAAATGAAATGTTAAGCAGGAAATTAGATTCTCATTTAAATGACTGAAAATAACTAAGCACAATTGTTGGTAGACTCCAAAATCCAATCTACCTGGTATATATAACAGCTAAAGAAGCCAAGGAAAATCTAGCCTAAGTAATACCCAACAATTGCCCAAACCCAAGTCTCAATAAAATGTTAAATAGCAGGAGTGTGTGCTGAATCAAAAGGTCTTGCAACCAGAAAGGGTCAGTGGTGTTACTTGAAATCTTCCACTCATCAATCTCAACGGTTGAACCATCATTGCTGGAACTTCTAGCAGTATCCTTTCATCAACTTCCATAACCATGGAACCAACTAGTGTTGTACCAACATTTGGTGATTCAGCATTGTCAGACATCTCTTTTGCACAAAATTTGTCTGTCTCTGCTTTTAAGTCCTCTGACTCTTGAAAAACATTTTCTGATGCTACAAAATCATGCTCTAAATCATCCTTTTTATCCTCACAAGGTTCCAAATCACTCCTATTTCCTTCATCATCATGGCATTCATCGAGCACACTTTTCTCCGGCACTAAAATTGAGGTGCTAGCAGGAAGAGTAGCTACCAATGAATTTTCAGCCTCCATAACAGAATCTTTATTCTCATCTTTGTCATGTGCAAGTTTAGGATGTTCATAATTTGCAGCAGCTCCGACATGTGATGTTCCTTTATAATATCTCTTTAGACGCGTTCGCATTCTGAGAGAGTTTTCAATAAAATCTAGCTTCCAAAATACCTGGTTAAAAGTATGATTTCAGTGAAATGTTTAAATACTAAATGAATGAATGCACACAAAAGAGAAAATTCAACAATCTGAAATACAAATGCAGCCAAGGACTGGCATGAAGTATTGCTGTCAAAAAAGTGACATAAAAGCATATTAAAACCTACACGTTCTGGGTGACCCAAGTGGTACCCCATCTGTCCAAAAAGAGCATCCTGCTCAATCAAGAAGCGGATAAGTCTGCGCCACGAATGTGAGCCAACTTTTGCCCGTTGTAAATCAGCACTAGCAACTAAAGCCCGCCTTTCAACCTGTATATGATAATGTTAAACGCTATAACTTGATAGAACAGAGAAACTGATATTCTAGGAAACCAGTTTAGGCCATAGAATTAGTATTTCCTACCTCTCTCTGTCGCATGTTTCTTGCTAGACTGACCATTGCCACCAAGGTTTCCATATATTTTGATGCAAGAACAGAAAAATCCTTTTCTGAAGCCAGACCAGCACCACCAGATTGAAAGCATTCCAACCATGCATTTGACATTGCTTCATACATATTCCATCTCCTTACTCTTTCCCGGTCACTAATACTCCTCCTCTGTGCTGCTGTTGCCATTGCTATAGCACTAAGACCTCTACCAGAACCTATTTTGGCATTACGCTCAAGATCCCGTGCAGCTGCTAAAGCTGCAGCCTTTGCACCTGCCTTGTCCTTCGGCACTGGCTGAGACCTTCCTGGTGAATCAGGGGCAGTCTGGAAGCTATAAAAGCTGCGTAACTTTGATGTTTTACGTTCAAATACTGAATTCTCACGTTTCATTTGTGTGTTTTTGGATGGTATCACTTCACCACCTGCACCAGCAGCTGCCATTGCTAATGCCATTGCAGCTGGAGGAGAAGCAAATGCAGCAGCCCAACCAGGAGATATGAAAGCTAAAGCAGCCTGCAAAGAATACATTTTTTCCAACTCAACTGCTCATTCTATTAAAAAAAAAAAGAAATATCATGATAAAATAATGCTAAATCGAATCATATGATGGAGGGAAAGAGCCTTAAGAGTACTAATCATTGAAGCTTCTTGAGAGAACATGATAGAAGCAATTAAAATGTAATCAAATGTCTCAATGCCCATCAGGATGAGATAACTACACATTAGAGAAAATCTTCAGAAGATAAAATATTTCTTTGACTATGGCGATTGGCAATGAAAATCAAAAAGTTCATCCAAAAATATAATATTACTACAGCTAAAAAGGTGTCATTACATATATAGAAAGAGATATTGGTTATTAATAATTATCATTATCCTGCTACTCAACCTTTCCAGATAGAGAGCAGCTATAGTCTCACCAATGTTAGTGCTACTACTAGAATTACCTCTAAATACAGCTGTACTTGAGAATATAAACATACCTAAACAACATTGCATTGTTCTTTTAATTCTGTAGTATGATCACTACTAAGCTTTATATTATTCCCCTCAATCATATCCAACAACTATATGGGTTAACTGAATTTTGTCATTGATCAATTTCAGTTTAGTTTAATTCTGAGCACAACAATGATTATTACAATCATACCTAAGAATTACCTCCATATACAGCTGTACTTTGGATCATAAACATACCTAAACAACAGTGCGTTGTTTTTGTGATGCTTCAGTACGATCACTACTAAGGCTTCCTATTACTCACCTCAACCAAATTCAACAACTATATAGGTTATTGTCTAAGGTTTGTCATTGATCAATTTTCAGTTTAGTTTAATTCTGAACACGACCAAGCTATCTAAAATCAGTGCTGTGGTGATAATAGTAATCCATTATCTGAAGCTCCTTGTTGCTTCTTAATACCTTGTGATGTGAGAGATCCATCCTATGTAACAAATTTGATATGGGAACCTTAAGAGTCATATCTTTTGGTGTCCTTTAGATAGATGTTTTAAAGTATCTCTCAGCAGTTTTAAGATAAATGTATTTAAGATATCTATGCTAGTACCTAAACAACAGTGCGTTGTTTTTGTGATGCTTCAGTACGATCACTACTAAGGCTTCCTATAACTCACCTCAACCAAATTCAACAACTATATAGGTTATTGACTAAGGTTTGTCATTGATCAATTTTCAGTTTAGTTTAATTCTGAACACGACCAAGCTATCTAAAATCAGTGCTATGGTGATAATAGTAATCCATTATCTGAAGCTCCTTGTTGCTTCTTAATACCTTGTGATGTGAGAGATCCATCCTATGTAACAAATTTGATATGGGAACCTTAAGAGTCATATCTTTTGGTGTCCTTTAGATAGATGTTTTAAAGTACCTCTCAGCAGTTTTAAGATAAACGTATTTAAGATATCTATGCTAGTACCCTTTAATAGCAATGCAATAAATCATAAAAGTCAGACACAATCATTTACTTTAACTTTGAATTTCATTCTTAATAACTATCTAGATTCTAAACTACTAAATAGATGCATGGACACATAAATAGGTAAGTGGATGGATAAGAAAAGAGATAGACACTAATTATTTTAACATTTACTCCAGAACTATTTTATTTTAGAGATAGTCATTTTATTTTTAATTGAAGAGCTGTATTATTTTTTTACAGTAATAAAATAAATAACACAGCACATGCAAACAATTATAAAATAGTTCTTACAAATTACCAAATGCTTTTGTAGTGTTTTTCTATTTTTTATTACTTAAAAAGGCATCATAATATTAAAATTTCTATTAAATATTAATAATTTGACATGTGATTTGCTGTCCAATGTAAGTTAAGGGGCTTCTGTTAATACACTTATGCCTTTACGATCCATTCCATGCTGCCATTGTTGTTAAGGCATAGCCAGATATATTGTGTTTTTTTAGCTTCTAAGTATTTACAACCAAAAGATATCTCATGTCACTGGATATTAAGAAGCAATAATGAGCTTTAGATATGCTAACATAAATTTCTAGACTGAAATTGCAAAGAAAAGCAAAATATTTAATGGCTTGTGTATGCAATCTGCCGGTCGCGGATTCGTGTTTTACAAGTTTCTACAAATAAATCACTTTCAGAAAGTAACCTCAAAAGGCCAATAAAGATTTGCATTATTTACTTAGCTTGAGAGAATGGATACACCTCATTTTTCTATTTCTTCAGCTCCTATATAAAGATTATTTCAGAGAATTTAAGGATTTTGACACCCCTTGATGGAAGTAAGATTTTGCTTAAACAGAACAGAGCAGATTTGTTTGTGTTTTCCCACAAGCTTTACTCCACATCTAGCTAATTGTTTCTCCAGAAATTATTCATATCCATTGACTGAATTGAAGTAAGATCCCCAGTTTTTCCATTTGATTTTTGAGTAACTTGAGCAAAGCCAATTCCAAACTATTGTAGGCAATTTTTCTTTTTATTCCCTCAGGTTCAAGGCATAAGCATATTTTGCATTGTGCAAGAAATGATTATTACATATACCAAGAAACAATTTCCAACTCAGACATTGGATTGACTTATTAAGAATGTATCAAACAGCATTAATGAACAAGAATAATTAACAAAGATATGAAAACAAACGGTATAATCAATTGGCAACTAATAAATCAAGGAATATGACTGAGTTGTCTTATCTGATTAGAATCTAAGAAAAGACAATTGCAAATGAATAGCAACAGTACTGCAATATTAAACTCAGAAATATTTTGTGATATAAGTCCATCAAGTTACCAGGACACATTCAATTAAATGGTGTACATAGACCAATAGAATTTATGTATGTGTATGTCCGTGATCCATGAAATTTATACTCTGCAAATAGATAAATTTGGAATTTTTGTAAAGATACTTTTATTTCATGCCTACTTTAGTAACAGTACACATTTTGATTTTTTTGTTCTGTCATTTTCCTAATTTGACTGATAAATTTATTTTGGATCCTTTCCAAATGATTCTCATTGATGCATCAGGTAATATTTGAGATCAATTTGGTGTATTCTAATATTTTAACTTATAAAAACTAATTTCATTTTCCAACTTTTGACAATTGTCAATTCAATTCTTACTACTCAGCTTCCAATGTTGATTCCATTTCTTAGTGCATTATTTCAAGAAGTTCATGATAAAGGTACTCTCTACTAATATAAACTGAATTTTTAAGTTATATTCAATCATTCTTCACTACTCATACATGGCAATAGAAACTTTGATGTTCACATTGCTTTTTATAGACTGCTATTTGATCTGTAGAGTACCAATAAGACAATTGTTGAAGATGAGAGATACCTCAAGGGGGAGTGCATCTGCTGCCAATGCACGATCATCTACAGCAAGAGGATTGAACCCATCTGGATCAGTAAGCTCATGAATACCAGATAGAAGTGGCCTCCAACGTCTGAGAAGGGCAATAAAAGGAGGTAATATTGTCTCTAGATATTGCTTGCGAAGGGGTCTTCTGTCTGCAGAAACTGCGTGCCATATCTGAAATACAAGAAAATTAGTTCCTATGATTCAATAGGGAGATTGAATACAATAAAACGCAACCAATTTTTATGAAGGGAGGGAACCATGAAACAGAAAGGTAATAAGAAATCATATTCATTTTTTGTTTTGATGCCGTGAAACAATAGCAAATGAAGGCCATATTTTAGAACAATTATATTCTTGTAATAACCATACACACTTTGTGATATCCCAACAAAAATCATTGTACTGCGTTTGAAGATAAATGTATCATGTGCATATCATGCACATTTTGTTTTGTTCTCTCTTTACTAAATCTCCCATACACAAATGTTTTAACATGTTTCTGTAATAGATAAAAGTAACTAACCTCGGCATAAAGAATGCACCCAGAAACAAGGACTCTCTGTCTTCTTGACTCCGATATTGGCATGGTCAGAACTGGATTGAGTACACTGTACAATCCAAGTTGCAATGAGAACAAAATCAACAAGCTATAAGAATTGACATAAACTGCAATTCTACAAGCACTATTTAGCATCACAAATACTTACAATTGGAAATCTTGTCAATTCAAAGGCATTCAATTTTTTCTCCTTCCATTTTTCTTAGCAAAGCTAAATGGTTTCGGTTTTAAAAAAAAACTGTTGTACTGTCAGTTTTCCTATAGCTCTTAATTTTTTTTCTATGCTATATGTTTTCACAGGTCTATATATAATACCTTCTATTCTACTCCTGGTGGCTTTATAACGTGCTCTGTAATAGGTATTTACTATGTTCCAAAGGGATGTGTCCCCTGGGTATTTCCAACCATTCCCAAACCATAGACATGGAGGCATGGGGATGGGTAGGACATGTCCCCAAGACTGTCCCCTACAAAAAAAATAAGAAGCATTTCTGGTAAACCTCAAAAATGCAAGGGGGCAGCCATGGGATGGCTTGACACCCTCTTACTGATCTAGACATGGCTAGCCATTCCCCGCAGCCCAGTCTGCAAACCATGCAATTTTGTAGTTAAACAAACATAAAAATGAGGAGGAAAGGGGTATACCTTATAAATGTTGTTAGTTCAAAATGAATTTAGAAAATTTATTATATAACTGACGTGTAATTCAGCCTATACCCAGACTGATCCACATGAATATGAACAGCTGAATTACGCATGCTATAATTCACTGTCATTTATTTAACTGGTAGTGATCTGACTTTTTGAATTTCAATGATGAATATGCACTAAATAATGAAGCCCAAATGAATGCAGCAAAAGAAAGATGAAAGTTCACACCACTCTTACTCAAGACACTTAAGCTAAGTATTGAAGTCCTTATGAGATTAAAAGAGTCCAGCAACATTGTTACATTTTATTCAGAGTACCAAAAGAATGACTCTACATGACAGAGGAAGCCAACTATGTTGACAGACGAATAGTTATGTTGTCAACAAATTTAAGAATTTAATATTACTGACGCAGGTATCAATTTTTCAATCTCATAATTTTCTTTTTCTAACTTTCATTAGTCATTTTGTAGTTGTCACTTAAAGCATTTGGGCATTTTGTTGCAATTCATATATAGTATATACCAAAGTTCCATGACTCGGACTTGCCCATGACTCGGCAAGGACTACTCGGCCCGCGACTCGCCTATGACTCGGCAATGACTCGGCAAAATGAAAAACAAAGTTTTTTTAGGATTTAAAACTTGTTTCAGCCACCCATTATTGAGTAAAGCTTAAAAACACTATAACATCATCAAATAGAAGCTAATATGATCACATACATAAACATACATCCATCACATAAGTACAAACGTAAATTGTAGCTGAAGGAAATAGAGAACATAGATATGCAGAATTATAAATAGTGTCAAATGTATATAATATTATAAAATCCATATATAGAACTAGAAACAATTAAAATGAACAATAGAAATTGCTGTTCCAGATATCAGAATTACAAATATG
>MU226802.1:384714-404998 GCA_018584345.1 Thuja plicata
TTGGCTTATTGTATACTTTAGCATGTATGGATAAAGCATACCTTATTGGCTTATTGTGTATGAATGGATCATACTTTCTTTCATATGGCTGAGATTATACATGGTTCTATATGTGAACACATTTTTCCTATGCTCCACGGAGTTTCGGGGACGGGGACATTTTAGGGGACAGGGACGTGTTTAGTGTACGGGTACGGTTCAGAACCAATTTTTAGGGGACGGCTATTAAAAAAATAGGGGATTTTTTTATATAGAGAGAGAATTCAAATATGCATATCATAACATTGATAAACCATTCACCATAGACATTTTAGAAGCTCAATACAATGAATACATTGCAAATTAACAAAGTTCAAATACTTTCATTGTAAAAATATGGCGTACATATAGCAAAAATGCCCAAAGGCTCCAAGTTTCATGCATGAAATGACATAAAGAGAAGTCCAACTAAAATACTAAACAGTAAACGATAACATAGAAGTTCAACTCCATAATCAGATGTCTATAATGATCAAAATCAATAATGTATCTGCAAATGATATATGCCAAACCCTCCTCTTGCAACTCAAAAATGGAAGCTTTGTTGCTGCTCCTCTTTCTTCTTCTTCTTGGAAAGAATGAATGAAACGAAGAAATGAAAGAGAGTTAGGCTTTTTAGCATCCAAATAGGGTTTAGTATTTTTTATTTGATATTAGAGTCCATGTGGGGCCCACCCATAACCAGACTTTTTTTTTAAAACTGCACTTTTTATGATTTGCAGCCGTTTTTTTAAGCTTGGAAATAGGGGACGGATTTGGGTACCGAGGACAGCCGGGCCGTCCCCTAACTGTCCCCGGTACCCAAATCTGTCCCATATTTCGGAACCTTCTCTTTTTGGGGTTTCCGGAACGTCCCCGATTTGGGACCAAAAAGGGAACGGTTAGGGGACGTTGAAATCCTGTCCCCGTTTCGTACCCAGGATGGGAACGGTGATTCCAAGGCAAGGGACGCGTCCCCGTGGAACACAACATTTTTCTTATGATCATAGTTGCTACTCTTATGAGGATAAGATTTTGTTTATAATATGATCATTACGTTACTCTTATACTTATGTGAATTCATACGATAAGATTTCGTTTATGATCATGGCTAAGTTATGGATGAAAATCATGGACTTGATATTCATCATATGGATCAGGGATCCATTGTTGAGCACTTGGTAAACATCATGGACTTAGTATCATTTTTGTTATGTATGTATGGGTATACACGTTACGCTGACATATGTTATACCTAACGCTGTTATGGAAACCTACACAGCTGGTTGTTAGCATAACTGATTAACAATTTTTTATGTATGGGTACATACACTATATATTGGTTTATGTATGTGCGAGACCATATTATGCATGAGGATACATGTTATTCTTCACTTTGCACATGTTATGACTTGCTTTATGGTTATTGCTCATATACATATTGCATCTAGTCCTATGGGTGAACTACATTTGGATATATATATGAACATATATTGGTTATGCGTAAGATCTGTTCTTATACTTATATGTATTTTGGTTATTCTTATGCTTATATGGATACAAATTTATTCTTACGAGGGTTTATAAGATATTTGATATGCTTATTTATTTGGTTACACTTATGCTCATGACTAAGTTGTTCTTATTGCAGATTTAGAGAATATCATATTCTTCTCATGGATCAGGGATCCATTGTTGAGCATTTGGTGGACATCATGGACTTGATGTCTGGACACCATTGCTCTGAGTATGTGGTGAATATCATGGACTTGATATTCATTAGACCAATACTCATGATATCATGGACTTGATATCTCGTGGATCAAGGATCCACATCTGAGTAGTTGGTGGACATCATGGACTTGATGTCAATAAACCACTACTCCGAGCACTTGGTGAATATCATGGACTTGATATTCGTAAGACCAATGCTCTTAAACATCATGGGCTTGATGTTGTTTTGATGTCATGGACTTGACATCTCTTGACTCTCGGTGACTCGTGGACTTAGTATCCACAAATTGTTTGGTATACATCATGGACTTGATGATACCATGAATATCATGGACTTCATATTCTATTGGCTAAGTCAAGATGACTCGTGGATCTAGTTATCCACAAATTGATTGGTACACATCATGGACTTGATGTTACTTTGAATACCATAGATATTCTTGGATTTGAAAATAATCCACACTTTGGAACTTGGTGCTTGATGTTATCTTAATATCATGGACTTGATATTTTGTGGATCTGATCAATCAACGCTTGGTTGATAACATCATAGATATGATATCTACACCTTGGGAATGCTAACACGACTCATCATATTGGTAGATAGGATTCTACCTTCATAAATATATCATCTATGATACTACTGAATAAGGTATTCAGTATGTTTATGTTTTCTTTTGCTACTTCTATCTCAGGGTGATAGATTGAAAAGGGTATGTCCTACTACAGTTGGAATTGGATAGAAACATCATGGTTTTGATGTTTGAGTCAAGTTGACTTGAGTTTGGAAAGCATCATGGACTTGATGCTACCTTGAATATCATGAACTTGATATTCAAAAGAGATAAGGTGACTCGTGGATCTAGGAAATCCACATTCGATTGGTAAGCATCATATGACTTGATGCTACCATAATTCTCATTTGGGTATGAGATGAATGGTTGAGGAATGATGAAGAACATATGTGTTCTCATCATATCTAGTAGATAGAGATCTACTATCATAAATGAGGAGATCTATGGCATCATTGGATAAGGAATCCATTTTTGGTTATGTTTTGTGATGAAGGATCTATGAGTGGATCATTGCCTCAAATCCAAGAGGGAGTGTTGATATTATGGCCTTTACGGCAAATATCCACAACCTTGGATAATAATAAATATATAGGATATATATTTATTATAAATTGATATATAAATAATAATTATAAATATAAGGATATTTATTATTTATTTTTTATTAGAAAATTGATTTAATATATATTTGAATGGTAAAATTAAAGTTTATTTAAAGAGCCCAAGTCGGCCTCTTGAGGAGAATAAACAAGGTTTATTTTTTAGGGCCCAAGTCGGCCTCTTAAGGAGCCTCCCCATTCACACATATATATGAGGATCGAGTTTGAGAAGGAACACACCGAAAACATAATGTGTTGTTCTTCCTTGCAAGTTTCAATATATTTCAGCGATCTGAATTAGTCCTTATGGCATGCGATTTATCTCAGCATTGATGCTCGAATTGGATTAGTAATCATGTGCAACTCATCCCAGCATTAATGAGCAGCGATTATACCTACAGTGTGAATTCATGATATGCTTTCTGGATCAGAATTCTTGAGACTCCATAAGTGCGAGTTGTCATTCAAATGATGTGTGATTTGGATCTGTCTACACCAGCTCTATAAAGCAAGTCTTCTAGGGCAGACTTGGTGCATTAAATATTCCAGATCTACAAGGATTGATATTGATACATATATGCGAACTCTAAAGGCATCGTTAGGGCTGTAATTTGGACCAGTTATTGCATAGAATCAATATCATATGGAGGATGGATTTGCAGATCTGATCTGAAAGGAGATAATAAATCAGACCTAAAGGTAGTTCAGATCCAGCCCTAGGGGGGCAATCTAAAGACAAATCGAAGGAAGCCCTAAGTGGTCTAAAACAACATTCATACTTGGAGAGATTGAAGGCATTCCCAAAGTTGGATTTCAGAGCTTACAAATCCGGGTAATATCTATCCATCTTTGTGATTTGGTTTTTATATCCTGTGCTTAGTTTTGATAGACCTCTATAGATTGACATATTCCTTGTTAAAATCTGGAAAATATCAACAATTGGAACTCACAGTTTTGTTGTAAATGCTGGTTTTCAATTATACTCAATAGAAAAAAATATATATTGCATGAGCCGTATGTACTGGGAGCAGGCAGAGAGGCAATTCCTGATGGTCAGCTTTAAGAGATGTTTATTTAATTTGTTCGATCAATGTTATTTTTTAAAGCTCCTAATTCAAGTGTATAATCCCAACACTCAACTGCATAAATCTTATTCTGGCCTGGCAATGATAATTTCACCCACTGTAGAATTCAGACTTCGTGGTTGGCTGAATATTACTTTCCATAGCGAATTCAATATAGATTTCCACATAACAATAATCGTTGATGTTAGCCACAAATAATATTATCTGGAAAGTATTAACGCTAACGTTAGATTACTATTGTTTAGAATAGTAAATTCATTAGTTAATAATTATGAAAAGATACGTAACTCTTTATAAAATATTGCATCCTTTCAAGTTATGGATATAGATATAGATAAAGATAGGCTTATTCGAATATTTTTTAACTATCAATTGACATTTAATATTTATCTTTGGCATTTGGCATTGACCAATGATGAAGTATCATACTATAAAATGATTTAATTCTGTATATTTCTTCAATTTTTTTGTATATATATATATTATTTAAATATATACATATAAACGTACCCAAACGCATCCAAAACCCCCCAAAAAAAAATTCCACGTATCCACGCACCAGGTTCTCATACCTGCATCCGCATCTGAACTGGTAACTTAGTGTATTAGTGATAATACCACTTGTAGCCAGGATCAAAGAATGAATGGTTTCTGATAAGATAGCTTCTCTTATTGAGTCATCTTACTGAATGTGTCAAACTGGTGTCTCAAGACAGCATGTCAATAGTGTTTGTGTGTGTCACTTTCAGTTCAACTAAGGACTGGCCCCACCTAAAATAAAATACTCTTTTCACTTTTGTTAAAAACATATATTAATTTGTTATAATTACAAAAATAACAAAAAAATTACTTTATAATTGAGCCTTGGAATTTATTTGAGGAACATACTTCCCCTCATGTCCCCTTTTTGTAATTATCTATGTGATGGACTGAATCGCCCTTCCTCTCCTTCCCCCCTATGTTTATATAAGGTTCTCAACATCTTTGTGTTTGAAGGCATGCCCTATCATCTAAGTACTTGTCAATAGTTGGAGTTTTAGAACTACTTCTCACCCATCAGCTGCCATTGTTCCTCCTATCAAAACTTTAAAATTCTCTACTCCATCATACTTTTTAGCCTAATCTCAAATCTTGCCAAGCCTTTGCCAAATAAATTAACTTCCTCTCACCGATATGCTTTACTCTCAAACACCAATCCCCAACTTGTGGTAAGAGTCACATGGTATTCCCAACACCCCAACCCCAACACTATTGTGATTTCTCACTGTTCATCTCACCTAACTCTTTGCACAAAAAACAACCATTAATGCTCAGATGGATGATGCATCTCCCAAAGTGTTTTCAGTGGGCATAAAAATATCATTTAATAATGAGAAAGTGGATCCACATGTACACCCAACCGTGCAAATAAAGGAGGAACCACTGAATGTCATTAACAAGGTAGTTAGGGTTTGAAACCCTAAGAGACCCCGCATCATTATTGCAAAAGATAGTTGTAGTTTGCAAAGGGCATTCCCATATGCCTCCCAAAGGCAACCAACCACATGTGTGCGTGATTTTAGATGCATTTCAAAGGCAAATTGTGCTAGATAAGTACTAACTATCTCAACCACATACCAATGATGGCACTAAAGCTATTGTTGCAAATTTCGACATCATTTTGCTGTATAAAGGGCTGAAAATAAAATGGAAAGATTATCATCGAATATGCAAAAAAACTAACTGGAACTTACTATACACGTTTATCCAAGCATCTAGACCTATGGCACAAAAACCCACAAATTTGCAAGAGGTCAAACGATGAAAACTCTTGGAAAACCCCTTTAACCAAAAGGGACAATCTCACTCAAAGATCATGACTTTGCTTTCATGGTGGCAAATATGGCAATTTCTTGTTTGCGTGACGTTTTAATTATCGTGTGTTGTGGATGTCACCAATTGTGTTTCAATTTGTTATCGCTACCATAGCAGCATATTGTCATATTTTACAGTCTCATTTTAAATATCACATTATCTATAATTTGGGTTATGAGTAAGCATTGTATCCTTAGTATGTTGTTGTGGTTGTGCAACATAAGTTCTATTATTATTGCAGCTATTGTATTTCATTTTTTATTATTGGTGTAATGATGTATACCAATGTTCTTCGAGCCTTTTAACATATAAGAAACTCTACAATTGATTTTATCTAAGTTATTGGTTCCCATAAAACTATGGGTACATGACTAGAACTCAGTAGGGCAATGTGGCAAAAAAATATTCCTTGGATGTACAAGAGTATAGTGATGCACATAATTAGTAATTACCAATAAATAGAATATTTGAGTACCTAATATTCATAATTTACAAAAATGAAAATGCTCAAGTCTCAAAATGTCGCTACAAAATGAAAATAAAATTACAATCAGTTTTTAATAGTCTTCATATTATTCTTCATCAAACACATCAAGGTCAACATTTGGTTCAATTTCA
The DNA here is from genome assembly GCA_018584345.1 of Thuja plicata. NCBI lineage: Eukaryota > Viridiplantae > Streptophyta > Pinopsida > Cupressales > Cupressaceae > Thuja > Thuja plicata. The sequence goes on from MU226802.1 coordinate 391,198, forward strand.
TTTGACCACAATCAATTGGAGTACCACTCCCACTAGCTGTCTCACATGTAGAAGCCGCATTATCTATAGAGACTTCTCCATAACTATAGAAGCAAACAAAGTGAATATAAAAGCATCAAAGTCAACTTTTGGTTCGATTTCACTTGAACCACAATGAGTTACAGTGCCACTTCCACTCACCATATACTATACAAGCTACCTCATCTAAAGATATTTTATGGAAAGTTGTCAAACAATAACATCTAAATCAACACACTAGAGAATGTGATATTGATTCCTTGTCACTACCTCATTGTAATCAAGTTTCTTATATGACAAGAGATCCTAATAAATAGAGGAGGTTTGAGAATTTTTAGGGCATCCTTTGGGTCCCCCTAGGTTCGGCCTAAGTTTTCCCACAGGGAATCCAAGGTACCTAAGAGGGACCCCATGTGAACCCAGTGAGGAACAACCCAAGATCAATACCCAAACCATACCCACACAGGTGCTTTGGGATGGGGTGCGGGGAGTGGTAGGGGAATCCAATATAACATAGGGTTTTATACCATTTGTGAACTTTATTTGCAATTTGGATAGTCAGAATAAAATGGTAAATGTGAAGGGCAATTCAAAGTCTTAGGGGAATCTTGTTAAAACCATAAATATAGCGTTCATCGATTTAACTCTTAAGTCTAGGTATAAATTATGTTGTCCTCAACTTTGTATTCGCAAAATTGGGGCAATCCTATGGAAAATTTTGTAGGATAAACTCTCTAAGGTGTTTCCTTAGTTATTTTGTTTGACTTTGGTTTTGTTTTCGACCTAGGATTGTAGCATTTCCAATTCCGCTCGTTTTGAGCTATCTTAGGCCTCAAAACAGAGTTATCTAGCTAAATTTATTAAGTGATTAAGCTTCTATCAGTGGGGTTTTTCTGCCCAACTGCATATCCTTGTTCTTTAATTTAAATTTCTCATTAAGTGGGTTTTTTATTGGCAATTACATGGCATAAAAAGTGTCATTTACATGTAAAATGGTTTAGAACCCCATTTTAAAATTTCACATCATTTCGATGAGGTTTAAATATAGTTTTTAATGAATTTCTAATGTAAAGGTGGACTTTTTAAGTCCCATTACATATCTCTCATTAAAACTATAAATTACATGTAAAATTAAATACATTGGTGGGGTTTTTTATTGATATCGCATAAACATATGCTTTACTTGGGAACATGCAAGTTGATTCTAAAACTCCGCCTTTAATGTGTTCAATCCATGAGTCCATGGTGGCATTTTTTTAAGGCATTACATATATGCTTCTAAAACAAGTTTAAAACACATGTAAATGGACCAAAACAGCCCGTCATAAGTCTAAAGGTGGCGATTTTTCATCTCATTGCATATGCATGCTACATATATATAAAAACATATTAATATGTACACGTTTTGAATTTTAAAATCCCGTTTAAGTCATAAGTGGCGATTTTTAAATCCATTACATGTTTTGATATGCATTCAAACATATGCAATGAATGATCCAAAACGCGTTATGGTATTAGGGCATGTAAAGTATAGTTAAAATCACGTTTTTAATGTTGTTTTGACTCAATATTAAAGGTGGCGATTTTTATATCACTTACACATTTTAAATGCCTTTGTATTATATGCGTTTGGCAATATAAAGTGTGTTTTTACTCTTTACATGCAGCGTTTGTATTGGAAAAGCCCGTCACTTTGCTGGGCATGCAAGAACACATCAATTATTGCATGTATTTGCACATCTAAAGCCCATTTTTAGGGCTGAACAGCAAAAAACAACCCACATTCTTCATGTATTTTGCATCTAGAAACATGTTTTTGGGTTTAAACAGCAAAAACGTTGGATTTGGGGCTTGCAAATGAAGGTAAAAACCACGTTTTTTGAGCTGGAAGTGCAAAAACGTCATTAAAGTGACTGTATTCTTCATCCTAAAGCCTGTTTTGGGGGCTGGAAGTGCAAAAACGTCATTAAAGTGACTGTATTCTTCTTTCTAAAGCCTGTTTTTGGGGCTGGAAGTTCAAAAACGGCTCATTCATGGTTGTAATGAGCATTCTAAACCATGTTTTTGATCTGTAACAGCAAAAACACCCATTGAAGTGGTTGTATTTGACATTCAAAACCCCGTTTTTGAACTCCTTCAATCAAGAACAGCAAGTTGGGCATTCGTCGCAAGTATTTTACATGTGATTGCAGGGAAAAATCTCGTCTTTGTGCAAGCATCTCCTTTTGCAAGTTTGAATCATTCCTTTCTTGTTGCTATTTTTATGCATTTTTATTCTCAAACAATCAACACTTGTCAAGTATTCAATCTTGACTTGAATATGCATTCATTTCTCAGCAAGATGAGTCAAAATCTTTGTCTATAAAACATCTTTTTGGGGATCTTTCTCTCAATCCGAAAATCATTTGGATTTGTTTTCAGATTTTTCAAAAGATTTTTGCAAGAACTTTTGTCTTGCTTTTCCAAAAGAGGTAAGTTCTCTTGTGCAATATTAGGGCCTTTTTCTTATGTAAATTTTTGTTTGTGTATATAAATGCGAGTCTTTCATTTCTTTTCTGATCTGCATGCTTTTTAATTTTGTTGTTGAATCCTTCTACTTGCGTCTAAAATTCTCCAAGTTGCATATGCAAGAGCTCCTTCTCACTTGCATATGCAAGCGGGATTAAAAACCCCGTTCTAAATAATGAATCGCTCCAAAAGAGCAAGTTTTTTCCTTCATGCAATGCAAGCCAAAAAGCCCACTTTCCAAGTGTTTTGCATACACTTTTCCCCTCTTTGCCAAGGCTGTAAATGGACTTAAAAATCCCGTTTATACGCATTATGAGCTTTCCGGTTGACTTGTAGTGGGACATAAAAACCCCCCGTATGAGTAAATGAGCTTCCTCTTTGTATATATATACATTTTCATCTCATTTTCTTGCTCCTAGCTTGCTGTCCGCATGTGTGCAGTGCCTCCATAAAACCCCGTTTTTGAGTTTTTCTCTCATTTAAAGAGCTGATTTTGCCCAAAATCCATTGTCTTTCGCTGCTCAAAGGCCTTCCACTCATATCCTATACGCATACTCTTCCTGATCTGCAAAGTTCTAGCTTGAAAGACCATGTTATGGTCTTTTCTGGTAACTAAAGCACGACAACATAATGGAGGCATTCAAAGAAAGATGAGCGACAAAACGATGAGAGCATTGAAAGCTTTCAAGACTGATTTCAAGCAAACAATTGGTTGATGCCATCAATACAAAACAATCAAGGATGCAGATTCATATTCCGGTTCGAGATGCTTTCACCAAACCAGAGCACATCAATCATCGGGCATCCTGTAGCAGCATGAGGACCAATAAAGAATGATGTAATAGAAGTCGTGTCTTGTCAGGCACTTAGAATATTTTCATCATGTTTTTGTAATTTGTATTTGACAGATTACATGTAATGTGAAAACAAGATGTAATTACATGTGATAGTATTACATGCAAAGTTGTTTCATGTAATCATGTCGCAAGTGCTTTAAGCTTTGTAGCATTGAATAAGTCAAAGTTAGTAAGTTAGAGAATAAGTCAAAGTGGTTAAGGGTATTCCCCTTCTTTCTCCACCTTTCTCTCCACTCTTTTCCTATATAAAGGAGGGAACTCATTGTAAATGATCATCTTTTGGAAAGGCAAGAAAACTCTGAAAACTTTGAGCTTAGTTGTAGATTTGAATTGCTTTCAATAAAAGAGGCACGTTGTTTTGCGACTTTGTGCCAATCCAAGTTGTTATGTGACAACATTTTCTTGAGTTGATCGTGAGTTTTGGTGCTTTGTTCAAGGGGGATTTGAATTCAATTGTGTAGACTTTGATCTGCCTATTGCATTCAGAGTTATACTTCAATTCGAATTGTGAAGACTTTCTGCTTCAAAAGGAAGAATTACTATAATTGATGGTGGCTCCAATACGTGGAACTGAAAGACTTTGTGCTTCAGTTGTAAGTATTTTTATTTAAAGTTTGTGGATTTTCAGTAAGAGACTTTGCGCCTTACTCTTTTTTCAGATTATAGAATCTCCATTCGGAATAAGCGCAGGAGACTTTGGGTTCTAGTATGTATTCCACCTAATACAAAGAAGATCGTTGTCTCTTGGTGTTGTTCTTACGTCAACCCTTGAGCCACCGATATTATCGTAGCAATGGGTATCTTTTTGTTAAGTTGAAAGTTGTAAATATTTGTAAATCATTCCTGAAAAAAGAGGAATTGATTAGATGAACCGCCCTTTTTGTAATTTCAGTTAAAATCCTATTAAAGCCACCTACGGTAAGAAGGGAGCCTTCCCTATTGCTCTGAGGAGATAGAAATCTCATGAGACATTGCCTAAAGTTACAAGTTTGTAAATTGGGGTTTTAGTGACTTACAAAATTTTTAGCCAACAAGATCATAGTTACAAGACTCTATGAGTCCTAGTAGGACACACAGAGTTCCGAGGCGAGCCACCCAAAACAAGGCTAGCAGCCCCATGACTCAGACTTGGCTGAGTCAAACCGAGTCTGGGCTAAGTCAGACCGAGTCTGCACTGACTCGCCAAGTCCCGGCTGACTCGCCGAGTGCCGAACCTGGGACTCAACCATAAAAAGAGCATTATTTCATTTGCAAACACAAGGAAGAGAGGAAAAGAGGGATTAGAAAAAACATATTGGGGTTTTGAAGAGCAAACCAGCAGATTGATTGGCTCTCGGATATTGATTGTTGATTGTTTGTGCAAGTTAGTAGCTTGCATTAACGTATTGAGAGGAATTAAAAGAGGGATTTGTCGGAGGCCTCTACAAATTTGAAGTGCATTTCTTCATTTTTGGAGCAAATTTGAAGAGGCGAGTTACATTTTATTTTATTTTTCTAATTTTTTTACATTCATATTTCCATTTTTTTTACATTTGTTTTAGTTTTGTTTCATTTCATGTTGATGGAAAAGTAAGAAACCCTAGTTTTGTTTTTTCTTTATTTTATTTATTTCAATTTAATTAGAATGTGTAGAATTAGCAGATGTTTAATTTTTTCATTTATGATATATTGCAGCAGCAGCAACACACTGTCTGAGCCTGGGAGTAGTGCACCTAGTGGTAACCCAAATGCACCCTATTAGATGCCAAAGGGATAAGGCTTGGAAACATGCCATCCCAGATCAAAAAAAGGAGAAGTTATATGTTGGCATTGCAAAGTTAAATATAGTGGGGGAGGTATTAACCAATTGAAATATCACCTTACACATATATCAGGGCATGATGCCAAACCATGCAAAAAAGCACTCCAGGATGTTATATGTGAAGTGCACGCTCAATTAGAGGAATTCGAAGAGAAAAAAAATTAAAACAGAGCATATGGAAGAAATGGCAAACATTGGTGGAGAGGCCTCTTTAAATCCTCGGCCTCCATTACCTCCATCTACAAGTAGTGGTACTACGAGTGTGAGAATTGGGCCTCGGATTTGTAAGAAGAAATCCACATTTGATTCCCCTTTTGTTCCATGCACGACTCCAGATGCCCAACCATTGCTTGAGAGCATGGGTTGTAATAAGAAGCATGTGGCTGCGAAAATTTCAACTGGAGATTTTTGGTTCTACAACAACCTCCCATTTCATGCAGCAAGGTACTCATTATTATTTTAATTTCTATGTCTTGATTTTCTTGCTTTCAAGAGTATGCCACATTGATTATTTTAATTTTTAAAGTTGAAAGTAAAACTTAATAATATACTTATTTTGTTTATTTAATTTGTTTTAGGTCTCTTTATTGGGAGATTATGGTAGATGTTGTCACTGTTTGTGGTGCGGAGTTCAAAGCCCCTAATGATGAGGAGCTAAAAGGTCCTATTTTGACTCGAAAGGTGGCTGATGTCAAAGGCACAATTGCCGAGTAGCGTAAGGTATGGAGGAAGGGTTGCACCATCATGACTCATGGTTGGACCGACAGAAGAAGTAGAACACTGCAGAATTTTATTGTCTCCTCATCAGGTAATTGTAGCACTTGTACTTACTACTTAGTAAACTATATTCAAGAATCAATATTGATTCAGTGATTAAGTTTTTTTAATTTTTAATGTACTAAATTGTTTTTTTCTTTCTCTGGTGACACGGTGTTTTTGAAATCAGTTGATGCTTCAGGAAAAACATAAAATGTTGAGTATCTTTGTGAGGTCTTGGAGGAAGTGTTGAAGGAGGTGGGTGAGGAGAATGTGGTACAGGTAGTCACATATAATGCAGCAAATTATGTTGCTGCAGGTAAACTTCTTATGGACAGGTATAGCACCTTGTTTTGGACCCCTTGTGTTGCTCATTGCCTTGATCTCATATTGGAGGATCTTGGCAAACCTCCTTGGATAAAAACATGTGTAGAGCACGCAAGGAGTATTTGTAAATTCATATATAATCATACTTGGCTCCTCAACCTTATGAGGAATTTCACAAATAAGAAAGACTTGGCTCGTCCAAGGATCACCCGATTTGCAACAAATTTTATCACGTTGCAATCCTTGCTTCAATCCAAGGCCGGTTTGAAATGCATGTTTGTAAGTGATGAGTGGACCGCATTATCATATGTGAAGAGCAATGCAAGGATTGAGATGGTTGATCGGGCTTTTGATGAGAATGGCTTTTGGCAACCGACCACGGAGATTGTGCAGGTAATTTTCCTTTTTGTTCTCATTTTCATTTCATTTCCTCATTTTTGTTCACACTTGTTTATGTTCATTGTTCATTTTTTAAAGAAAAACTTATAACTTAAAGCTTAATGTTTAAACTTTCACAATGATCACAATTCATAGAGCCTCTTATTGTTCTCCTACGCTGATGGAGAGAAGCCCGCAATGGGATACATTTATGAGGGCATGGACAAGGTGAAAGAGGTCGTTAGATCTTTTTACTCAAGGAATCAGGCTAAATACAGTCCCCTATGGGAGGTCATTGATCGACGAAGGCATAATCTGCTTCATAGGCCTATACATGCAGTTGCCCACTACCTTAATCCGGCGTTCCAATTTCACCCAGATTTCAAGGCCAATGAAGAGGTGTTGGGTGCGCTCTACGAAGTTGTAGAGCAAATGTCTTTTGATTCCTTTGTTGGAGCACAAATAGTCTGTGAGATAGAAATGTTTAAGAATTCCCAAGGAGACTTCTTACAAGACATATGCGAGAAAAATCAGACACTAACGATGCCAAGTGAAAATCTATTCAAGGCATAATTTAACATTTAAATCTTAAACTTTGGTATCTATGATTCTATTACCATCTTACGTTGATAAAGTCAAAGTTATAGAATAGATTATAGAATTAATTTTTAATTTTTCTTGTTTCAGATGCATGGTGGGAGATGTTTGGTGCTCCAATGCCAAATCTCCAAAGGATTGTGGTTCATATCTTGAGCCAGCCATGTAGTGCTTCAGGATGCGAGCGCAACTGGAGCATGTTCAAGCATATACACTCGAAAAAGTGCAACAAGTCGGCAATGAAAAGGTTGAATGATCTTGTGTTTGTTCATTACAACCTTTTCCTCCATCACAGATAGATCTTGGGCACTGACACGTCTCCTATCACTTTAGAGGAGCTTGATCCATAGGCAAGTTGGAACACTGAGGTTGATGATCCTGTCTTCAATGATGAAGACTTAGAATGGGTTTATCAAGTGGATCGAGAGGCAGAGGCAGTAGCACTGGCAGAGAAGGCTAGAGCATGAGGAGACCCATTGGAGAACCCTAAGAGTGAGGATGTTGTGGATGAGGCTGTGGATGTCACTGAAGCTAAGCCTAAGACATGAGCAGAGATCATGGTTGCAGAATCTTCTAGGACCTATCTTAGGCGTACACGTAGGAAGGTTGCGGGGTCGACTAATCACTAATATAGGCTACTCTAAGCCTTAGTCTTCTAGGCTCTGGCTTTTATTTTGATGTATGTTTTGAACTTTCGATTCCATGGATTTCATATTCCATGAATAATGTAGACATTTGACAGTGACAGTATTTATATTTCTAATGTGTTCTTTAGTTTAACTTATTTCCTTATAAATTCACATTTATACTTATGTGATCAATGTAAACTTGTGTGCGCAAAGTAGCTTCCATTTATCTCAATTATTGTGTCTTTAAGGCTAATTTATTAAATGATGCATTAAAAAAGTTTTAAATCCTTAAAAAAAATGAATTTCTTGGGTTTTCCAATTTGCCAAATCCTTGCCGAGTACAGACACTGAGTACGAGTCCGAGTCAAAAATCAGCTTTCTGAGTCCGGGTCTTGTAACACTAGTATAGATGCATGCAAAGTCATGTATAGAATTCAAGTTTATTAGATCTGCGTAAACATTTGAATCTGGTGTTTACCTTATTTGTGAACCTAATCTGTAATATTTGGGCTTCAATGTTATTATGCAAAAGTGGGGATAAATTTATGGTTTGTCCTAAACTCAAGTATAAGTTTTGGCTGAGAAAATTAAATTTGTTGAATCTTTGCCCTAAAATGTTCATTTAGGAGATCATAATAGAATCAAAACCAATGAATTAAATTAATATCCATAAAGGGATTTAAGAAATATTTGCATAAATACTTGGTAGGGACATTATAGTGGTATCTGAGCCAATGATTTAAAAATCTTCATTTGCAAAGATTTTAAGAATATGGGCATAAATATTGTTTAGGATCATTACAAGGACATATTCAAATAGCTAATTATTTTATAATGGACTAACTATTACCCAATTAGCATGTTGTTAGAAACAAAATTGGTCAACGAAAATGAATGATGATAAGGGAAATGAATTGTCAATTCTTTGGTTATCAATAGAGGTGATAAACCCAATGAACACGATGCCCTAGGAAAACTAAATCCTTCTTGGGCACATCTAAGTATAAAATTGATGCATTTCTAATTTGGAGTGAGGACAACAAAATCTCATTACATGGTCAAGCTACAAACTGACTCAAAATTAAATTTAGTAATATCGAAGAGTTGAAACAAGAAATTGGTCTATAACAAGAACTACATCTCCTCAAATTTCCTAGGGAATGAATACGTTAGTAGTCTACAATAGGTGAAGCATGAGGAATTCTATGGATCTAGGTCTCAATTTTGTACAATGATGCGTTAGTCAAAGGCATATATCTCTTGAGGCTAACTATCTTATGTCACACAGAAGCATTCAAGAATCTAATTGCTCCTTTGAAATAAAGAATAGAGTTAATCCTAGGACATTATCTAAATATATCAGTAAATCAAATTATGATATCAACCACTTTGATATGGCAAGTCTCATCTAACAAATAATAGTACTAAAATTTGGAATAGTAACCCAATAAATAAAAGAGTACCAAAGAGACTGACTGGTCACTCGTGTACAATAAGAGGTCTTTGAAATTGAACACCATTTGTTAAGGAGTATGTTCAATTGATTATTGGGTTGAACTATCTATGCATAATTACAAGAGTTGAGAAATAACATATAATTCTTGTTGAAGAAAATTTATTACATTTACTTTATTTAGCCAGTAATTAATTAACATGTGTATGGATTAAGATATAAGAAGTATAGATTACTATACTAGCATAATGTGACTTGGGAGCTACTTATAATTAATAATATCTTTAAGTACTAATCTAAGTTTATATCTTTAAAATAATCAAATGGTGGGACTGTATGAGTTACTCTTATGCATGGAGTGGAAATATGCTATCAAAGTTAGGGGTCAGATTGAAAGAGCAGGGGAGAGAAGATGTTATGGAAGATTTCCGGGGAATCAAAGGGGATCGGCTTGATTGGGACTTGTGAAGCATATTTGGTAATTTCATCAAAATATTGTAGTTAATGTATGGTGAAGCTAGTAGGAATGCCCCTATCCCATAGAATTCGAGAGCTTATTTCAAATTTGAATTTGAAAGGTGAGTTATTTCCCACCATCCCATGAATAGCCATTAGTGATTAATAATGCAAAGGTATGCATTATTTATGATCGTGCATTTAAATGATGGGTGGAGGAGGCGAGCAAGTTTTCATTTGGCAGTGGGTGACATTAATTTCACATGTGGTGGAGATTGTGTTAGATCTTGGGAGCGCATTGGAATTCATAAACATTGGAAGTGTCTAAAAAGCAGATTGTTTTGTATAGAAGGCATCGGGTAAAGCCATGAACTAAAGCGAGACAAGTCCACATTTGTGTGACAGGTTTTGGTGGTGGTTGGTGGATCGCAGAGCAGTATGGAGGCTAACTTCACACTTAAAACCCCCAAGCAACAGCAACCATTTTTTTGTGGTGCTTACAAGAAGAAGAATGAAAGGTATTTTCTAGATTGATAGCCCAAAGTTTTGGCATGTTCTAGATGTGCTACTGGGGGAAGAATTCATGTGCACAGAACACAGATATAGGCTTAACATTGATGCGGCTTCAACGGTGTTTGCCTGGGCACTCCAACTGGGGTCAAAGGAAGAGGCTTTGTAGGTAATGCGAACCTGTGTAAAACTAGAATGGACCGGAGGTATGATCCCCATGATGGCAGTAGCTGAACTAGGGCTTGGCTTCCGAGTCGAAGAAGGAAATTGGTGGTTGGTGAAAGGCAGGCAGAGTTTCAAGCCTTTCCTTGTCTGGAGTGCTTCTTCCTACAAGGAAAGGAGGATTGAGGAAGCACAGGGTGGATGGGAGTTGCTTAAGGAATACTAACAGGAGATAGAGGAGGATAGGAAAGAGAAGGAGAATGCGCAACGAATGGCCAAGAAGACAAAGTTGCAAGCAAAAGGAGGGCTTTTTGTCCCTGATGGTTCGTCGGCGGTAGAAGAAATCGACAAGGTCGGGAAGGTCTATTCCGGCAAATGTTTAGGTGAGGGTTTTGTTTAATGTTGATGAATTTGTAATGTTTTGTAATGGATACGGTTAGCCATACTCTATCTATGTGGAATAGGACTGTTAATTGGTAGACTGGTGTTAGTTTAGGTAACGATGTTATTGTAAGTTTGTGGTTTATCTGCTATGAGCCCAAGTTTTGTTGTCTGTTGGGCATTTTGGTTTGTATATTCAGCAAGAACATTACAGCAAACAGGTAGGTTAGTATAGATATGGGGCTATATGGAGTAGGAGTGGTTTGACAATGGCAGGAATGCCTGGCTTTTCCAATTTTGTACCAGACATTTATTTAATGAATAAAAACTATCATCACCGATTAAAAAAAAAGTGTGTTCATTTTCTTCCATTGCATCCAATTTTGTTGCTTCTGTTTGATGATTTGATCAACTTTGAATGCGAAAATCTTCTTCTCAAATTATCTTCTTGCTATGTTAATGTTCACTAGGTGAAATGGGCAAATAAGAGCAAAAATGACCAAAGAAAGTTCAAAATTCAATAATAAAATTGCAGTTGTTATGTCCAAGTGCCAGACAGGAGTTTGAGCTCAAGAGTCAAGTATTTGAGCCTAAGACTCAGAGAGACTTGGAGCAAGACGCAACTGACTACTCTCCAAGACTCATCCAAACACAGCATGAGGGTCTAGTTGACGCATCTCACATAGCTCATAAACTGGAGAATTTGCAGAGTCGTCAACCTATGTGTATGACTATATGAGAATTTAAAGTAGCGTATAATGGTTGGATTTAAGATATAATTGGTTAAGGAATTGACTTCCATAATCAAGAAAAATATCTTCTATAACCAAGAAGGATATCATGTTGTTGTGCACAAGAATATATTGGTACCATGAATGGCAATTCCTTAATTGCATGTTGTTTATAAAATTTATTGTCATTATTGTTGTCCTCAATTTTGCATTCCCCAAAATTGGGGCAACCCTACGCAATTCTCAATGGTTGCTAGGAGTTTTTCTCTAAGGGTGTCGAGGTTTTGCAATAAGTTATATTTGGCGGGATCAGTCATCCCTTGGTCCTGTTCCGTTTTACTTCTTATAAAGCGTCTAGTCTTTTGTTTCTCTTTTTCGCTTTGTTTGGCGTTTTGTTTTTGTTTCCAGTTTAGTTGGCGTCTTTGTGTTTCAGTTGCTCTGCAAGTAGTTTTCCACGTCCTTCCAAGGTCAGTAAAGAAATGGTCTTTTTTCTGGTCAAACGCATAAAGTTTAAGCTTATTTTGTATGAGTGATAGATTTTAAACTCTATCTTAAAATTTTGCGCCACTCTGCAAAGTTTTGCTTAGAAATTTTAATGATAGCGTGATCTTGAATTGAATCCGCATATCGAATCGTTAAAATTTTAAAGACGCATACAGACATTTTAATTTCTTTTAGCGTTTAAAATAGATTCTAAGAAAACGATAATTGCATAATATGCATATATTGTTAAAAGAAATTTATTTTAAAACGACAAAGATAAAGATGAGATTTATAAAAAGGACGTCTTCTGATTTATAAATCTTATAATTCATCACGAATTACTATTTTAAAGACAATGTATTATTATTATTTTAAAAATAATAATAATAATAGTAATATCAAATATTAATGTTAATATTAAAATAATAACTAATTATAATACGTATTATAATTAGTTTTATTATAATATTAACGCATTGTTTTTAAAATAATAAAGCATATCGTCTTCCTTAATTAAGGTTTATTTTTAATAAAAGTGTATTATCTTTTATTTTAAAATATCCTATTAACTAAGGCGTCGGCTTAGAAGGGAGGCGTCGGAATTAGGAAGTGGCGGTTTTATTCCCTAAACATGGCGTTAATTCCCAATAAGATTACATATTGTTTCACATGTTGATAGACGCCATGCGTCACTTTAGAGCCTGCGGTTTTGATTCAACACATATGTTTTACATATGCTATCGCATATGTTCTTTTACTAATCAAAGCCCGCGATATTAGTGAGAGGCGTGGATACCTATTAATAACTGGGCTTGCATGTAATCCGACGCATATGTTATATCTTTATTAAAGCCCGTGGTTTTTTCCTCTCTCACTTACGGTTTAAAATCAACGCATGGTATCGGTCCTTTCCATTAGTATTTGCATTGATTTAAAACAATAAAGTGTCGGTTCTCATCGCATGACCTGACGTTAAGACCCAATGATATTACATATCATTTGGGATATTTAAAATAAGTTTATGCGTCACTTAAAACACGACATTGTTAAAACAATATGTTTTGAACCTTCCAAAACGATATGCGTTGATTTATGTTTTAAAAGCATATCGCTTGGCTTTAATACAACCCGCGCATCCTTATTAAAGCCCGCGGCAATAAAAATAACAAATACATTAAGCATATGCGAAAACATATGCTAAATCATGTGTTATTAAAGTTGTGGATAACTTAAGTTATCGGATGGTTGCATATGCGATTTTCTTAGGAAAGCCCATCAAAGCAAAAATATGCCATGTTTAAACGTTTTTACTCCACTATAGGCTGCGACAACTCAGCAAGGAAGGATTAGAAACTTTCAAACAGTTTGCCTCCACAAATTGGTGCGGCTCTGGCTGGAGTTGCTTGCTGTGGTGGCGTCAAAATAGAGACTCATTCTTTCCCATTTAATTCATGCAATATTTTTCTTCAGTTAAGATGAGTTTCAAGGAGTCTTTCATGAACAGATTTTCCTCTTTAATAGTAATTTCGAATTTCTATCTTCAGATGAAGTCTTGTTTCTTTACAAGAGGTGGAAGGCATGCCATAATCATAGGCATGTTTTTGAAGAGTTCTTCCTCTTTTCTTGTTGTTTGCATGCAAATTTTGATGCATGATGAACATTTGTCCTTCCCCAAGCCAAGACCAATCATATTAGCTTTGATTTTGACAAGAATTTGTCAATTCTGGAGTCTATATAACTCTGCAAAATTCCTC
>MU226802.1:406285-423882 GCA_018584345.1 Thuja plicata
GATAGTATCACGTGCAAAGTAGTCTCATGTAATCATGCTGCAAGGACATTAGGTCCTGCAGCATTGAATAAGTCAAAGTTAGTTAGTTAGAGATAAGGATTGAATAAGTCAAAGTGGTTGAGGGTTTTCCCTTTCTTCTCCACTTTTCTCTCTTCTCTTTTCCTATATAAAGGAGAGAGCTCATTGTAATCCTTCATCTTTTGTTGTGGGCAAGAAAGCTATAGGCACTTCTCTGTATTCTGAAAACTTTGAGTTTCATTGTGCAAAGTTGAGCATTTGAATAAAGGAACAAGAATTGGCAAACTTTCTGTTGTTGGTTTTGAAGATTAACGAATGTGTTCTTATGTCTCATTAGTTAATCCTTTCTCAAATTAATAGTTATCTTGCATATATCATTTGAGCGTTCTAATCCAAGTTTTCTGAAGACTTTGTGCTTCAGGAAATCGGGGTTACTATAGAAACTAGTGGCTGATACACTCCAAGAACTGAAGACTTTGAGCTTCAGTATTGGACAATAGATTAGAGTACTTATTCGAGGTGAGGACAGGAGACTTTGAGCTCATTGTATCACTTCATCTTTAGATAAACCAACTGCTGCCTCGTTTGATTGTTCTTACGTCAATCATCGAGTCACCGGTATTACTGTTGCAAGGTGAACTGTATGTGTTACAGTTCAGTTCTACTTGAAGCCACCTGCGGTAAGAAGGGAGCCTCCCCTATTGCCGAGAGGAGAGAGAAATCTCACATACTGCTGCCTAAAACACACGTTTTGCAAGTTGTAGTCTTAGTGACTTGCAAAATATTTAGCCAACAATTATCAACAATCCCAATAGGTGATAATTAAAGTTGAATGCAAAATTTCTTGATTGTCGATGAAAATTACATAGGAAAATTCCATCAGAAGAAACTATTCATGTACTTTTAAATATAGATTGAAATTAACACAACTTGAGATGTGGAATTATTAAGGGTGTTAGTCGTGAAACGTGATCAACAATAATTGTATAATTGTTAAAAAAATTATTATCTAGTAGTAATAATGAATGTAGATGTTAGAGTAATCATCACTAGTCAACTAGAGGATTTGAGAGTGCTTAAACTTAGATTGAACTTGAGACAAATATATTTTTTAAGCATTTTATGATGCAACCAAGCACAAATGGTAATCACATTGTATCTTAAATCAAGATTTAGTGAGCTTTTTGTTAAGTATCAACTGATTAGTTGGGTCCTTATGTTGTTTGACCCTAATCAATGGTATAGCCATAATATACACATAATAAACCGATACATGGGTCAAGCGAACCAACTATGACCACTTCCTCTATTTTGCCAAGCCAACTAGCCTTGGCCTAATAGGATTCACTTCTACCCTTGGCCTAATAGAATTCACTCCTAGGGTCTCTTTTTATGATCTCTTAGTGGGTGAACCTAGATCCACATATTTGGTTTCTTCTTTGAATTTCTAAGACTTTTTAACTTGCTTTGGCACAACCCCAAGAAGTAGCACATTGTGGGGATTCCTTGAAAATATTTCCTACATACAAGTCAAAAGGGTTTACCTTTACTCATTTGGAAAGCATGTACACAGATAAAGAGAAGGACAATGTGGGACATTCTCATAATGACGGATATGGGTTTGGCGAACAAAGTGGTTGAGAAGATCTAAGAGCAAAGCTTAATCTGGTAGGTTATAGTAATGCATAATTCCAATGTTAAGAATAAACATGCAAATTTAAAATGTCTTTCCATTTGGCTATCACATTTCATAGCCATGCAGAATCTAATAGGGATGCAATAAAACACTTTGTGCCGCCTATGTTGCATGTGGACTAATCAAAATACTTTCAAATATATCCAAACTAGCATGATGAGCACAAAACCAAGCATCTAATTTAGTAAACATCTATATTTGCAGGGTTCAGCAGAACCCTGCAAATATAGATATGGGTCTAGTTCGAGGCTGAATTTGGGACCAAGTCAGCCTAGGGTTCACGCAAGATCCACCGCGAGAACCTGAGATGCCCAAGGTAGATCTAGGCGAACCCAAGCAAACACAAGCAATACAGTATAGATCCTAGTCTATTTCATGACATTATTTTACATAATGTTTTTAGTAAAGCAATTAATTACTCCTGCAAGGATAGTCAGATAACATAACAAATATTGGTAAAATTTATACAGTGAAGTTAAGAAAGAATGGGTCGGGAAAACAGTAAATGAGGACCGCTAAAAGAGTCAGATGACTTGGACAAATCATGGTATGACAATCTGACACTTAAAAACCATCACAGCCTTCTTTAACTTACAAAATATGATAGAATGAATTAGAAATACCTCCAAAGTAGTGCTGATCGTGGTTTTCGTCTTGTCAGACGGTTACTATTTTCTAGAGTTGAATTCTGCTTTATGAGCCAATGAACACCCTCTGTTGAGCTTTCCCTTGTGCTGGAGCTCATTGACCGACCCAATGTTTCTCCTGTATCCTCTTCCCTCATTGAAACAAGCACCATTCTCAGCATTGTTAAAAATGGTTGGTCACTGTCCAACAATTGCTGCAATGCAATCATCCCCCCCATTCCAATTCCAGATCCTCCTACGATTGCAAGCCCATAACCAGGTCCAGATTCATCTAACAACAGAGCCTCAAGCATTGTGACACATTTTTTGATCAGGGGAAATTCAATCCATTCCCCACTTTCATCTCTTTCAAAGACAGAATTCCAGGTTTCCCATCCAGTTCCTCCACCACCAAAACTTTCAGATTTAGGTGGAAGACCAACTCCATACCACATAAGGCTCCTTCGTTTCCATCCTTCAGCTAAGTTTATTATGCAGCTCCCATATGAGACAAAAGCACAACGAACAGATTCATAAGGTTCAGCAGCTGCAGCAGCTGAAAGGCGTTCCATTGCTGCTGCAGAAATTTGCCCATTAGCATCCGCCATTGAAGCAAGAACCTGTCAGCATCAACGTCAGAAAATAAATTAAAATAATATTTGAGACAAAATATATCACAGTTTATAATCCATTGGAAGTGAATGACAAACATGCAGCATTGGCAAATCACTGACTAGTGATAGCCTTTATCAGGGTACAGGCTAAAGACCCAATTTTCTAACAAAACAAAAGACATTAATCTAAACGCATAGTGAAGTTGATCTAGAAGCAAAGGATCCAACTCAAGAAATAAAGAATGACATATTTTGCATGCTGATAGAACTGAGTTAAGCCTAAAGAATTTTTCAGGGTGCCATTTACACACTCAAAACAAGTAGTCACTAACTTGCAATTATTATCCACATCTATAGAAGTTTATCTGGCTAATAATATACCATAAGGAAAAAGTAAAAGCTACTGCATAAGCAACACAAAAATTGAAGCAATCAAAATATGCTCTCAAACCTCCAGAAAATTTTCATATTATCAGACAAGACCGTAGAATGAGTAACTTACATCTAAAGAGAAACCTCCAGAATCGAAAGATGAAACTCTTCGAGGTCCTGGACTATCCACACCCTCTGATGTTGATTTTCCAAAAGATGATGAACGCCCCCCACTAGAATATGCAACCGAAACAGGTGAGCCTGGTGTGGTAACAGATGGTGCTATATTGAATACCTGGGATTGAAAACGAAGATGATCTTCAACAAGCATCAGAACAACAATAGCATTTTCCGCCAAAGCCACAGATAGGTATGCTGCTGATTCTGCTTCAGCTTTCGCAGCCTGAGGTGATAACCCTCCTGCAGCAACTCCAGCTGCCGCAGCTGCAATAACTTGAGTCTGCTGCAGAAAATGGCAATAAAGCTTCATTCAACTGAGCCATCTACTAAAACAAATTGCATTAAATTGAATGGACACAAATGCTACTTACTGACTATATTATATGAGTCAGTCATAAAGGAAAATGGAAATTTACAATTTTACCAAGCCTTTTGACAAGCAAATAAAACATTAAGTAGCCAAACTGGTCTATAACGCATGAATGGTACAATAGGTGCAAACCAAAAAAACACAGCATAAGATGTTCATTAAAAGTACAAATGGCATATAAACTTGCATGACCAGAATTAGTAATGGTACATTGGCCTCAAAGTTTTTCAATGCACTTTGAGTTTTGCCTTTAGTGTGTTGGCAAATATTTCTCTCATAATTTCCCTCCATAGACAAACAATCCCATCCAATCGTTTAGATGCTTCAAAAACATGTTCACCTAATTTTCAATGAAAAAGATTGATTTCAACCTTGGTCACAATTTCATAGATTTGCATCACAAGTATTTTGCTAGTGACTAGAACAGAACTAGTGAACTATTGCATTGATGGATGCAACACTACTCAGATTCCATTTTCCAATGTATAGATGAGAGTGATCTCTTTTGTTTTATTAAATATCTTTGAAAACTTTTGCATGAAGTTCTTTTGTATCACAGCTCATCTATACATTAAACTTCTCTTCCTTGAAGGTTGATGAAAAATTTCACAACTAGAAGTGGATGGAGGCATGTTACAATTCCCTTGAAATTAAATTCAAGGACTCAAATGTGTGCACATGCCTTTGATATAAATTAATGGGCAGATATTACTGTACACATATGATCAACATACAATTTTGAATTCACCATTGTTTGCAAATTCAGTGAGCTCTCACTAAACTTGCAAGTATTTTGTACAAACTTCTCTACAAACTTGGCCACTGAAAAAAGTTTGCAGACCTTCATAAAACGATGATTTGTTCTCCTCTTGTTTTGGTTAGCATACACCATGAAGGTCCCGACGGCCTCAAAGGCCTTGATTGGGAATTTCCCAGGGTTGCTACCCAACTACCCTTCTAAGTGCTTCCACACCCAAACCCTCACTATAGTTATAACAAGGGAAACATTAACAAAAAGGTAAACATTAACAAAAAAAGGGGGTTGCACTGGAGGGGAAAAGCAACGTTATTCCTTTTTATTTTGGATTGAATAAACAGAAACAAGCATATTTTCCCTTTTTTAAAAAAACATTCAGCTGTTTTTAGCCTCCCAAGTAATTGAATTCCATTTATACTTCTGGTTTGCAGATTCGATCATTATTCACAGTAATGCTACTATGATTCAGAATTTTTCTAATGGATTATCAAAGATTATCGACCTATTTTGTAAATCTCAATTACTATAATTCTACAATTTAGTCAACTAATTTAATTACATAATTGATCATTCTATTGATTTATCTATTTATTCTAGTTGATGAATTATATAATCTACCTTAATAATTTGCTGTAAATAGTAGCCAAATCTAACATGGAGGTGGTGATGCAGTTGATCAAGAAACAACCCGTGCCTACCCAGCTGGTTTCATAGCCAGCATCTTTGATGCCAGCGCTGTGAAGCAAGAGGGAGCTGTGAAGAAGGCTCTAATGGGAATTTGTTTTCCCTACCCAGATAGATAGGATGTATGCCTTTGCAGATGCGTTAATATATATATTAGAATAATATTGTATTATTTACCTCATTATGGTCATTTAAGTCACTTAATCTATCTAGTCACTTTATATATCTTCAGATGTATCTAGTTAGTTAGATAGCTTAGTATATATCCATTTCAGTTCTTAATTAATGATTGTTTCTTTTAAAAACATCATCTTTGTATTTCCTTAATTATGGAGCCTTCGA
The DNA here is from genome assembly GCA_018584345.1 of Thuja plicata. NCBI lineage: Eukaryota > Viridiplantae > Streptophyta > Pinopsida > Cupressales > Cupressaceae > Thuja > Thuja plicata. The sequence goes on from MU226802.1 coordinate 411,945, forward strand.
TTCCTTTGTAATTGACTCATTTAATAAATCAATTATCATTTCATGGTATCTGAGCCCATAGGTTAGTTTTGTAGTTTCATACCTGGAATTAAATTCCAGTAGTTTTTAACCTTTTTTATGAAAAATTGTGTAGAATCCTAGAAATTTTAAAAAGTTTTTTTTCCAATTTTTTTTTTTTAAATCGAAGGTTTCAAAAACAAGGGTTTTTTAAATTGCAAATCTTTTAAGATTTGGAAAGTTTTCTTTGCAGATTTTGAAGATGTTTCTACTGAATGTGAAGGTTTTTTGTACCAGAACTGTGCTTTTTTGGAGGTTTTGTTTGTTGTGTTCGAGGGTTTCTGCATTTGCAGATTTTTTTTTCCACAAAAGAATCATGGATGTAGGGTTTGCTGATTTTTTTTCAACAAAAATCACGGATGGAGGGTTTGCTGATTTTTGTTCCCCAAAAAATAAGGTTTTTCTGATATTTCCCATACAAATCAGGGAGGGTTTTGCATGGTTTTTCCCAAAAAATTGTGATTATGGGGTTTTGGGTTTTCCCCGTGCAAAAAGAAATCTCCAAAGTTTTTGCCATTTTTTTATACAAATATCGTGGTCATTGGCTTTCATTTTTTGCGCAAATTTTTCACACAAAAATCGTCGGTTCTTTTTTTGTAAATGGGTTTTGTAAGATTTTTTGTGCAAAAATCGTGAATTTTTGTATAAGGGTTTTGCTCAATTTTTCCCAAAAATCGTGGTTTCCTTTGTCATAGGGTTGTTCATTTTTTTATTATTTAAAAAAATATCATGGGTTCTCTCCATTTTTCCCTCAAAATGAATGTTTTTGACAATTTTTCCACAAAATCGTGGCTTTTTGTCTTCGACAATGTTTTGACGATTTTTTTATGAAAATTGTAGTTTCTTTCAAAGTGAATTGGATCCCACCTAGGGTTTCAAGCGTGAACATTGTTCCTACAAATGTACTGGAGATTATCGTGGTTGTTGCTCCTTTTGACGAGTTTTGGCAAAATCGTTGTTTTTCAAAGTTGTGAACTTTTATGATGTTGATCTCGATGTCTCTAGATAAAGGGAGGGATAGTTTTGTTACCCAACATCATGTTGAAAGGATTATGGTAAACTTGGTCAAATCCAAAAGTTTTGAAGCACCGGGGAGTGTCTCAGTAGTAAACTCATGTTGCAGAGTGTTATGATGTGAAGGGAGCAGCCTTCTATGTATTCATGGCCAAATGACCTGTAGAATCGGTCTTTTGTAGGGTATTTAGTTAATAAATTGACCATTAAGGGAGGGTATTAGAATAATATTGTATTATTTACCTTGTAATGGCCATTTAAGTCGCTTAATGTATCTAGTCACTTTATGTATCTTTCGATGTATCAGGTCACTTCATGTATCTTCAAATGTATCTAATCACTTAATGTATCTAGTCAGTTAGATAGTTTGGTATATTTCTATTTTAGTTCTTTGTTAATGATTGTTCCTTTTAGAAATATCATCTTTGTATTTCCTTATTTAAGGAGCCTTCATCTCCTTTGTACTTAACTCATTCAATCAATCAATTATCATTTCAATATAACCTGCATGAGTATTAATATATTATATTATTTCTATAATGGTCATCTTAGTTGCCATCTTAAGTTATTTTTAGAGTCTAAGAGTTACAATAGCTTGTCACTATTTTTAGCTTCAACTAACCGATCGCTTTTTTAGAAACATCGTCATGCAATCTCTATTTTAGTACTTAAGGAGCCTTCATCTCCTCTATTTAATATCGAATTACCTGAACATGGTATCAGAGCAAGAGCTGGTCTAGATCTGACTCCCTCACGGGAGGGCTCGGGATTTTGGGAGAGCCTTTTTCTTCAAATTTGAGGGTTTTCTGATTTTTTGCCAAAAAAATCATAGGAGGGTTTTTCATGTTTTTCCTAAAAATCGTGTTCGGGTTTTATAATTTCTCTTTCAAAAATTTTGGATCAAGCTTATAATTGTCCCTTAAAAATTACTGGGGTTTTTTTATTATTTTTTCTCCTTAAAAGAAAAATTTTGGTTTTTTGTTCTACAACGGGCTAGGGTTTCCCATTTTCCCATGGAAAATCATCTGTAATTTCTGAAATTGCTTGTTTGTGTGGGCTTCGTTTCCTAGGTTTTATAATTTTTTCCTCAAAAAATTATTGTGGGTTTTGTATATTTTTTCCACAAAAATCGTTTTGAAGTTTTACCCTTTTTTCCTCAAAAACGAAAAAATATCACATGCTGATTCATGTCTCGGATTTTGTGCCAACTACTCGTTCATGTTTCAATGGTTGGGTTTTGATCGATTTTTCTCCTTTAAAATTGTGTCTAGTTTGGCAATTCTTTTCCACAAAAAATGTGGTTTCTTGTAGTTGTTCTGGATCACACCTAGAATTGCTAGGGCAACAGTCTGCACTAAGGTTTGCCAATTTTTCTGCAAAATCGGGGTTTCAATTAGAGAAGTTCTTGGTATCTTTGGTTTCAGGAAGGGGCAGTTTTGTTTTCCCAACATCAAGTTGGATGGATTTTGGTTACCTTGGCCATTTCCAGAAGTTTTGTAGAATCGGGGAGGGTCTCAACATCGGGCTCATTTTGTAGAGCATTCTGACAAAAGGGGCAGTCTTCTCTATGCATTCGTGACCAGAAGGGGGCAGCCTTCTATGCATTTGTTGTTAGATTTTGAACCAGAATAGCATAAAGAAAATAGCAAATATCTTAAAGCAAAAGAACACCAAAGATACCCTGGGAAAACCCTCCTCGAGATTAAAACCCAGCCACACCAAGAAAAAATCACTATATTCAATAATGAATGAGTCTGAATACAATTCATACAAAAATACTTAGACTTCTCACCTTAATGAACACTACACTATTTTTCCTCTTTACAATAATATAGATTCTGATATACTTCACTCACAGACTGATAAACATCTTCATACTAAGACTGATGATACATCACACAATACTCATCTACAAAAGAAACTCACGATGAACCACACACTGATTGTCTACAAACCACTCACAAAAATCTGAATCAAATACATACAACAATGATCGATTAGCTCCTGCAAAGATCTTACAAGAAACCCAACACACTGCTCAAAGTATTACATTAACACAATACACTACTGCTCAAACGCTTTCAACTAGCACTCCAAAGATTTATAACACCAGATTACATGTTGCTGAGAGAAACAAAGAGCCTAAGCTACAAGAAGTCTTGCCAGTTACTAGACGGTGGCTCAACAGCCAAGTAGATGCAAGACGGTGAGTCTTTGATAACCGGCAGTTACGCAAGACCCTTTGATTTCTAAAATCCACGCAAGAATAAGACCCTTTGATAGTCACGCAAGCACATGGCACTTTGATAACTAATAGCCATCCTTGATAACCGGCAGTTACACAAGACCCTTTGATTTCTAAAATCCATGCAAGAATAAGACCCTTTGATAGTCACGCAAGCACATGGCACTTTGATAACTAATAGACATCCAAGAATAAACTCTTCAATGCCCAACTGCCACATACGCATATGGCCTTTCTTCTACTGACACTGAAGGCTCTTCATAGTGTTTAGTAATTCAAACCAAAGAGGTGAGACTCTTCATAAGAATAACCAATCAGCATGAAGAGTCTTCACAATCTTAAAAAAACACCTGATCATAAAGAAGGATAACAGTTAACGCAGTAGAGTATAGACATCATCTTCACATAGCAAATATCACAAACTTCCAAATACTCAAGTCATGGAATCTCTCAACATGACACTCACAATGGCTTCACCCATTTGTGAGAAAAACAATATTTATCACGGAGTCTCTCAACGCGATAGCATCATGGAGTCCACTCAACATGATGTTCACCATGGCTACTCCCATGTGTGAAATAAATGAAAACACAAGCTCTCATTACGGAGTCACTCAATGTGATGTTGTCATGGAGTCTCTCAACATGGCATCCACTATGACTACTCTCATGAGTGGAAAGAGCAATACCTCTGACTCAGAGGTAAACAAGGGCTTTCACCTCAAATTTCTCCGTCTCAGAGAAAAATGGATTATCCACTATGACTACTCTCATGAGTGGAAAGAGCAATACCTCTGACTTAGAGGTAAACAAGGGCTTTCACCTCAAATTTCTCCGTCTTAGAGAAAAATGCATTACAAGGGCTTTCACCTCAAATTTATCTGTCTTAGAGAAAAATGCATTACAAGGACTTTCACCTCAAATTTCTCTGTCTCAGAAATGCATTACAAGGGCTTTCATCTCATATTTCTCTCACAGAGAAACATGCATTTTAGCACATAATAAGAACAACTGAATGTTGAGACTCCCTCTCAGCAAGGGCAGCATTCTCACAGCTTTGATTATCACAATAAATTACAGCTAGCTCCAATGTTTGACCAAACAATGAGCTTTTGAAGCTACACTGCTTCTCAAGCTTGTTGATCCTCTGCAAAGGACTGGGCACTCTCCATCTGTTGCTCAAGCTTCCTCTGAAACTTTAAGCACTTGCATCAACCTTCTAACCTCCTTGTTCAAGATTGCTTGCAATGCTTGCCTTAGAGGAATAGTTTTTAACACACACCTCTAAAACTTCTGACATGCTAGAGTCTAGGACTGTCCTCCTCGACCTCATCCCAGATTACTCTATTCTGAATAAGTGTGATTCTGTTCTCTGCAACTGAAAAGTATTTCCAAGAACTTTTAGCACCTAGCCTTGAAACTTAGCTGACAACTTCACTTCTCCATAGAACTCCTTGATCCCTACCTCAGAGATTGCAAAGAAATTTTCTGGAAGTGAACTTCCCTTTATTGATCTTAGAACCTTAATGCTCTCAACTTGAGCCATGAATTCTCGGAATTTAACTCCCTCTAAATGTCATTTCCTCCTCTTAGAAGTAGTTGATCATAATGATAGGTTCTTCGATGTTTAGTGTCTTCATCTTTCTCAATTCCTTTGTTGATGCAAACTCTACATCCAAGGCTGACCCAGCCTTGTTATGTGACATCAACTTAGACTCATGACTGCAAACTAAGTTTTCATGTATGTTCATCTCTCTAGCTAGCATAACTTCCTCACTGGATGTCTTAAGCTCTTCCTCCTTTGAATTCCTTATGCAATTTTGGATAATTAATCCATCATCCTTTTGCTCCTCTATTCATCCTGCATTTTAGAGTGATTAATTATAGTTCATAGAATCAAACTACCCTGAAGAGAAATATACAGACCAATGCTAAAAAGCATACACGATTCACTATTCCTAATATTATTGCATGAATTATTCATGAACATTATTCAAAGGTACAAACATAAAATATCTTTATTGTTGATCAATTTAGCAATGTCCTTTCAGATTTCGATCGTCATATCTTTCCTTGCTAACAACAATATTTCTCCTGCTATGGAATAGATCCACCATTTCACATACTTGTTCTTCAGACTCGTCGATGCCCTGTCTATATCGTCCCTGATTTCCACAGCTTTCTTTCCTAGTCGCATGCAACACACTGCTCACAGTATTACATTAACACAATACACTACAGCTCACACACTTTCAACCAGCACTCCAAAAATTTGTAACACCAGATTACATGCCGCTGAGAGCAACAAAGAGCCTGAGCTGCAGGAAGTCTTGCCAGTTACTAGGTGGTGACTCAACAGCCACGTAGATGCAAGACGGTGACTCTTTGATAACCGGCAGTTACGCAAGACTCTTTGATTTCTAAAATCCAAACAGGAATCAGACCCTTTGATAGTCACGCACGCACATGGCACTTTGATAACTAACAACCATGCAAGAATAAACTCTTCAATGCCCAGCTGCCACATACGCATATGTCCTTTCTTCTGCTGACACTGAAGGCTCTTCATAGTTTTCAGTGATTCAAACCAAAGAGGTGAGACTCTTCATAAGAATAACCAATCAGCATGAAGATTCTTCGCAGTCTTAAAAAAACACCTGAGCATAAAGGATAACAGTTGACACAGCAGAGTATAGACATCATCTTCACATAGCAAATATCACAAACATAATACTGATGCAATCACAGGTATGCAGATAGCTCCTGCAGCTACCAAACTTCAACATTTGTGACCAAAAGACCTGCAGATGTCTTCTATAGGGTAGTTAGTACAATGACCATTACGGGAGGGTATTAATATATTATATTATTTCTATAATGGTCATCTTATGTCATTTTTAAAGTTTTAGAGTTAGAATATCTTGTCACTATTTTTAGCTTCAGTTAACCGGTTATTTTTTTAGAAACATCATCATGTAATCTCTATTTAAGGAGGAGCCTTCATCTCCTCTGTTTAATATTGAACTACCTGACCAATAAGGCTCTGTAATATTTTCTTCAAGTTCAATATAGGGAACTACCCCCTATGGTAGCACTTACCAAAAAAAATTACATTATCAGTGAACTATAAAAACAGTAATACCATAATAATAATTAACATATGGATCAAATATCAATAATAGGCTCGTGGATTCACTAATCTCTATAGAAAAACATTGTGGAACAAGATATAAGATTATTGAAGTTATAAGGTTTAGTGGAATGCTAGATTATGGGCGCAGATTAGTAGTACATTTTCTCAAACCTCTCATCTCAAGATAAGGGTCAGGTATTTCTCTGAAGATAAGCTCCTAAGTTTGAGGGTGATCATCAAACATTAGCAAATGTCAATCCTGAACCACAAGTAGGGATTGCTTGTGCATCAAATCCGTTTGAAGCAAAGGGAAGTTATTACAAGCTTTTTCACCCACTTTATAAAATAATTTTAAAAGCTGTCTCATTCAAAGACCATTCCAACTTTAGGCCTCCCATAAAGTGCTGCATCCATATCCATGCGTACATTCGTAGCTCTACCCAACTTTGTTGGGAAAACAGGAAAAACACCTCTTCAATTCAAAAAAGAGCTTGAGCGATACGAAAGACGGGGCCAAGTTGGCCAAAGGTCCTATGGCAAATTGGTTTTGTTTTCTTGCAAGTTGATCAGACAGTAAAACAGCTAAACAATTGTCATTAAGAGACTGGGAAATGACAATCAATATAAAATGAGACTCATTTAAACACAAACATTAAATATGTCTTACCATTAATTTGATTACATTTATAACTCCAAGTGTACTGTTAGTTGAATTGTGTAGGTCCCACAGATGTTCTGCCGATTCATTATATGCTACTTCCCTTCCTAGATTAACTGGATACTCGAAGTAGCGAGCCCAAAACTGAAAGCATAAAATTAACCTTGTTTATTATCCTTTGATTGTTTTACTGGTTTGGATAAGGGCCCTAAATTATTTCATTCTCAGTTGCTCCACCCAAGTAAATATTTGAATGGAATAGCATGACTGTTGCAACTTGACTCAAACTTCAAATTCCACTTTTTCTATATTCTTTTTTAAATTATTTTGCTTATATTGAGTACATAATTGGCAAACAAAGAACCGAATTTGAGGTTCTATCTTCTACCCACCACAAATATTTATTGATAACAAACATCTAAATATATGCATTACATCCTCAGACCAAATGGTTTACTGGACCCTAGAGTACAAGTGCTTTCTGTTATTTTATAGTTCACATTGTATGGTCCAATCCACACATGTTTTAGGAGTTTCCTCGTAGTGACCCTGGAACACATTCATTTCTACCTAAAATCTAGAAGTTCTTGGTATCTGGAGGGAATGAATTCAGCATTCTTTCTGCCTATCTCCAGAGAAGGCAGTGCAGTCTCATATTCCATTTTATAAGCTATTACTTTCAAAGATATCTTCTTCAATGTTTCTTAGTAGTTATTTCTTATTAGCAATAACTTATTATCATAAACAAGCACTCTTCAAGATTTCCTATTAGTTAGTTACTTTATTAAAGGCTCAAAGATGTCCCGTCATAGCAATATGAATGATCTTGGGTCCAATTACATTTCAGTGATGATTTAAGGATGGATTTCTTGACAATTTGCATTTCCTATTTGTTTTAGTTTATATAATCCTTGTTTCTATAAAATGTACTCAACTATCAGTTGTGGCCTATGTCAGTAGAGGTTGGCCTGTGATATAAAGGATAAGGAGTTATATCTCTGATTTTCAGTAAGTGGAGTTTGAATCTCACAGCATATACTCCAACTCTTGTAAAACCCCACTTTTGGCAAATATATGTGTACACATAAAAAAGTGTGCACAATATAAACATGGACACACAGAAAACAAGCATTTTTGGGTATAAAAAAGATTGTGGAACATGCTTTATTTCATAAGAAAAATAAAAATAATACAAGTGTGACTCAAATGGCATGTATGAATATATATGGGGTACAGGAGTGGACCTCGTGTGCCTGGGCTTCACAATGATGGGTAATATTTTCTCTGTAGAAATTTCAATTTCTTATATTTTTAACACTTATGTTTAGCAGCTCTGTGAGAAAAATTATCCATTGTATCTTCCATGGGTTCCTACCGATTTTGTATCTCATTTCTGGTCGAAACTAATGGCTGCTATCTAGTCAGTATTTTCCACTGTACTTCCCTTGTTGCTATTATGATATAGTATGTTGGATTGACTTTGTTGTTAACGTTCCTCTCGTGGATATATCTTTTCCAAAAAAATGATTTTTTCTTTATGTTAAAATCATTATATTGTTGGATTGCAAAGGTATATATGTATGTCCTTGGTGTCCTCAATCCAATGGCCTGTAGAATGTGTATCAGACAACGCAACAACAAAAAGTCCTGGTCAGAGGAGAAGCCAGGAAAAATTTTATAGAGAAATCATTTTACTGGAATATAAAAGTATGCAAAAATTAAAAAGAAATGTAAATATATTATATGCTGATATTTGAGAGAAAATGAGACTTTAAAAATTAAAATTGATAAGTGCAAGTTTCCAAGCTGCAATTTTAAGATCATATAAATATTTGGATGTTTTACCAATAGGAAAACCTAATTCATAATAGTTAACAGAGTCAATTGAAGAAAATGGCGTGTGAAATTTTATCTAGAAAAAGCAAGACATTTATATAATTACAACATTTGATATTACCAATCTACTTATAAAGAAAATTTATGTGGACTACAAGCAAGAGATATTGATATCTCAATTTTCAATATATGAACCCTTCAACAAGGAGGATTAGGCTGATTGATATTCCACATTAACATTTGAGAGTTCGGAAAGAATGGAAACAGCACTGTGCCAACTGCTTCATTATATTTAAATCCTAAGATTGTACACTATACTACAAATTTCAGATGAATCTCTTAATAATCATTTTAGGTAGTTAATTCTCTTTTAATAGTGTAACAGGCACTATGTATAACCTTATCTGATTGCAAATATTTTAAATAAACTAAAGTTACCTGGACCTGAAGCTCTCTTGTAGAAAAATCAATCAAACCTCCCAAGAGCTTCCTCTTAAAAACCGGTAATGATTCTTCGCGTCTTCAATACAATAAATGAAAAAAGTTGTAAGTCATTCTAATAAAATTGGTTTTCTTCTATGTTATAAGAATAGCATAAGATAATATTGAAACCATGCAAATGTACTATATATTCAAAGCCAAAGTCTTCTAATGTATTCTAATAAAACTGGATTCTTACGTTACATAAAAAGCACATGATAGTAGCATGTCAATCAAACAATACATATTCAAGCTGTATAATAAAATACAACCTTCTAAAGCCAAGTAAGAAACAAATTTAGAATATTTAGAAAACAAAGCACACAGAAAACTAAACAGGGGATATGTCAAGCATCACAAAGACAATGTTTGTGCTCATGTTTATCCACGCCAAGTAAATTTTCAAACTACATATGAACATAAGAGATAAAAATTAAAAACTTTATTAATTAAACTAATTCCCTGTCCACAAAGTTGAAGTAATAAAGAGAGTGACCCAAATGCAGAGCACCACATACAATAAAGCAACACATAAGTTCAAGGACACATGCATGTTTAGTAACACATCCAAGACCAAAGCCTATCCCTCCCAGCACTGGTCTAGGCCCACTGGTATTTGTTGAATATCCTCAATTAAAAAAATAACAGAAGAAACTCTATTTAATGGCCAAACAAATAGTGTCATGTAAAAACCCTTTGTTCTTAAAGGCGAGGAGAATAAAATCAAAAGTTAAGAACTAAGTGGCAAGTTAAAGTTGCACAAAAGGTAGAACAGAGAACAAGCAGAAGCAAAAGGATATATAACAGAAATGAAGTGCAATTGTGCACACACTAGTTAAAAATAAAATGTGCACTTTGATATTTATTGGAATACTATCCAGGTGGATCACTTACATAAAAAATGTTAAGGTCGCAGAATGACCCACTCTTCCTTATTCATCAAGCCATGTATGAAGCCTACTGTCAGTAGGGAAAACAGGCACATATTTGACAACTTCCCCTGACTATTACTAATCACTAATTAAAAAATAATAAATCTCAATAACAATTATTGCAGATAGAAAATACACAGTCCATCCCAGTTAGTCCAAAAACCATAGGGATTGGGAAACAACTCTGGGACGTCTGAGAAAAATAGTAAACATTATGGGTTTTCTGTGGATGTTTCTGCTCTTTTGAGTGCATTTTCAGGTCTACCAATGTGTTTTCAATGATGTTTCTACCAATTTCAGCCATTTGTGCAACTTCTCTTCTCCAATACCAATAATTAATGAAACAACATCATCAGTGTTCAATTATAATTGATTCCTAATGTGACCTATTAGCAGGCAATATCACATCTTGTTTGTCAAGTTATAAAAGTACAAGAACACTTCAAGTTAAGAGATCGCTCATAATGCCACATCTCATTTATGTAGTTTGTCCTTTATTGGATGCTTTCCGATAGGGGTAGTTTAGAAACATCATATTTAGCAAAATTGGGAACTGGATCGCCTATAGGTCCTTAAATTCTCGGTTACCACATTTGCTCCTGGAAGGTGGAATTCGAGATTTGATTTGCTGCAAAGTCGGATTCAGTTCGAATTCGCTCAAAGTTCTGCCACAGTCAGGTAAATTCACTCAAAGTTCTCTCAGAAGGACCTAGTAAGAATATTGGACGAATTTGGAAGACTTTTGATTTGGGCAGAGGAACCAAGAACGAATTTGGGGCGAATTTGACTGAAAACGTCATTTTCATTGACTTTTTCATAAAGATTTTTTGCCACCTTTGGTCTATTCGACCCTCCAATCCTAAAAGTGACCACTAAAAAGACCAAAAAGGTTGTTTTATATGTCATTTGTGCATTTTTGAATGAAAAAAAAACTACTTGCCTCCATTGCTAAACTTTCTTGTTTGGTTACCATTGCTCAAGGAGTGTTGACAAGTGATTGTTGCATTCTCTAAGCTTGTTTGTGAGTGTTGACAGCAGAATGATGATGATTTGTTTGATGGTTTTTGATGATATTTGATCAGTGATGGCTGATTATTAATGTTGACATTATTCTTTTTGAAACGAATTATTGATATGGTGGTGTATTTTGGCATTTTGTCATGTCATTTGGACTAAAACATTAATATATGCGGTGGTGTATTTTGCTATGTTGCTTTAATATTAGCATAGTGGTGTATGAACTTATTTGCTGCACACACACACACACACACATATATATATATATTCTTGTACGGACGAACCCAAAACAAATCTGAACCCTACCCAAAAAAAATGGATGAATTTTGTATTGTCTGACTTTAAGTCACCCTTTTTTTTGACAATGTCATGTGGTCTTGTCCAGTTTGGTGTCTAGGTCTAAGTCTTTCTTAGGTAGGCTATCTTTGTCGGTTTCCCCGTCATTGCCTTTCCTTCTCTTAGCCGGGCGGGTTGTTCTGAGGTCTTTTCATATTTGGGTAGGTTGTAGATCCCAACCCGGCAAAGAAAATGGTGCTCCAATTGATGATCTTTTCAGCAGATGGAAT
>MU226802.1:470579-485684 GCA_018584345.1 Thuja plicata
AGATAGGCTATGCTCACGGCTTGTGTGAGTCTTTTCTGAATTGTTCTTAAATACATGCATTTGCATTTCCAGATGAATGAACTCAAAAATGAATGTACCTTATCATTGTTCAACACACATGAAAAAAATTACTCTTAGAAACTTGCAATGTATTTATGTTGCTGTTGCATCTCGACTGATTGCATGACATTTAATGAGATGAACTGACTCTCAAAGCTGCCTTTGTAGCAAAATTGCTAAAACATGAAATTTTGATAACACTAATCATCAGAAAATATTCTGCTAAGATGAGTATCAAAATGAGATCAATACAAGTTATTGCATGCACAACCATGAGACTAATAATAGCTCCTTTAATCCACCACAGTACAACCAAATATGAAAGACTAAAAGTAACAACTTAGAAATTCACTTATTTCAAAACCACTTCCACATTAGAAGCCAACTATGTTAGGCCAAGAGTTGAAACTTAAAATTGCATATTAGATGTCCCTTTGGGACTTGAACTTAGGTCTCCAAAATGAGAACTCAACATTGCAGTTTTAATTGAATTGGGTTTATAGCTTTTCATGTGATTTTCTTTATTTCGTTTGAAAGATCCTATGTTTTGTTTTCAATCCAATTCTTGTGTTGTACTCATTATTTTTTATCTCTGCTTTTAGATAGAAATGGTGAGAGATTGTTAGCTAATATTGGTCATTAGTTTAAGTTAAAAGATTATAAAAAAAAGAGTTGTTTATCCTTGTATCAATACCCAAGATCCAAAGACATGTAAGCTCCATAGAGTTCTACGGTTTATTTTTTTAGTTACAAAGTAGCTTCCCCTTTTAATTAAGTAGAAGTTTATGATGAGCACACAATTATACTAAGGGGAAGGGTGGGTGGTGAATCAATATAATGTAACATTTACCAATTTAAAACTTTATCAATCACAATAACATCATTTACTCAAAGTCAATTTCATGCACATTAAAAGAACACAATAATATACGATATTGACATGAAAACCCTTACACAAGGAAACCACGACACAATAATGCCTTTATATAAACTCTTCTTACAACTTTCTAGGCACCAACTTAGAGGAAACATCAATCCCCTTAACAAATATTCATAGGCACCAACCCACTCGAAGCACCAATTCCCACAACTGAACTCATAGGCACCAACCTACTCAAGAGACACCAATATCTCCTTTAGGAAGCACCAACTTCCAAAGCAATGTACCACCCTCTAAGTTGCTTCTTCAGCAGATGATGGACATTACAATCTATATTCTATCACTATATGATTCTCCTATTTTTCATAACAAAAATGTACTTGTATGATTACATATGCTTGCATATTGTTTGCACATACATACTTCTCATAAAACTCTCTCCGATATGCTTCACAATTCTGCTCCAAAATCTTCTTTATCTTTGCATCAAACCCTCTTCACAAATCTATATAAATACTTCTTCATAAATCTGCCATAAGTACTTCATAAATCTGACATAAACCCGATTGCAAATATTAAAAATATTTGCATTGATTAACGGGCAACCCATGATATGAGGCTCCTAGAAGAGATGATAAAAAAGGTTTTGTGGGATGCCCAAGCTGGTCATTGAATTTGAATATAAATAGGAAACACTAGTCACCTATCTTAGGATGTCAAAATATCAGACAATTTTTAGAAGATCCAAACTTAAAAAGCAGTGATTTCACTAGGATACAAGGAGAAAAACAAACAGCAAAATTAAGAGGAAGGTCCAAGGAAACTAAAGAACCTAGTATTAAATTCCCTTAATTTTGAGAAATTCTAATTAAAAACAAAACCATGAGCAATAAATAATTAATTTAATTCACAAAAGAAATTGCTAGTTATGAGCAGATAAAACCATTAAAAGTAACTTTCTTATAAGCATTATTCTAGATTTTATAACAAAATAGAAAATAAGAGAAAAATGGCAAATTCGTCACTCTCTGTGATCAAAGAAATGGATTAACATCCTGACATTATTCTCAGTAAGTTTATAGCAGACAATAGCAGAAATAAAAGTTGATAGAGCCTATGGAACTAGAAAATATGCACCTTCCAGCCATCTTTTTGACGCATAGAATGTTCTAACATTATACTTAAAAAATTGTGAACAAGATCTTCAATCTCCCCAATGCCAACATCAGTCTGTACTTTGTTTGATGCCATCTGTTCATAACATGCGAAATGGCAAAGAAATGTATTACTATATTACATATAAGTTTTAAGAGTTCTTCAGACACAAAAAAAATTAATATCAAACAGATGAACTGCAAGAACAGCAAAATACATTTATAAATCACAATTATTAAACTGCTGTCCAAAGCTTCAGAGCCATAAAGTAAAATTCAAAAAAAAAGGTAAATTTGTAAGGATGTGTTTACACTTTACTGAGAAATTCATTAGCAATAAATAGTCTGATCACAAAATTGGAAGTCAGTTTACCAGGCTTCCTGAATTTTACACACATCAATTCTGCAAGTTACTAAGATTAAAGAAGAAATGGATGATAAAATATCAGAAATATACCTCGAAATTGGAGATAAGAACCTCCAAGAGCCATTCAGGCCATTCTGACATAGAAGTAATAGTGCTTCTATTCTCCGGATGACTGCAGGCCAGGAACAAAATATCCTGAAAGAATAAAAAACTCCCCATTCCAGGGCAGATGATAACCAGGTTAATATGCAAAGGACACAGAATATATATATATATATATAGAAGAATACAACACGTCTTTTTATGATAGTACAGGAATATGTTAAATATAGAAGCACCAGTCATCACTAAATCTATATAATTAATGAATGACTTCTTTTGAGCCTCTTCTACTACTTTTTTTTAAAAAAAAATTAAAACCACCTAGATGTGAGAGTATTAGTATTAATTGATGTGTTTGCCATTTACAACTCAGAAGAGCATGGAAAATGCAGTACAGTAGATTGGCTACATATCCTATTCATACAGATAGCAAGAACTGTTTTAACACGTGTGTGAATTGCAATAATGTTTTATTGAAATTACATTTGGAATGGGTACACACTGGATCAATCCCTGCCCAACATAGTTAACATGTAGAATTACTCCAAAGCACTTCTGACACTCATATTTGAATAGTTTTGAGACCATCAGAGCAATTTGTGTGCCATGTATCCCTGCTTTAGACCTCAACTTTAAATCCACACAAACTAACAGAATTCACAAACTCTAAGCTTTTCTTGCAAACAAGTGTAGATTACTCTGTAGTTCTTTAAACATATGCCCATCCAAAATGCCAGCAACAGTCACGTGTTGTATAAACCTGAATTCAAATTGTCAATTTCCTATACATACTCTAGCCTGTGAGCATAATCCTACTTGAAGTTAGCTCCCATGAGTTGCAAAAAAAAGTATCGAATTCAACATTGTTTCTAACTTTACCACAACAATTCTAAACATGTTGTTTTAAAAATGTGCATGCAAGATGTAACTGAAACTTGAAAAAGGTATTAGTCAATATTTATTGAACTTACCTGTATAGCTCGAACTTGTAAGGCCCTTTGTGCATAAGGAAGTGAACGAAGAAGAACCAACAAAAGCGAAATATGCTCAAACCGATGATCAGAGTCATAGAGATTCAAGCTATCTTCCGATGATGAAGTATTTATCTACACAAAAAATTCAAGGAATTTAGATGTTTGCATTCCATTATTTCAACCCTATCTTAAGATTGTTAGAGAACTCAGATGAAGAGTGCATAAAGCATGCAGGATGTTTAGTTTTGTATACACAGCTCCATATATTAATTAAAATGGAAATAAAATATTCTAAAATACAGTATATCTTGCATGTATGTTTTCTGAATTCTATTGCTCAAGTTTAGACCTGGATAGAAATTACAATGTTAAATCAGAATAGACAACAGTCCAACAGTTCCAAATCCATAAAAAATGAGTAACAATATTGAAATTCTCAAATACAGCAATGATATATAATATATGAGTATATGTAGGCATGTAGAGGGAAATAGGGAACCTCACAAATTCTTTAAAAGAAGCACCAAAAGATTAAAATGGAAACAAATGAGGCTAACTCAATATCTGTTAATCTTTGTAGAAATAAATTTGCAGAATCTGGTACTCCAATATTTCACCTTGTGAAACACACTCTGTTACTACATTTTCAGAGAAAAATTAGTAAATGTAAACACTCACTTTGTTATATGAGTACAATTAACCCAATCAAAACAAATTCATACAGTTTGTTTATCAGAACATTTTTGTACCCAGGGTGCAAAGTCAATGCCTTACTCTGCAGATCCTTTTGATCAATAAAGCACATGAATCTACTCAGTTTGTTAACATGCAATGTGTAAGCAATGGAGTTTGTCAAGGGATAGATGGCCTAGAACAAAGTGGGAAAAAGATCCTACTCAATTCTAAGGTAGGCACCCCTATATTTGCTATTCATAAACAAAAAAGAAGTATGTCAAATTATACAACAGATTACACCGTGCAAGAATATTGGAAACCAAAACTTCACATTTCTGACATTTTTCTGTTTAAGCAAGATAAGAAAATCAGAATAGTGGCATTTCCCCAATGAAGATGACCAAGCTTCATAAAAACTTGCAAAATAATTATTGAAAGATTGAAATATACAGAAACAGTCCTACCTTCTTTGACTTATTTATCCTAGCATCAAGTAGTTACAAGAGGATAACTACCTATACAACTCTTTGTGCTGTTTCTGGATTCAATCATGTATGTTTATTTGCATCCAGAAACAGCACAAAGATTTATTATGGATATTGGAAAACTGTCATCTCTTACCTATACAACTACTTTTCATCTGCTATTTTAAAAATTTAAAATTTAAACAAAAAAATCCATTATTATTATTTCTAATTTTTGCTTGACATATGTTGAATTGGGTTCATCCAAACTCAACTAATAAATAGATCACTAATATCCCCTTTTATTCTTCTCCATTGCACCACTTTTGCTTTTCTTGCATTTTCCAGCTTATGTAAATACATTAACCCACTAATATTGAAGCTAACATGCTTTTTGGGTGCCTCTTCACAAAACTAGATCAATGTTGAATTGAATCAATGCTAACCATAGTCTTTTCCCAGCTCTTCCATTGCTCCAGTCCAAAGCAACAACTGACTCAAGGTTACCGAATTTCAAGGTCTTCAATGTGCCACATTCGCACAAGGTATTGATTTATAAAGTAGCCTGCATGTGTTATCTGTCTCTTTTTACTATATTAACAAGAGTAGCATATTTATAAAACTTACATCTATCAATCTTAAACCTGCATCCAACAAGCCATACCAATATTTCAGATTGAAATGCGACGTAGAATGCAATACTCAGAGCAAAATAGAAGCTTTTATTATGTTAAGAAGATACTCTCTAATATCAAATGATTAATGTGAGTGGATGATTAAATAAGATGCAAAAATGGCAGGGTCTGTCTACTGGACTCTTTTAAAAATTTGTTTCAACCATCAAACCATTTTCTTTAGCATCAACACTAATGCCTTAGGTATAATCATCAAACACAGTGAACCTCCCAGATGTCTCTCTTCTACCTCGAAAATCAATTACAGTACATCCAGTGACTTAAAACAGTTTTCAAATCAAAATTAATATTACCATTTAGAAATATATTGAATATCCATTTTTTCAACCCCTGGTAAGGTCTGAATCTATAACGCTCATACAATGAAGCAATTTATCACCTTCCAAGCCATGAAATACAATCAAGTCTTAGTTTGATAGCAAGAAAATACAATATGCCTCTAAAATATTGGTTTAAAAGGACTCTATACTTAACCGTGATAAAGTGTACACATGAACAGTAAGTAAATACTAACTTGAAGCAGTAAAATACTTGACTAGACCAAAAAAAATGTTTTTACACAATTATACGGTGTAACAGCTAAACTATGAAAATAATAAGTGCATCACAAAACCAGGTTTCTGTGTATGCCATGCTCGTGAATGATTAGCAAAGTTAGTAATCAGATAAGAGAGATTACAAAAATTATAGGTTCATTCACAAGCAACCAGTACTTATTCAGGATGATTTGACCCAAAGGAAAGGGACATCATAATTTCATGTTAGTTTTGAACAAGCAAATGATTCATATAAAAATTTGTACTATTATCCATAAAACAGCACAGAAAATATTTGAATTTTAATGTCTTAACATACCACAGCTCCCAGCAATGCTGCATAGACAGTGTCAGTCATTAATCTCTGTGGTGCTGCTTGAAATGCCTTTTGTAATGCAAATAGCAACAAAGTATTACTTGCCGAAGACGAATGATTGATTTCATCTGACAAAGTGTTTCCAGAATGAACACCAGGAAGAGGTGCAACAGATGTAGTGGAGCTCGAAAACTTTACTTGTCCTCCTGCAACAAGTGCCCCCAGAAGACTAACAATGCCAACCACTACACCATCACCACTGTCTACATTATTAAAGTTGTTCCTAGCACTGTCTGCAGTAATTGAAAAACTTATCCCTCCTACACTTCTCCCTGTAAATGATTCTTTAGCTGAGGACAATTTTTGGCTATCGATGCTGCCACTGGCATTTGTAGAACTTTGTTCACTCCCACTTGATTTGACTCCAGTTTGTTTTAGCTCATCTTCTACTTGATCATTGATAATATTCTCCTTAGTACATTCTGAATTGGAACGGCTCAAATACCCATCTTGTTTCCCTTCCACAGTAAATATTCCAGCCATGTGATCATTTTGTTTTCTCTCTATGTTTCCCATATTCTTTTTGCTAGAACATTCCAAGACTGTACCTTCCCCAGCTACTGCTTCTTTCTGCAACAGGGCAATAAGCATCTCGATGCCACCACAGTAAATGAACGTCTCTGCAAACATGGTTGCTCGTGATGTGTTTGGTTGCACCACAAGCCTGTAAATGAGATGCAATACACGAGTGACCTATGTACATTTAAATACACTTATGTTAGCCAAATCAATAAAAAGATGAAAACGTCACAAAAACCATCTTTAAACACCAAAGAAATTTACCAAGCTGCACAAAAATGCTTCTAATTGATGTTAACAAACAACTCTCAAAATATTTTCATTGATATTCCTGGGAACAAACACAAGTAACATAAAGAGCAAGAAGATGAAAACACCAATCTAGATTTCTACAATAAGATTCATAATTTCATATTATATCAAAGACACCATTCTTACATTATCCTCTCAGTATAATCATTTACAATTCCTCATTTGAAGTTTATCAATGAGTCACTTGGTTATAAAAGACACAAAAAAAAGACAAGATAGACAAGATCTAAATTCGTCATTGATAGCAGATGACAAAAAGAAAAAAGTATAACCCTCAATAGTAAACCTTGATGTTATGAATGCAGAATACTAACCTTCAATTCAATCGCAATACAAAAAAAATTATCTGTGGAACCTAAGGTTCTTTTCACCCCAGCACTCCTTTTGTAAACAGGAATGCAGTTCCAACTAAGGTCGAGCTTTATGCATCACGATAGGCCAGCAGTGACAAAAATGGCCAGATGATAGATGCAGGTGGAGCCGTACTCTAATGCAAGTGAGTGATAGATGGTAGATGCATGCAAGTGCAGAGATCCTCCTATCAAGTAGACGGTAGATGCAAGTATAGAAGTCCCAATGCTAGATGGTGGCAGATGACTGCAAAGTAAATGCAAGTAGAGTCTCGAAGACTGAATTTGGTCACTTATGGACATTAAAGTTCTACCTTTATGAAAAAAAATGTAATCTAGGATGGATCGAACTATAGTCATTCATGCATTTGCTCCATTTTGATCAAGAACTGCAAGAGTTCTCTTTAGTTTCCATTTGTTATTTTGTATGTGTTTCAAGTTCTTACAGTGATCCTTGAACATGCTACAGGACACTGATAAATCTCATGAACTCATTGACCAACAGTCACAGTCAAAATTAATAATTTTTAATTTCACTTCTGCTCTATATGCTTACTGGTTCTGGTAACAATTAGATTGGCCAAGAAATGAATCCCGGAAATTTAATAGTCACACCTGTTGCTCACCTGTTTATGCAGTTGGGCTTCTTTAATGTTGTTAATAGATTCTCAATTATATAAGTTTTATTCAAGAATTTTCCAAGTGAAACTGAGTTGGTTCTTGCATTTTGACCCACCAAGCCATTTTCAAGGTCCACTGGTATACAGACCGTCCGACTTACTTGAATACCTACATGTAAAATTATCATTATAATTTAATTCCCTAAACTTTATGAAAATTCATTAGTGTTATTTTCATGAATGGGAAGACAAGACCCATAAACTCCACTAATGGGGCAACAACCTGCTTCGATAATGATTATTCAACATTAAAATGCATTTTTTGCATTATTTTGAATGCAGGAGAAGCACACCTCATTTCACTACTGATATTTCTCATGTCTGATTCTACAAATTTATGAGTGGTGATGAGCATAAAAAGGAAGCAAAGGACTAATCTAAATAATGACTTTGTAGCAACAATTTACATCCCTAACCTAATGTTGACCCGTAGCTTGCACCTGCAACCCAGTTATGGATTTTGGATTGCAATTTGGGGGATTTTACGGAAGGGCTTTGTCCCTGTGAACAACACTCTAGCATTTACAATATGCACTTTTACATAAAGTTGGCATCTACCATGTTAAAGCTGGAAGAAACTTTGACCCTGAAATCACCTATACTGCATATATATTGTACTTTCATTATGTTGACTGTGAAACACATGCTCAATGCTCTCTTAGCATTTAAAATTTTAATATACGATTCATGAGATTGTACCACCTTCAAAGTTTCTACTTCGGAACATGACGCTTTTGAATTTAGAATAATGCAAATGTATTCTCACTCATATGGGTGAGTAGGATTTTACAATACATAGTATTATTTGGATGGATGGTCATAAGACAGTTATGGCATGTACTTGTTGGATCGGCAGTTTTATATGTGTACACTGTATATTTTATTTCATTATAGCTGCATTGTTGTTTTATGTTGCATTGGATCTTGGGAGTACAATACTTTCATGCGATCTTGTACCAAACCATCACCATTTGGCTGTGTGGATGAGGTATGTCCACTATGGAGGAGACATCTTGCTTCCTTCTCTCCTTCAGATCAGCAATGCGTGAGCACCTAACACAGGATGCTGAGTCATGTATCAGATTGCCAGGAAATGTAAGCTTGTATTAGTCTATGACAATATTTTGCTTGCTTATCTTGAATATGTTATGAGTGGATTTATCAATTTTGAAATTGTGATTGTGATTGTGATTATGACTGAATTATGATTTACTTATGAATGAAAATAGTCGTTATTGCATGTCGTGGATTAATGGTGCTCTGATATTATTTAAAGTGAGATTAAAATGACGTATGGAAAAAAAAATGAAATTTCACATATTCTGTCAATTTACTATTTTTCTTTGAAATCCCCACACCTAGATTGTAGCATCATAATGTATTCTAGAATTTCTAGCAATCTTGACATATAAAAACAATTGCCTACAAAAGGATCAATCACAGTTCCTAAATTACACATAGGAAAAATCTGTCGATTATGAAAATATGCCACTGATATGCCTCCCTTGTCAACTAATTCATTTGATGAGAGTTTCTTGATCCAAAGGTACAGCTCCAGCGGCACAGCCACCCCTTTTTGCCAAATACATAGGAGTCTATGACCAATTCAAACTCAAACTGAGTTTTAGATGAAAGGCCAAAGTAAGGATGTAAATTTAGTTTATTCTGAACTTCTGGAAGACATGTATCAGTAGATTTATGTCTTGCAATTTATCTTTGTATAAAAGTCTCAAACAGTTACACCTTCAGCTACACTGGAATAATATAATCATTTCAAAATCCTTCCAGGTTTTAACCATTATGCCAAAGCAACTGAGATACCAATGCGTCCAGGTAAGGGCAGGATGCGGGAGCGGATGCGGGAGCGGAGGCGGATGCCCTGTGGGTACCTGCCGGAAGCTCATCCCAGGCATCCACACGCATCCGAATGCCTGGGATGAGCTTCCGGCAGGCATCCACAGGGCACCCGGACGCATCTGGAAGCATCCACGGGCAGATGCCCAAAAAACAAAAATTTTAACTGCTTTTTGCCACTTAAAAAATATATAAACATGTGCTAATAAGATTTTTTTATTCAATTGTGAAGTATCATACTATCAAATGATTTATTTTTGTATATTTCTTGCATTTTTTTGCATATATAATATATAATAATATATAGTATATATATAATTATATACATACATATATATATATATATATTTAAAATATATATATATATATAAACGCATCCGCATCCCCCAAAAAAAAATTCCGCGCATCCGTGCACCCGATTCTTGTATCCGCATCCGCGCACCCGATTCTCGCATCCACACCCAAATCAGCAACTTAGCAAAGCAAGCACATAAATCTAGATGCAATGTCAACCTTGAATGAGATTTATAAGTGAATTTTGAAGATTTTGAATTTGAATTCTGTCTGGAATTTATCTTTATAAATTTCATAACCACTTATGTGTTGCACTAAATCTGACCCTTATGATAGAAATTCTGTATTAGGAGCTAGCATTGCCAGTTAAAATTATGTGCAGAGTTTAAAAAAAAATCCCATCCCAATCAGACAACCAAAGCACATTTGAGAACCAATCCATTAGTTTTTTGTTTCAACCAAAAACAATGAATATCAATGAAATGAACAAATGTTCATGATTTAACAAAGCAAGAATTGTTGAAATCGTGTCCATCATGTTGGTTTAAACATTCTATAATGCTAATAAAAATACTAAATATTTATCATATGATCAAAAAAATATAACATACAAGAACCAAATATAGCCATTGTCTAAAAAAAACAAATGATCTACACTCAAAGTTTATTTGCAAAAGATAACAGATTATCGTAAAATATAAAAGTGTTAAACTTTAGAACTACTATAAAAGAGGGAACGCATACATAGTGCACCATTCAAAATAAAACCTGATGAGTCAATGCTTTGGCCAACAGTTGCAACTAAAGAAGAACAAAACCACTAAATAAGGCAAGACATCTCTAGAGTAACAAGGGTAAGATAAGCAATATATATATAGAGTCACCTGATTAGACTGTGGACAATCCAGGACAAATTGAATTAAACACCGAACATCATCAGTCGCCATTGGACCTGTAGAAGATCCAACCAAGAGTTCTATGATGACTAAAAGTTCATCAACTAATGCATTCAACTCCCCTGCAGGCCTAGATGATTTTGCAACAGCAGACATATCGACAGAATCAGGTTCATTGATGAGCCAATAGCAGCGACGGCAGCCATCCAGCAGCAACTGGACTGCATTAGCAGCTCTCATTGCTATTGCTTCTGTGAAAACCATATCTGCAAGTGAAGATAGAAGCTTTTTCTGTAGTCCATAACTACAGCGACTCCACATTTTTAGATCTAAGAGCAAATTACTAAAAAGCTGTACTTTGAGTTCAATACTATCATGAGGAGATTGGCAAAGAGATACTATAGCAGCAACAAGTTCTTCATCCCTTGCTTCAGCGTTGACTTTTCCTGGCTCCAATAAAGACAACATCTTTAGCAGGTAACGGAGTAACTGTGCAAGGACTTGAGGCGCATGTGCTCGACATAGTTCTTCACTGTTTCCAGGATGTTGTACAGTTGAGGCTATCATGCGGAAAATTGGCGCAGAAAGTTGACTTGTCACTAAAGATATAGATGTTTCCCCACTAACAGGTTCGTATGTAGCACTATCCATTGCACTGACTGTCAATGGCAACAATGACATTGGACCACCCTCAGCCATGGCCCACAATGCTTCTATTGGACGAACGCGTGCTGCAACATGAACATGACCGAGGACATCTGCAGGTCTCCTGTGAGTGCCTGCAGAAACTCAATGATCAGCCTTCATCTATACACAAAACAAATATGAAGCTTATAGAGAGGCACAAAGGAGAAACAAGAAAATAATAAGCATCAGTTTCACAATAAGGAACCTAGGAGAAAGGTCAAGATGGTACCATAAAACATTCAATTATATTACATGCTCTTAACACTGAACAAATAACATGTTGTCTAGTTTAAATAGTACAAATTTGAAATGTACAAGCCAATATAAAAGATACTTTGATCACTTATGCACATCGTATGCATCTTCAAGACATCATACTGATACATCTTATTTGCCTAATGATGAATTTTTATCATGTAGATACTATCTGAAGTAGATATTGTACACCTTGAAAATCCTAGGGAAATTCTAATATTTAATTATTGTAATGTGTTGTAATATTTGGGCCCCCGTGGAATAGGGCTCCATACTTGGAGGGAATTTTGAGATCCTTGGATGACACACTAACCTACTTGGCAATTGTATTATAACAGAAATGGTGCTCCATACTTGGAGGGAATTTTGAGATTCCTTGGATGACACATTAACCTACTTGGCAATTGTATTATGACAGGTGTAGGAGAACATTAAAGACAAGGATAACATGGAGGACTATAAAGAACATCTTTGACTGGCTAAATATTGACTTACATAAGAGGTGTGTAAGTGCAATTAGTAATTCTACATAGAGCACTTGGGAGTTACATTGGCCCCCTTATTCATAGGAGTCAAAGGTCTTCATTGGCAGTTACATCATATTTTGGGAGAAGTTACTCTTTAAGGCGGGCTCATGGGGTCCAACCTGGATTGTCTGGACCAAGACTTGACTTGTGATGTTTTGGGAATCCATCAGCGGTTTCCTAGATATCCTTCACCCATATATTGGAGGCTTGGGATGGAGATTGCATGGTGATTTTATTGCAGGGTTGTGTTATTGGATTGACTCCAAAATCAGAGTGAAGATCTCCATTGGAAGAACTTGGAAGCACTAAACTCTACATGTATTGCAACCTTCTTGTTGAGATTAACACATTGAGTGTGCTTTCATTGTTGGATTTTTCTTGTAAGGGTTTTCCAATGGTATGTTGAGCTTTCGCATGGTTGTTACCATAGTTTACAAACTCAACTAGAATCTGAGTACTCGCCAATTTTTTTTCCATCCCAAGTTTTTCCTAAGTAAACTCGCTGAGTTTCAGGCACAAAATATTTGACATGTCAATGTCAATTTTTTGCTGAGTAGTACAAGTCCAATGCTTTGACTCACCTGTACGTCAAACATGTCAAAAACATTGAAACAATTCCTAAAACAAAAGCATGTCTGGAAAAATTGCAAGATGCATATTAGGTATGGTCCAAATGCTTGATAAACATGATCTTTTGCCTTATAAAAATTATGAAAATGACATGCCCTATGATTTGTGTGGTTTTGAAGGTCTTCATTTGAATTTGAGGACAAGGGCTCTGCCCCTCAACACCACTCTGTACCACAACAAGGAACACTTCAAGGGTACTACCCCCGAACCCCACATGGGATGCTACCAACAAACCCCCAAGAGGGCACTGCCCCTTGACCTTGCTAGAGGTACTGCCCCTCCAACCCACTTGCTCCACTGCCCCCAAACCCTCACTAAACTCATTTAAAAACTTTGTAGCTAAATTTTGCATTAAGTTTATGTTTTTTTTAATTAAATATTTTTGAAGTAGCAGTGTTTTCCCCAAGCCGGAAATATTTGGTCTACCAAGTCCAAGTTTGCAAATATAGTTTACTATGATGAAATTTGTATAGATATGTTCATACCTGTATTTTTTTTCTCAAGGGATTAGTGTGGATCTAGTTTAATTGTTTACTTTCAGAAACAAATAAAGCCAATGTCACATCCATGAGCATAGATGAAGCTTTCACTAATAGATCTCCAAAGGTCAATAAAAGAGTGGTTATTTCAAAGTTTACTTGCTTTGTTGAATGAAGAAACAAGCAAGCTTCCAATATACATGTATACAATAATCGAAAGTGATCATCCCATAGCATTGTAAACTCTCACACAAGATATCTGAAGCATACAAATAAAAAACATATGACTCGACAACACCCAGCACACCCAAATTTGACTCAAACTTGGCAACTTAGTCACAGCATGGCAAATTTTCCAACCATAGAAACGTGCATAATAAATCATAAAACCAATACATTCATAATTTTGTATATTAAAAATGTAGTTCAATACAAACTTACACATTATTCATCATTGATCATTCAGAATTTCATCATGCTCCATAATATCATGCTTCAAAAGTTCATAGTCAGTACTTATTAGTAGTCGCTAATTAGTATCAAGTTCAACAGTTCAGTTATATGATCATAAATCTCAAACATCACAGATTCATGACCATAATGGCCAGAAAAGTATCAAGATTCAAAACAGATCATAATGGCCAGTGGCCACTACATTTGCTGCTACCTATTCTCTTGCCTCTCTTCATATGAAGAAGAGAGCCATGAATTCTCATCTCATTGGAATCTACTTGACCAAAAAGGGGAACATCTCTTCTAGGGATCTGTGCAAGATGATATTTGAAGTGATTGATTCTCTAATCGTGTTCCAACAATAATGACACTATTTGTTTTCTCTCTCCCTCTAGGGTTCCATTCTTCAAATCAGGGTCTCAGTTTGTAGATGTATTTTGGCAAAAAAAAAAATGAAACCTTAGTATAAATTATTTTAAATTATAATTATAAAATGTAAGCTGTAGCAGCTAGATAGATGGTCAATAATAGGGCAAAATCATAAAAAAAATTAAAGGAAAAGAAAACACTAGAATGAGAGGGGAAAACTGTTAATGTTTGCAGCTTCAGTCGTATGATCATTAGAATATATATAATACATGTTGATTAATAATAATATATTATATATGTTATATTATTATTAATCATATGAAATTTAATATTCAATATTAAATTATTATATTATTCTTAATTAATAATTGATTGATGAAACATTATATTATTGATTAAATTATGATTAACAGGAAGAGGCATGTCCTTTCTTATAAATAATAATGAATAGACATGTCCCATGAAGGGACATGTCTCTCCTAGCCTCATTCCTAATATAAATGAAAGAGAGATTGTT
>MU226802.1:487953-545302 GCA_018584345.1 Thuja plicata
AATTATTATATTATTCTTAATTAATAATTGATTGATGAAACATTATAAGATTGTTTAAATTATGATTAATAGGAAGAGGCATGTCCTTTCTTATAAATAATAATGAATAGACATGTCCCATGAAGGGACATGTCTCTCCTAGCCTCATTCCTAATATAAATGAAAGAGAGATTGTTGCATTTGGAAAACACATACAAAATAGAGTGCTATTACATTTGCAGCTATCCTAAAACTTAACAAAAACAAAACAAAAATTTGTAAATAAAAAACACATCAAGGCAATTGTTAATTTGTAGGTTACAGTGCTACATATAACTTACAAATGCTGCCAAAATCAGTCCACAATTATACAAAATCAATTCAAAATGCACTGAATGTTGTCAATGTAACAAAGTTGTAAAAAAATGAAATCTTTTAATATTTTTCTGGCTGTGGAATGTATTCTATACATCTGTAGGTGATTTCTTAGCTGGGACTCTTGGGTTTTCTGAGTTAACTCGCAAAAAAATCACGGAGTTTCTGTGAAAACTCGCCAGCGAGTAAAATCACAAGTGAATTGCCCAGGTTTTTTTCCTCACAAATCAGCAATATTTCTGGCAAATTTAATCTATGGCCTGAAGGTAGAAATAAATTGGTAAAGTTACTTTATATGCATACATTTATTAACTTTTACTAGTAAAAAATGATGACTATGGCTGAGGTAGAAGGATAGTGTGTCTACAACTCGAGTATTATGATGGAAAGGACATCAATGACTAACCGCTTTATACCTCATGACAGAATCTATTTGATTATATTGGCTTATGCAGAATATATGGAGTACTAGCTGGTTTTAGATTTGGGTACCAAAGTTTATTAGTTCAATGGATGTTGTTCTTGAGTAGCCCTAGCACAAATTTTAATCATCTAAAATAAATGGCTTCCAGCAACTCACTCCTTAGTGTCTGACAGAAGGGCAAACCCCTATCTTCAGCCTCAGAATTACAAGATCCCAATTAATTTAGAAGTTTTTGAGATGGAATTTGACAGCTTCTGCCTCAAGTGTAAAGTACAAAATACAAATGATGTGTTGCTCCAATTTTTTAAATTGCTACATCTGTTAAAAATCATGTTAAAACAAAGAAATATTCCCATCTCATTTAGGGGCAAGGACATAAAGAAACCAAATTAGGAGCAAGAATGTAGTCTCACAATGGAAATCCAAAAACTAAGATATTAGATAAACACCATTCATATAGCTGCTACTATATTTGTGAGTCATCCTATCCTTCTCCTTGGCAATTCTGCAAAAGCTAGATGAAATCCACTTGATCCCAGGACTGAATTATGCCAACAGATGTCACTCCCAATTTGTTTACACCTGCATGTACAACTCTCTTCCTGGTGAAACTCTCTGGTGCCATGGCTTATATGGGTCCAAGCTTCCCATCATGCTTGAAAATAACCAATATTGGCATTTCAACTAACCAATCAAAAGATGCACTTAAACACTTTAGCTTAGGCTTTTCCGAATACATTTGTGTCAACAGAGGTTCTGATGCCATGGCTTATATGGGTCCAACCTTTCCCTCATGCTTGAAAATAGCCAATATTGGCATTTCAACTAACTAATGCACTTGACCACTTAAGCTTTAGGCCTTTCCAAAAACATTTGTGTCAACAAAGGTCGACTCATTTATAGAACAAAGAAGTACACCACCCCAACTAAACTATACATATCAACACAACAAAAGTCAACTAGCCGCATACTACTTAGTGGAAATTTTGCAGCAAAATCAACATACTTGTATTCTCACAAGTAGTAACAGCTCAAAGAAACAACACAGTGCTACAGTAGAAATCAAACCCTTCCCTTGAGCTTCCCGCCCTTGTTTATATTCTTTCTAAAATAATCAAGACTTGCCCTTGTTCATATTCTTGTACAGTGACCAAAAGATACCCTTTCACATAAAATTCAACGTTGTTTTGATGCCCATGAAAAATGAATACACAACCATGGATAAAATTTGGCACAGGGTCAATTCATTTTTAAGCCTGAGCCTATCTATTTTTTATATAATAACCACTCTCACATTGGTGAGATCCAACAGTCTATGTACATATTGATCGCTCTCAAAGGATTGCAAGCAAAACATGATGTCTGATGTGCAAGCAAATGAACAACGCGTCCTCCACAATCAGTCACAGAAAAGAAAAAATCAAAGATAGAGAGCATTAGATGGTCTGATTCTATAATCATTAGACTGATGTATTGCCATATACACATACAGCACTCATATTACAAATACAAGAATATTATACTAAAATGTGGGAGATAAGAAGTGTAAGGCCTTTTGAAAACTATAGTCACAAGAAAGAAAAATGTCACCAAAAAGTGAATGAAGACAAGAGGCTTAATGTGTAATAGTTTGCTTCTTGCTACCCTTTCCAGATGAGAAAAATCGTGTCCAGATGGCAACTGGTCAATCATTTCTACCTGCTTTCTTCAAAGTAACACCTCTAAGCACAAAAACAATAGTGAGGTTATATATTTTTTGGATTGAACAGATGGGATCTGTCACCTGAGACCATAAGAGCCAACAGTATAATTCAAAAGCATAGATATCTGCCAGATAAAATCATTAGTTGATTTGGTATGAAATAGCTTATGGACTTTGTAAATAGCATAGCAAGCATCCTTGTCCAGCAGTTTAAATCTTATCCCATATGTAATCTCATTTCTCTATCATTAAGGCCTCTGGCTAACCTAACGGCTAAAAGGAAACCAAGCCTGAATCCTTTTTATCAATATCTTAAGATCTTTCACTGTAAAGAAGATTTTACTCCCAAGAAGCAGTGTGAATAGCACATAGTTTGTTCGAACCCACAACATGTTTGTGATTTAGTGTGCCCTATTAAAGCTATGACTCAGAGGAATGACTGAATAATAGAATATGTTTACATATTTTTCCAAACCACAGATAAAGATCTCTAGTATCCTACTGTGAGCCAATCAAAACATATTATACATATCAAGGTTGAAAATCTCGGTCTTGGCAAAAAATTGGCACTTTTATCGAACATTTGAAAATATATAATTTTTTAAAATATTCTTAAAAACACACATAAACACCAAATTCGTAGAATATATACTGATTTGAGATATTCACCATATATTAATCAAAGTTATGAGTTAAATACATAGCAATTAGAATTTAGAACTTAGCAGAAAACATAGAATCATTATCATATACCAAAAAACAAGTACGACATCTAAATAAAAATAAGTTCAATACATATCGAAGTCAAACTCCGTGAAACTACAAGTCTACAACTTCTGAATACATATTAAGTTCAAGTTTCGGTATCAATGAAAACTAGAAATATATATAGACTGCACCTAATCCCAAAAAAACAACCTAATCCCGATGCCTTTACAACTTTAAAAAAACCCTAAATTTTTAAAAAATCATTTGTTTTTAACTTAAGTGTTATAAGCGGCGAGATTTTTGGGTAAAATTCACCAAAAATTGCGATATTTATAGGTAAAAATCGCTGCGCAATATTAATGGAGATAATATCATTTCAGTTTGTGTAGCGCAACATATATCGATATCCGAGATATAATTGCGAGATTTTCAACTATGATACATATAGTAATAAAGTCATGTTCAATTCCCACAATTCCCAGATTTGTAATCAACTCTAGAATTTTCTTAAAAAAATAAGCAAGATAATCTTTGGACTGCAAAGTATCTATAATTGTAGGTATCAAAAATCCTGTCAGAGTAAAAGTGCTATCATGTTTGGGATCACATCCAATCTGTAACACTTTTTCACCACGTCTAGCTAGGGCAATTGAAATATTACAACTAGCAGTTGATTTACCGATTCCGCCTTTTCCATAAACTGTTATTTTCATCTTTTGATCTCCTTTTATTTATTTTTATCTTCCGAACTTGTTAAAAGTTTGATCTAATTTTGAGTTGAACTTTGCCTTATTCATAAATTGTAGCTTGCTATATTGTTTGACATTGTTTTTATTTAGCTTCCTCACCCTCATTTTATCCTGAGTAAATGGAGGAAGCCAAGAAAAGAACCCTTCATTCCCAAATAAATACTATATACTATATGTATGTAACATATATACATACACAAATGTATCGATCATTAACCACTCATCATTTGATGAGTTATCAAAAATTCACAATGAATTGGATTTTTTTACCGGGCAAACGACGGGGATCGAACCCACGCGTGGTGGATTCACAATCCACTGCCTTGGAACCACTTGGCTACGTCCGCCCCAAACTAATTGACAATTTTTGTCTACGGTCATTCCATTTCAAGAATGAATGGTTCTAAGCCCCAAAAATGAACAATGAACTAATATATTATTTAGTATTTATTGATTAATTTGTTGAAAGATAAATAATCTTGCAATGAAACTCTCAAACAAGTTAGTGACATTTTATTTATTGAAACAATAATATTTTTGGGTATTCAATTTAAGATCTGAGCCGATACTTATTATTTATATTATGCATCCATGGCTGAATGGTAAAAGCACCCAACTCATAATTGGGAAGTCGCGGGTTCAATTCCTGTTGGATGCACAGTAAACCATTATTGTGCTCTGCTCACAATAACTTTTAAGAAAAGTTAGACGGAAAAAGCAGTACTAAACCTTTCGATTTTGGTACTGCTTTATTTTTTGTTTTTCAAGGATTGAAAGACACTAACAATTCATCTTGAGTAATTAGTCGTCTATAGAATTAGCTTCAACAGTAGCTAGATCCAAAGGGAAGTTGTGAGTGTTACGTTCGTGCATAACTTCCATACCAAGGTTAGCACGATTAATGATATCGGCCCAAGTGTTAATTACACGACCTTGACTGTCAACAATAGATTGGTTGAAATTGAATCCATTTAAGTTGAAAGCCATAGCGTTGATGCCCAAAGCAGTAAACCAGATACCTACTACTGGCCAAGCAGCTAAAAAGAAATGTAGAGAACGGGAGTAGTTGAAACTAGCATATTGGAAGATCAATCGCCCAAAATAACCGTGAGCAGCTACAATATTGTAGGTTTCTTCTTCCTGACCAGATTTGTAACCTGCATTAGCAGACTCATTTTCGGTAGTTTCCCTGATCAAACTCGAAGTTACCAAGGAACCATGCATAGCACTAAATAGAGAGCCACAGAATACGCCAGCTACACCTAACATGTGAAATGGATGCATAAGAATATTGTGTTCAGCCTGGAATACAATCATGAAATTGAAAGTACCAGAGATTCCTAGAGGCATACCATCAGAGAAGCTTTCTTGACTAGGGTAAATCAAGAAAACAGCAGTAGCTGCTGCTACTGGAGCTGAATATGCAACAGCAATCCAAGGACGCATACCTAGACGGAAGCTAAGCTCCCACTCACGACCCATATAGCAAGCTACACCAAGTAGGAAGTGTAGAACAATTAGCTTATAGGGACCACCATTGTATAGCCATTCATCAACAGAAGCTGCTTCCCAGATGGGATAGAAATGCAGACCGATGGCTGCAGAGGTAGGAATAATAGCACCGGAAATAATATTGTTTCCATAAAGAAGAGAACCGGAAATAGGTTCACGAATACCATCAATATCTACTGGAGGAGCTGCAATGAAAGCGATAATGAATACAGAGGTTGCAATCAATAGGGTAGAAATCATCAAGACACCAAACCATCCAATGTAAAGACGGTTTTCAGTGCTAGTGATCCAATCACAAAAACGATTCCATAGACTTGTGCTTTCGCGTCTTTCTAGAATTGTGGTCATGGTTATAACTTGGTTTATTTAATCATTAGAAGCTCCCAAGCATACACATAAGGCTTGTTATTCAACAGTATAATATGATTCATATATGTATGTCAACCAATATTTTGACATCTTTATGAATATTCAAAAAATTCAAAGTATCCTCCTCCATAAACTATATGTAGGAGGATATTGAAATGCTTTTCAATAGTATCCCTAGATACTAATACCGGTATTAATGCGATCTATAAGCATTCCTTCTTTCTTTATGATTTAAAGTAATCAATAATTAGCATTCCTTCTTTCTTTATGATTCAAGGTAATCAATATTATTACCTTTCTTGAAGTGAAATGCGATTAGAGAAAACTCTTTCGATGGGTAAGAAAGACCTTATCATTTCTTAGGATGATTCCTAAATAGTGGGATGCTACCTCTCTTGCTTGTTAAGAGCAATGGATAACATTGAATTGGATTGGATCTAGAATAAGTAGACAAAAATACTTTTAGATACTAGATTCTGGTACTCTACGTTGCCCGGGGCTTGAACCCGGAGCTCATCGGATGGAGTGGATTATCTGCTCTTTTTAATAAAAGCAAGAAATCTCTCCCCAAACCGTGCTTGCAATTTTCATTGCACATGGCTTTCTCCATGTAGTGATTTGATCAATCATTTGGTTGGATTTCCGGGTGGAAAAGATCTATAGGATAAGCATTTCATTGGTCAAAATCAGTTTTCTATTTGTTTATTCCCCATCTTTTGCCAGAAATCAGGGGGTTTCTCTGGCTAATTTCTGAATTCCAAATTCGTTCTCTCTGTGAACGAGTTTTTGAAAGGACGAAGAAATGAATTCTCTTTCTTTTGAAAACGATTTTGTAAAGAGTTCCGAACCTAATTGTTCTCGAACTACATGTATCGTACTTTTATGTTTACAGGCCAAAGTTTTAGCACATGAAAGTAGAAGTATATACTTTATATGATATAAACCATCTTGATTGATGGATCCACTGTAGTACTGAAAAAGGTTTATCCAAATTCGATCAAATCGATTGAGGATATCATCATCTGATAGACTGGTCCAAGACAATTTACTAATTGGCCACCCTGAGATGTCACAAAACTTTTCTTTACCCAAAGAAAAAAGAATTGATCTAATCGGAGCTATTAGGTTTAATTCATTAGTAATAAGATCGGTAATGAATAAATCATCTAGCATTTTGGCTCTAACCACGAGAGGTCTCATTTTAACATGTAGAAAAAAACCTAAAAAGGAAAAATAAGTCTTGGATAATTCAAGACTGCATATCCTATACAGTTGAAACCAAAGATGAAAATAGTATTGCCAAAAATGAAACAGATGATATCTACATTTTTTCACTTGAAGGTGCGTACCCTTTAGAGCTATAAGGGATATTTCTCCATATCTCACATAATGGATGAAAGAATCCTTCAACAACAAGATCTTTTTTGTTGAAATTTTATGAAGAGGAAATATAACAATATCTTTGATCTTTTTCTCAAAATGAGTTCGATCGGGAAAAGATCCATATAACAATGATTGTGAATTAAAAAATCGTTTAATAAGAGGAATTAAAAACGATTCGCATTCATACACATAAGAATTCCAAAGGAACAAGGAGAACCTCGTATTTTCCCTCTATGTAATCAGAACTTTCTCCAAATTTTCTCGACTAAATTTATTTTTCCATTCATGGAGAATCGATCGTAATACATGCAAAGGAGCATCTCGGATCCAGTGACGAAAAATTCGAACCAAAATTTCCAGATGAATTGAGTAGGGCACTCGTATATCTGATATATAATTGGAATGTGGTAATTTATCCTCCATAAAAGGAAATATGCAATGGATGGATCGAAGACTATTCCATCCATCCATTCCTTTTATGAAATGTTTTGATCGCATTGCAATCGAAACTTCCAAGACAATTGTAAAACCTTCTAGCATCAATTTTAAAGAAAAATTCTTATTGTATTCAATCAATTTATTTGAATCGGAATTCCAGAATAAACTAATTGATTTATTTTGTTTACATATCCTACGTATTGAACGTTTTACAATTAGGAAACTAAAATTTCCGTTGGTTCGGAGGAACCAGATCTATCTAAATGATGATCATGAGCAATTGCGTAAAGATCTTCCCGAAAAAAAAAGCGGATATAAAAAGAATTGTTGCCAAGCTCGATGTTTGTTTGAATTTCTTTGGAATTCATCCATTTTTTAAAACCCCCGGATAACCTCTTGGATTATTAAACATAATACATGGTGCAATCTAGTCTAGTTGGAACATAATAGAAAATATCTATCTAACAGATAATTTTCTTCGCATAGGTCTTCATTCGTCATGAGGAAGAATGAAAATCTCTTATTTTGGCAATCCGATCACTCTCCTGACTCATGGAATACAATTAACACGGTCAGTACATTATTTCTCTTACACATTTGTTTTCGAGAACTTAGGACTCATTGTGAATGTAGAAAACCCTGATTTACTACAGGAAAATCCTTCCTTTATCGGTTACTAAAAGGCTTTTAACTTCCGCTTAGTAAAGGGAATTCCTCCTTGAAATGAGGAACAGAAGCTCGTTCTTCTGATTTTACTTATGATTCAAGCCATCCGGCCTTATCCATTGACTCACTTGACTTAATAATTCGCACTCTCAAATTTATTTGATCTTATTTCAAAATCAATCCGTTTGTTCGTAATTATATACATATACATGTAAATAATATGTATATTATTATGCATTGAATTCCTTGGATAAAATCCGCTTCTGATCAAAAAGGAAAGTCGAGATTCTTAGAACAACATGCTGCTTTTTCCATTTTATTTACTTTTCAGGATCAGTCATAGTCTTACTAATTTTACCGATGGTATAGATGAATTTAGTAGTTCATCCGAACATGTAAAAGACCATAGTTGCACTTAAAAGCCGAGTACCCTACCATTGAGTTAGCAACCCTTATTTGGATGGATACAATCGAAGTAGAATATGCAGTTACTTGATTGAATCGATATTTTAACAATCATTCTGATTGAACGACAAAAATAGAACCTTTCAATAAATCATCAAGGATATAATAATCGAATCGAACTTTACCATTTCTTAATCAAATCAAGTGATCTTTCCGGTTCAGATTATTTCTAATCCGTTGAACGAATTCATCATTATAAAAAATGAAATGGCGGATTAAATTATATTCAAAAAATATGCTCTTGTCAATCCCGAAATGTTGGGAATGATTGTTGGATTGGCACAACATTAAGAATGATATAATCTGTTGGGATTTCATTCTTAAATCGCTACATTGGTTGGGTTCGAACTTAAATTACAAATCCATGTTCAGAATAGAACTTGTTAAAGGAATTTCTATTCCCTAAAAATAAAGTGGTTATTAACTCTCCCTTTGCTCACACAAGTTCTTAAAAAGAGCTAAGAAAACGCCTTGGACATCCTAGATTTATATTTTGCCATTTTTGGATCTTAGTTGATAAGAAGACTAAATTTACAATGTTTCAATTTGGTCGTGTTCCCAAGTGGATTCCAAAAGAGTGAAGGCAATTAAACATAGGGAGATTAATAAAAATCTTGACATCCATTTTGGCATAGGGATCTCTCTTTCTGATATGTGGGATTGATTCCTATACAAGCTTAAAGATTAGCTATATAATTGGTTAGAAATATAAAGAGTATTCTTAAAGAGTGACCCTAAATAATTGGGAATAATAATATCTTACATTTCGAAAGCAAGCAATATCAGTGCTCAACTTTCTCTGGCTGTTTGTGCTTTGTTATAGATTTCTCTAGATACTGCAATTTTTGCCTAAGATTGTCCCACAAATATAAAAAGTGTGTTTCTATATCCAGAACAGGCAAATGAAACTAACAGCTACTCTAGAAACTCATGTCATGAATGAACGGTGTATTGGGATTCATTTACATAGAAGGTGTAAAAACTAAATCATTAAAATGTGTAAAAAGACAAACAAAATGGATGACTCCTGCATACAAGCATAACCATAAAAGAATCCAAACCATTGAGCTGACCAATTTTCTGACAAAATATAGACTTGGCAACTTCTAGAATTTGTGCATTACGGAAATACAATTCATTAACTTTATTTGCAGACATCAAAAGCAAAGCAACATATGTAATACCTGCTGTGCCAGCTGGAGAAGCATCTGGGCAAGAGCGACCAATAAGAAGCTTTGGGTGATAAAGTAGATGTATCTTGGGTTCAATCTCTGCATCTAGGGCAAAACTTTCCTCTGCTAAAGCCATTGCATGTTGATTTGTAGCAGACCATAGAAGCCCTGCACCATTTCCAAAAGAAGGAACAGTATCTCCCCCTCTTTTAGCCAAACGAGCCATTTGATCATGACCAATAGGCTCCTTAAAGATGTATACTGGCCCCATCTCTGCAAACAAAGGACACTGGCGCCTACGTCTCTGTAAACCAGCTATAGTAGGAGGAGGGTTTGTCCCTATGCAACAAAAGGCAAGTGGCTTGGAAATACGAGGAAATTCAAATGGCCGACTCTCATACAAGCGACCATTTACATATAGCTTCAACTCACTTTCTGATTTCCCTAGCATTGTCTGCCTGTGTACATGCTCTAAACCTATAAAATACCAACATTGCGGTTTAAATGCATGAGTAAAATGAAGAGAGGCCTTCTTGCCTTTACCACTACCACTTTCAACAACCAAAAACTGCCCATGAAAATATGCTTCCACACCCTGATTGTCTGCAGAAAGAAAACTGAATAGCCTAGGCATATGTGCTGTTCCTTCCCCAGCAAGGGCACTAGCAGCAGCTGCAGCTGACATGGCAGAAGATTTTCCTGATTTTGCTGCAGCAGCTGCAGCTATAGCAGCAGCTGTAGCTGCAGTGTTTAGTGTGTCTGCAAAAGATTCAATATAAAGCCAGGTAGCAAAAGCATAACCATTTGAAAATGGCCAACGGCTCTCTCCTGAACCAAGCAAACCGGAACTCTCACCATCAAATTCAAAACTATAAGCTGGGCCCTCTGTCTCCTTTCCAGATGTGGCCTTTTCCAATGCAAGAGTGAGATTTAGTGCCCTGCCAGTAGGAATTGCATCAGTTATAAGCTGAAGCCAACCCCGTAAATCAAAAACACTAAGGGAATGTGCTCCCAATAGCTCAAGACAATCGTAAAATGGACTGGCATCCCAGTTCTGACATTTACTCATTCCATCACCTTTCTTTGTAAACATTATATCAGCAGCTAAAAGAAGAGCTCTCAGAAGCCCTGCTCTAGAGCTCATAGTGCGGTTTCTTGTACAGGATTTCAAAATATTTACCATCCCTTTTACTAATCTCGTCCTTGGTGACATGTAAATATCTGTATTTTCTACATGAGGGAGCCAGGGAATTATACTTGCCGCCACAACTGTAGCTTCTGCACTAAGCATTACATTAGGAGTAAAGTTTTCTCCATCTTGATTGAGATCTCTGACTCCACCTATTTTAGCAAATAGCACATCCACCACTAATTGGGAAATATCCTCATTCTCTCTACCTTGTAAAGTGGTATCTTCTCCACAAACAATCCTCCTCAACCTTTCCATAATACTGGAATCCAAATCATGTATCGCACAATCAATCAGATGCAAAAGCTCGGGAGGAGCATCAGGTAAAACCAGTTTACTTTTCTGACCTGAAGGTGAGCTGATTGGAGAGGCAAATGCACTTCCACTATCAAGGGACAACATTGAAATATCAATATGAGAAGATGATGAAAAAGATTGGGGGCTGTAATTTGATGATCTTGCAGGGCTTCTGAACACATTACCACGCATGTTATTTTCCTCATCTGGAGTAACCTCTTTTGCTGGTCCACTGTTTGACTGAGACGTATCTTCAAAATCCAAGTTTTGTGATGCAGGAAACTTACTTGCTATCTCAACTTGACCTATCGATGCCAGCATCACATTCCTTTCTTGTGAATCCTCCAATGAAACCTGCTCAAATTGGCTTTCTTCAATAATTTCTTGAATCTCATTCTCAATATAATCTTGACCACCATTAATACTTTGAGCCTCCGTCCGCTCATCCCTCTCCCAATTCAAACTTCTCTTAGGAATCCAACCTGAATTCTCTGAAGGACTATCCGAGCCAATGTCACTTGAAAACTTACCTGTTCTGTTCTCTGCTACCTTTAAATTTCCCAAGAATGGTTCCTCCCCATTTTCACCTAGCTTCATTGTATCTCCTCTCAACATCCCAGGCCAATCACTACCGTAGATTTCTGTAGAATGTGAGCGCCCGCTTAAAGCACTAGCATTATCAGCTCCAAAACTCTCAGAGTTTGCAACAGCTGGGTGTTCACCATGGCTGAACCTCTCACTTGCATCAATTGAGACCCGATCATTCTTGTTGGAAGGGTCCATCTAGGAAAATTCAAAATCCCGTTAACATCACCCTTCCATTAAAAGGTAAAATGTTAATCTATCCATCTAAATTATTCATAATACTGAAACGAACGTTCCTTTTTCCAAAAATTCTTTATGAAATAAAAACGATAGATTGTTTTGTTTTGTTTTTTTTCTTTTTTCTCTTTTTTTCAAATATAGAATCACTATCAGCTATAATAAAAGCCAAACTTGCACGTATCTTGTAAGTAATGGATCGGGAATCTGTTTTATGCCATAATTGTTTTAAAGAAAACAAAATCCAGAGCTACGAAATCAGGGTGATAATGGATCGATATAAACTTTTTTTTTGTTATAAAGCATCAAAGAAAATAAGAGCTAAATTTGAAAAAATCTAGTAAAAAACATATCTGACAACGAATCATACAAAACCTATTGCATAGGAAAATTGTTTCACATCAATGCTCGTTTATGGAATTTTAATTTTCGAAAAAAAAATGAAATTCTATCCACGAATACCTTAGATCACAATTACAATCATAAAGAATAGGTCCAAATAGACCAAATTCCAAACTAACGTCACCTGGATCCGAACAATGCAAGCAACTCAGATATAAGAAAATTGAAAAAATTCGATGCCCTCGACCGATTTACCAGCCCAAAATCATAAGATCCTGCTAATAAGCAACAATAAACCCTAAAGTCATGGTCGCTGTCCTCATCTTAAATACAGGCGAATAAAAAAACAAACCAAAAAATGTCCTCCCCCCACATTAAGGTAACATACACAAAGACAAAGTGTTGCAATATAAACATATAAATTGGAGCAAAACACACACAGACACACACTATTTGTATAGATATTGCAGTATGAACGAACAAAATAATGTTGCAACATACATACACAAAAATGTTGCTATATCAATGCACAAACGCTGCTACGATACACGCATGACATATACTTCATTGACTACTCACAGAAACTAATTTGAGTTCGGAATTCTGTAAAAACTGAATGACTCGACGCGGCTTTTTTCATTTATGTTTGCCGATTATAGTAAATCTCTTTGCGCCAGCCAAGATGCTCAGATCAAATCGCTGTGTTAAATTTTCTGCATCGACTGCAGATCGAGTCACCGTTATAATTAATATTATTCTAAATATTTGTACAGGAAATGGAGGTGTAAAAATGAAGCCTGGAAAAAAAATGATTGTTCTTTGTTGCTAATTTATAGGTAATTAAAAATGCCGTGTTGGCGAGAAACCGCAGGCGGTTTGAGCCCCGCGTTGACAAACGAGTTTGGTTTGTGTGTGAAAAGAACAGCCTTTTTTTAAACCTTTTTAGTTGGGACTTTTCAGATCTCAGAATTTGTAAAAACCTGAAAATTAACATTTGCTTCCTCTTTTACACCCCTTTATTAAGTTTTTTTATTTATATTTAATATTTTAAAGATTGAAAAATGGATTTGAAAAGAATCATGCTAATAAAAAATTCTAAAATTATATGGAGTGTCTTATGAACAAAAACTACTACTCAAGGGAAAAGATTAAATTTTGAGGATGAAATTTGTAATTTGGTAATGTCTATGGATTTTATTATAGAATTGAAATCGATAAGTTGAGAAATAAAAATAGTTTGAGTAAGGATTAAGTTTTGTTTCTTATATTTTGTAAATTATAAATTGGGATAGATGGGAGTATCATTTCTATCAAATTCATATATTAAGATAGTATTGAGACATCTATGTAAAGTAATGTAAAACAAAGAGTAAAAGTGTCGAACCAATGGCATAGAGTCCACTTTTGATGTACACATAAAATTTGAGAATGATTCATCACCTGTCTTTAAAAGGCATATGTACAAATCAAGGGGGGTGAGAGAGAGAGGGGATGGATGTTTTTTTTTTTTGTCAAATCATTTATTAAGATAGTATACTTGAGAGATCTATACGAAGTGGTGTAAAATAATGAGTAAAAGTGCTAGACCAATGACACAAAGTCCACTTTTGAATCACACACAAACATTGAGGATGATTATTGGTATTGTCTAAGCTTTTGAATTTAATGCATGACTAACATATGTATACATGTAGCATGTCCATTTTATGTAATGATAATCATAAAAGCTATAAGCATTAGTATTCTTTAGCAAATGTCTCAATGCATTAATGAGCTTGATAAGAGGAAACTTAATAAGGCGTGCTTGTAAAATTTGTATAATATCATATGCAGTGAATCTCCCAATCTAGTAAACTTCCTTTAATACCTTACTTGTGGTGGAACATTATGTTCATATTCAATAATATGGACATAATGTATAGCATCATGCTTATATCATTACTCATCTAGAGTGGTAGGATATGTTTATGCTATTGCATGGTACTTTCTTGATGTTGAAAAATTAGTATGATCTTACAGACACTTTGGAACTAAAATGAAATTATCTATGAAAGCATGTATAGGATTCATAGATAAAATATAGGAATCATAAAGTAAAACATACCATAATAACACTTTATTAACTAAGGTTTATCTAATTGCATATATGAGAATCATATCATCACTTATATATATGATCATAATATATGTGGAAAAATATTTTTAAATAAATATGCATTCATGATCTAAATAATTGAATCTAAAAGTATAATATTCTATTGGGGTGGTGTCATTCAAAACCATTGAAGTATTGATGAGAATCAATGAGAGTGAAAATATCATCATTGTATCAATTAAAAGGGGTTGTGATAATAGTTGGGGATGATTATAGATGGAATGATTCATCTTTGTAAAGTCTTTGATCAAAGTTTTAGTCTCCAGAATGACCCCAAAAAATCACTTTGGTAAGTTTTTCACTTGCGACAAAGCACTAAACCCATGTTCACCCCCAACAAACTTGAAAATCAATGAACGTATTATAATAAAATTTGTGAACTTGTTCTAATATAAATAGTGAGTGGAATTCTAAACATTTTGATTGTTTGATATTCACCTTTTAGCAAATTTTCATGTCCCCTTTCCAAAAACCAAATGAAAGATTTCTTGATCAAGGAGATGTCTTAGATCGGGATCAGGACTACCACCTTACTCGTGCTAGGGAGACATTAGAGATTGAAGATAAAGCTTGAAGCTTGACTCATGCATGAGAATTGTTGGAGATCAAGGGTTAGAGTTTTTTCTCAATGCATCCCAAGAACCTAGCAAAGATCGAGGATCAAGGTTTCTACCCAATGCTTGACAAAGAGTTATTAGAGTTTGAGGATCGAGGCTCCATCCTACAGATGATAAATTGAAAAGAAGGAGAAACATCAAAATCCTTATAGGAAAGTTTGTAAGGCATATAAGGCTAACCTATGATGTAGCACGCATAATTTAAATATGGGTCTTAGTGTTATTTTGGGTGGAAAGGAATAAAACTAGGAAAATATTTCAATTGTTATTATCCATGTCATGTTATTTTATTTTCTATGAAATTGGTTTCCTATCAATCTTCTATGGATGAAAGCTCATCGAAAACTAGAATCTGATAACAAAAACCATTTAGTTCTTGAGGGCATTCTTACTTAAGGAGTGCATTGGAGTGTCAAGGTTTACAATACAATTTAGTCTTTCAGTGATTATATCATTGTTGTAGATTTGTAATTTTTTTGTAAAATTATTGTAATGAATGTCAAAATAGTCTCATTTGCTATGGAAAACAAAATTACATCAATATAAAAGTTGTGGCAATTTTTGACTCATTTATGCTAGTTGACTATGTTAAATTTGTGTTGTTTGAGTGTGATTAGTTACAATTATTTATATATACTTTGGTGAATATTGTTGGTTATGTTTCAAATATGTTTCTTTTTATTAAAAATTTAGAAAGGGAGATTAGAGTGTATCAAATTCAAAGTATTGCTAGCATGTAGGGTGTATTTGTGTGCTGATGAGGGTTCACGCAATAAGTGATATGGAAATCATGTATTGCAAAGGGAAAAGGGAAGAGAAGCAACAATGGCTAATAGGAATGAAAAAATATAATATTCAAGAGGTCATTAGGGTTCAAAATAAAGAGGTGTTCAAAGAACTGTTGATGCAGGGGCATCAACCCCTCTTTCTTTTTGGTTTATTTTTTAAAGTTTAGGTTCTTGGTTTAGTTTTGGATTTTTGAATGTTTGGAGTTGAGTTCAACTCTTCCATCCTTAGTTAACATGTCACCTAAAGTTGTGGGGATCTCCTTGCTTGTGTTTTATGAAGGAGGATTGGAGATTCCTTTTCTCCAATAAGCCCCTTGTTGAAAAATTCTTGAATCAT
Organism: Thuja plicata; assembly: GCA_018584345.1. NCBI lineage: Eukaryota > Viridiplantae > Streptophyta > Pinopsida > Cupressales > Cupressaceae > Thuja > Thuja plicata. Next base: position 504,443 of record MU226802.1, read on the forward strand.
CCATGGTTGCAAGTGTTGGTTGGGGTAGTTTGTTAGAATATAGGTTTCATTAACCTTGTAAATCCTTAATTTATTATTTTATTGTAATTTACTCATAAGAGGTTAAATTTCTTAGCCAACAATGGTGAAAGAGGTCATGCAAAGGAAAAATTACTTTTGCCATTTGTCATTTAGGAAAAGGAAAAATAGCTAGGGTCCCCTCTTAGAATCCTTTATTTTGAGGTGTTTGGACACTTGTTAAGGGTTGTAAGAGCGTCTATGAAAGTTATGATACCTGCCATAAGATTTTATGACAATACTTATGATGATTTATGATAAATTCCTTCCACAAGTGGACATGCATGAGATATGCCTTATGAAAGTTGTAAGAGCATCTATAAGAGGCTATTTTTGGGGGTGGATGTGAGGTTTTTCTAGGTGATTTTATGGCCTATTATTTTGTGATATCATAATGGTATTCATCCTTTAAAAACTCCTATAAATTGGTGCCTTGAGCTAGAGTTATTCATTTGGTCTTGTTTCTTTTCTAGGGTAATGGAGTACTGCCAGATTCTACAAAGGTTTAAAAAGAAGTGTAATGTTATTGTATTCTTAATTTGATTATTAATACACTTGTTTCTCTTTTTAATGTGGTGTTCTTTACTAAAAGAGTTTCTCCATGTAAATGTTAGAATGATTCAGAATAACTGAGAGGGGGGTGAATCAATTATCCTAGGTCCAGATGTACCAATTGAACTTATAAACACTTTAACCAACTCAGATCCACTCAGTAATTCACTCGGTCTCTATAGCACATAATCAGTAACATAAACTTACAGTTCGTTTTCCTAATGTAATCAACTTGCAAAATATAAAACTCTTAACACTACAGCACATCAAATAACATTCACACAAGTATGACTCCAGGATTTAATGTGGAAACCCAATATGGGAAAAACCACCAGTAACATGCTACCAATTTTTCACTCTTTTGAAGTGAGCTCTGTGAGAAGCCAACCTTGTTAAAGGTTACAATACACACAGTTAAATGTGACCCGGTTAAAGGATTTGATCACCCTATTAAAACTGGGCCTTGTTAGAGGGCTTAGACCATTCCATTAGAATGTCACCTTGATTAAAGGATTTATAATATGATTGTTAGGTCAACCTTGTTTAAAATGATTTTGCACTGATACAATGGTTAGAAAGTAACAATAAAGTGATCTGAAACATACAACTCACTTTGCAAATACAGATCCACATTTGCTCAAATGCTAATTCACTGACTGGCCTCCATTGTCATCTCAAACTCAGATTTTCTTGGAAATTTGTCAAGCAGTCACCACTATGTAGTCTTGTACTGCTCTTCTCAGCCTTCTACCTTATGCTTAGATTTTCCAATCAACTGAATTAACCTCTTCCCACTTCACATAACCTGCAATCAGGTTAATCTTATACCTCTCTGATCAAGTAGCGATATCTTTTTCCGCTTAATCATCATCGTAGATCTTAGGGTTTGGTCAAATCCAACAAATCCTTCCAACATTTTGTTTTCATCTACATTGTAGAATACATCCTAAAACTCCTTGAATCCATACATAAAAATGGTTAAACATATATTAAATGCTCATTTAATTTTCCACAACGATCATCCTTATCTTAAATATGCTTCACATATCCCAAGAAATCAACTATGTCATCTGGGATCGCAAATCTTCGTCAAATTGTCAAAATAATGACACTCAATCATCACTATGTTCTTTCGCTGTTAATACTATATAACTCGGTAATTATTGATGCTCGGTCGACACTAAATTTTCTTCGCATGTACTGGCACTTGGTCGACATTCGCATCACTCAGCACATACATAAGTTCCTCAATCTTCTGCTTTGTTACTCGGTCAATACTAAACTTGTAGTCATCCAAACTTCACTTGGTGTTGAAGATAAACAACATATTACCTTACCAACATGCAATCTCATCAATTACCCATTGTAGTTTCACATAAATCAACGATTTCACCAGGTCTTCTTGTTATCTCCTCTTCAAATCTTCTTCATTAATCAATTGATATGGCACTTTACAAGATAGCAATTGTCTTACCAGTTAAGGTTTGACATCAATGGAAATATAACAATTGTTTCAATTGTATCTTCCAACAATCTCCCTCTTTGGCATTGATGGAAAACACATGCAAACAACATATGCAAGGTTACCAAATAATCCAAATAGTATGTTCTATAAGCATATTTTCATTAATGTCCTTAGCTTCATTCGGATTCTCTCCAATAATATTATCTCCCTCTTGAATAGATTTCTCTTTGTAGCTTATCTCTCTCTGAATATCTCCCTCATAGTATAGTCTATGTGTAAGTATTCCTCTTTGTCCAAACTGAATATCTCTCTTAATGTTTTCATTTCGTATTCTCCCTCTTTGACAACAATGCCAAAGACATACATCTTCATCATGTAGATATCTATGTATCAAATTTTTTATTTCTATGCTCCCTCTATCATCTTTCCTATGACTGATCAAAATATTGTTCATTAATCTTCTCAACTTTAGGCAACTCCTAAAGTGTGACCACCTTTGCATCAATTTGTCAGATATTCTGTGTAATACATTTGATGTTATCACTCCATGTGATCCTAGTTAGTCTCATATAGGGGAATCAGCCCTAATTTTCCTCTCAGATACTCGTGATTATCCTTGGGTAATGCCTTAGTAAATATATCTGCCTACTGTTCCTTTGTGTTTACATATTCAAGTCTTACTTCTTTGGATTGTACCAGCTCTCTCAAGTAGTGATACTTGATAGGAATATGCTTGGTCTTTGTATGCATCACAGGGTTATTTGAAATATTAATAACACTTGTGTTATCACAAAAAAAAAATTGGTTCAGTGATCTCTTCCTTCATTCCTTTCAACAATTGCTTGATCCACACTATATTTGAACAATTCACTGTTGCTGCGACATTTTCAGCCTCTTCTGTTGATTGAGAAATGGAGTTTTGTTTCTTGCTTGTCCAACAGACTAATCTCTTTCCTAAAAATAATGCACCTCCACTTGTACTCTTTCTGTCATCAACATTACCTGCCCAATCAACATCTATATAAACTTTCAATTCAAACTTCTCATTCTTCTTATAATATAATCCATAGCCCCTTGTTCCCTTCAAATATCTCAAAATCCTTTTCACTACCATCAAGTGACTATCTTTAGGATTTGCAAAAAATCTTGCAACAATCCCAACTGCTAATGCAATATCTGGTCTACCATGGAGAACATATTGTAGCTTCCCAATCATTGATCTATACAGGGTTTGATTGACTTCATCTATCTCATCAGTCTTTGATAGTTTCTATCTAGTAGTCATAGGTGTACTTACAGGTCTGGAGTCCTCCGTGCCAACGGTTTTCAATATCTCCTTGATCAATATATTTAGATTGACTAATGTAGATACCTTTCTTCATCTGATATACTTGAAATCCAACAAAGAATTTGATCTCTCCAAACATAGACATCTCAAATTATGTTTGCATCTCATTTGAAAATGTTTGGCACAAAGCATCTTGTCCTCCAAATATGATATCATCAACAAATATTCAGCTAACAATATTCCTTTACCTTTTTCAAACTTTAAGTACAGATTATTGTTGTCATTAGTCCTTGTAAATCCAATCTTGACTAAGTAATTATGCAATCTCTCATACCATGGTTTGGGGATTTGCTTCAATCCATACAATGCTTTATGTAGCTAGCAGACCATATTCCTCTTGCTTGAATCAACAAATCTTTTAGCTTTTTCAATGTATACATCTTCTTCTAGTATTCCATTTAGAAATGTTGATTTGATGTCCACTTGATATACTTTGAATCCTTTGTAAGTTGCATAAGCCAGTAAAGTTCTAACTCCTTCCAATCTAGCAACTGGGGCAAACATCTCACCATAGTCAATGCCTTCTTCTTGTGCATAACCTTTGCATACCAGTCTGGCCTTATTCCTTATAACTTCTCCATGTTCATTCAACTTATTTCTAAATACCCACTTGGTTCCAATAACATTCTTGTCCTTTGGTCTAGGAACCAGTGCCCAGGTTTTGTTCTTCTCAATTTGATCAATTTCTTCATTCATGGCCTGTATTCAGTCTTCATTTTCCAAAGCATCTTTCACTAATTTGGGCTCAAATTCACATAATAAGCATGTCTGATTTTTCAATTTGCTTCTTGTCATGACCTTTAAATCTTTTTATCCAATGATTTGATCTGGTTTATGATGTCTTCTTACATATTTTTCTAGTGTAGGCTATGGTCTCCTTTTCTCTCGCTGCTCTTCCTTAGATACATCATGCAAATTCATTTTAGGTTCATTTTGTGTCTTCGCTTCTTCCTCAGATTCCTCGGCAGTTGCCTCCTGATGCTTGACAACCTCTTTCTATGTCTTGACATTTTCTTGTTGTTGCTCAGCAACACCATTCTGTTGTTTGGTAGCTTCTTTTTCTGGTTCAGGCAAACTATTGGGCTCTCCTTTGTTCATGTAAACAAAATATTGTAGTCTTCAGGTTCTTGTTTGCATTCAACTTCATTATTTTTTTGCATATTCATCAATTCTAACATTTTCACTTTCCACAACTTCATTAGTGTTAGAATTCAAACTTTTATACGCTTTGCTCTTAGTGGAATAACCTAGGAATATGACTTCATCACTTTTACATCAAGTTTTCCATTTCTATTGTCCTTCAGTATATAAAATTTTCTTCCAAAGACTTTAAAATATTTTACATTAGTTGCATAACCATACCATAACTCATAAGGTGTAATATCAGAACCTTTCTTAACTTGTTCTCAGTTCAAGGTATAGACTATTGTACTTACAACTTCTCTGCAGTACTTTTGTGCAACATTCTTCTCTATCATCAGTGTTCTAGCACAATCCATTATTGATCTATTCCTTCTCTCGGCTATGCCATTCTATGGGGGAGTCCTTGGATCAAACATCTATCTTTTAATTCCTCTATCATTACAGAATATATAAACTCTCCTCCTCTGTCAGATCTCAGACATCTCAAGCTCTTACCTGTATCTTTTTCAACTTTTGCCAAATACCACTTAAACAACTGAAAAGTGTCAGATTTGTCTTTGAGAAACATCAAAGTCATCATTCTAGAGTAATCATCAACAAACAATATGAAATATTTATCACCACGGTAGCTTTGCACACCAATAGTTCTAGAAAGGTTAGTATGAACCAATTCCAAAACATTATCTGAAGTATAGGTTTTTCTCTTAAAATTAGACTTTGTCATTTTTCCTTACTGACATTGCTTACACATAACATTATCAAATTTCTTTAATCTTGGTAAGCCTCTACTCTTTTCATCTTAATAATGTTTACCAAATTTTCAAAGTTCACATGACATAACCTCTTATGCCATAACCATATATCATCATATTGTGCAAACAATCATGTCTCATCGGATATATCTAGATAGAACAAATTCCTCTTGTATGTTCACCACTTCCAATCGGTTCACCAGTACCATCAAAGATTTTAGCCATTTTGTGATGGAATTCAATTGGGTATCCAAAGTGTTCAACTGAGAAACACTCACAAATTATAGTTTAGAGCTTCAACCCAATAAGCATTATCACATGTAATCTTATCAGTCAATTTTATTGATCCTTTTTCCTTTCACAAGACATGGTTTGGCGTTACCAAACTTAACACTACCACCTTTGCAATAGTCCAAGGTTTCAAATTTACTTTTATCACCAGTCATGTGATGTGAGGAACCAATATCAATTATCCATATATCACCTTTACTCATATATGAAATAAGTGCAGTTTTCTCATCCTCGTCAGAATCATCTTTCATAGCAACATAAACAACTTCTATATCATTGTCATCAGATTTATCAGATTCACTATCAGTTTCTTCTTCAGCAATAAAGTAGGATTTCTTACCTTTGTCCTTATAGTCCTTATACCTTCTGAAATATTTGTCATCCCTTTTGTCTTTGTACTTGCTTTCTCTTCTATCATCCTTGTCATTCATGTCAAGGCATCTTGCTGCAATATGGCCAACTTTGTTACATGAAAAACATATTATAGGAAGTTTACCTTTGAATTTTCCTTTTCCTCTCGGTAGTCTCATAGCCATAAGTGCTTCAAGTTCATCAAGATCATTATCAGAAGTGTCACTATCACTGTTCACATGTCTTTATTTTCCTTTCTTATATTTATGAAGATTCAGTTATGATTTAAATGCAGAATCAACATTGTGAGGAGTGAAATTATCAAAATTTTATAACTCAAAAGTAGTAAGTCTACCAACTAAACCTTCCAGAGTTAAGTTGTTACCAAGAGTACATCTTAGTTATTGTATAGTAGATACTCTAATAGCATAGATAGGAAGTAGAGTTCTTAGTACCTTGCTAATAACAGTATCATCATCAATAGATCCATTAGCTCCTCTAATAGCATTTACAAGCTCCTTAACTCAGCTATAATATTGAACAATAGTTTATCCATCTAACATTCTCATTTCATCAAACTTACCTCTCAAGCTTTCATATTTGGCTCTCAATACATTTGTATCACCTCCATAGATAGTTGTCAGTGTGTCCCACATTTCTTTTCTAGTTTTATAGTCTTTTATATCTTCAAATTCAGGATAACTTAGGGCTGATACAATCTCCAACATTACTTGGTTGTGTTCTTGTTTTTCCTTCATTTGTTGAGTTGTTATAACTGTAGGCATTGTTATGTAATCATGTTCCACATAGTATTTTGTTACTTCTCCAATTCCAGCTAGGTGTAAATTCATCAAACTTTTCCATGTAGGGAAGTTCTCTTTGTTCAGCCTCGGTACCTCCTTTTTATACATCTTGATCTTTAGCTTCAAGTAACTTCAAACTTTTCTTTACAAGCACCACAAAGCTCTGATACAAATTGTTAGAATGATTCAGAATAACTGAGAGGGGGGGGGGGGTGAATCAATTATCCTAGGTCCATATGTACCAATTGAACTTATAAACACTTTAACCAACTTAGATCCACTCAGTAATCCACTTGGTCTCTATAACATATAATCAGTAACATAAACTTGTAGTTCACTGTTCTAATATAATCAACTTGCAGAATATAAAACTCTTAACAGTACAACACATCAAATAACATTCACACAAGTATGACACCAGGATTTAACGTGGAAACCCAATATGGGAAAAATCACCAGTAACATGCTACCAATTTTTCACTCTTGTGAAGTGAGCTATGTGAGAATCCAACCCTGTTAAAGGTTACAATACACACTGTTAAATCTGACCCAGTTAAAGTATTTAATCACCTTGTTAAAAGTGAACCTTGTTAGAGGGCTTAGACCATTCTATTATAATATCACATTGATTAAAGGATTTACAATATGACTGTTAGGTCAACCTTGTTTAAAAGGATTTTGCACTGATACAATGGTTAGAAAGTAACAGTAAAGTGATTTGAAACATACAACTCACTTTGCAAATACAGATCCACTTTTTCTCAAATGCCAATTCACTAACTAGCCTCCATTGTCATCTCAAACTCATATCTGCTTGGAAATATGTCAATAAATCACCACTATGCAGTCATGTACTTCTCTTCTCAACCTTCTCTACCTTCTACTTAGATTTGTCAATCAACTGAATTAACCTCTTCCTACTTCACATAAACTGCAATCAGTTTAATCTTATACCTCTCTAATCAGGTAGCTAGATCTTTTTATTCTTAATCATCATCGTAGATCTTAGGGTTTGGTCAAATCCAACGAATCCTTCCAACATTTCATTTCCATCTACATTGTAGAATACATCCTAAAACTCCTTCTTGAATCCATACATAAAAATAGTTAAACATATAAATTAAATGCTCATTTAATTTTCCACAATGATCATCTTTATCTTAAATACACTTAACATATCCCAAGAAATCAACCATGTTGGTTGGGATCTCAAATCTTCATCAAACTATCAAAATACTGACACTCGGTCATCACTGTGTTCTTCTGCTCGGTTAATACTAGATAACTCGGTAATTACTGATGCTCGGTAAATAATGATGCTCGGTTGACACTAAATTTTCTTGGCATGTACTGGCACTCGGTCGACACTCTCATCACTCGACACATACATAAGCTCCTTAATCTTCTTCTTTGTTACTCGGTCAAGACTAAACTTGTAGTCATCCAAACTTGAGTTGGTGTTAAAGATAAACAACATATTACCTTACCAACATGAAATCTCATCAAGTACCCATTGTAGTTTCACATAACTCAACCATTTCACCAGGTCTTCTTGTTATCTCCTCTTTTCAAATCTTCTTCATCAATCAATTGATATGGCACTTTACAAGATAGCAATTGTCTTACCAGTTAAGGTTTGACATCAATGACAATATAACAATTGTTTCAATTGTAGCTTCCAACAGTAAATTGAGTGTTTCGTGCGCAATAGTTTTCTATTTCTTGTTTTGATTCGACAATCACTTTTTTTTAGGGTTAATATTTAGTTTCATATTTACATTGATTTTCAGTTTAAGTTCATATTACAAGCTTTATTGACCTTATTTTACAACATAGTTATAGGAGTTGGGGAATAATAGGGAAAGAAAAAATAGATCGGGCATAATGGAGCATGAAGGAGATTTTGGGGTTGTCATTTTTTTAGAGAGGAACAACAATTAGAGGAGAAAGGGGTTGGAAGAAAAACAAAACCAACTAGAACAATGGGAGATAGTGGTCAAATAAAAGGTTTTAATGTTGTTTTTTGAAGAGTGTATGCATGTGTTTCCTATAGATAGCAATATAGGAACACCTATAGAAGAAGAATTGAGGTGGACAAGGTGATTATCTTATGAAATCAAAATAAATATTGATGTCAATTAATGCTTGTAATTATTGTACTTTTCCATATATACATTATAAAATAGATTTGATTCTATTGCTCTAGTTTATTGATGGTTATTTGGACAAATAATGTAATGGTGTGTTGCATTTCTCTATTCTAAGCCCTTGAATTTCTTGTTATATTAATAGTTGTTGTCTTTCTTTTTCAAGTTCATGTCAACGTCAAAGGAAGAATTAGTTTACATTTGATATTGTTTAGAATGGGTTGCCATCATATATTTGGTATCATATCAATAAAGAGACTTGGAACACGAGGGATTGGCTACTATGCCACCAAGAATGATGCACACAGGAGGTGCTAGAGGAGGTGGTCAAATAGGTCATGAAGAAGGGATTCTAGAGTTGTTGCAAAACCTGTCTACAATAATGGATGTTATGGAGCAATCCTAGAGAAGAGGAGTATTAGAAAAGAATGTTAGTGATGTTGAGAAAGAAGAGGAACCTCAGGTAGTTTATAAAGCTCTAGCATAACCTAAAGGAGTTGAAGAAAGGTTGCTCAAAGTAGTAATGAGTGTTGGAGGAAAACTAGGGATTGAGGTTCTCGCCTATTTATGAAGCCTCAATGGAGATGAACTCATTGATTTTATCAATAATTTTATAAAGTACTTTGAGCACAAAGGAGTTGTTGAATAGAGAAGAGTTTAGTTTGCGTGTAAAACTATCAAAGGCCATGCTTCCATTTGGTGGGATTATGTTCAGTAAAAAATATGAAAGAAGAATAAAGAAAATATTACTTCTTGGGATAGGATGGTTAAAAATTGAAGGCTAAGATCTTTCCAGAAGATTACCTAATCAATATTTTCAAAAGGTTGCAAAATCTCAAGAAAAGGAGATGTTGATGAAGAAAAAGGAGATGTCGATTAAAGAGTATATGAAATAGTTTTACAAAATGTTGATTAGATTAGGTCATAATGAAGAAGATATGGATAATGTAGCAAGATACCTTAACAAATTTCTCAATATAGTTTCCAAGATAAATTGAGTTTAGTGTCCCCTAAATCACTGGAGGTGACATATCAATTTGTTGTTAAAGTGGAAGAGAATCTTATGAGAAAGAAAAATCAACAAGATGAAGGTAGAGGAAGAGGACATAATGTTGGTGGAGGATAAAAATATCATCAAGAGGAAGGAAATAGTAGTTCTAGTGGACCACTTCATCTAGAAAGGGGAGGATGTCAAAATAGAGGAGTTAGATCATTTGGAAGTGTAGTAACTAAAAGATGGTTAGCACCTTGTTGGTGAACAGATTTGTGTCCACGCTAAATAATATCCAAATTAACCCTACACCTTATTTTAAAGACAATAAATTCACAATAGTTGGGTAAGCATATAGTAATTGCTTCCCTCTGAATTTTATGAGGTACAACTCCCTCTCATAAATATTCAAGGAATTAATGAATAAAATACACATATATGTAATTTTAACCTAAAAGTACTCGAGGATCTCTCATATACTCCTTGGTATAGAGGTAATTTCAAAAATCACATACAAGATCAGAAAAAGTTCAAAGAAAACACAGTTCTTCCAAATTTATAAGATTAATTGCCCATTTTTAAAGATAACATGAATCACATGAAAATATTTATGATCATGATACAGATAATAAACAACGCAGAACAAATGATATATCAACCCATAAAGTAATCGACACACCACTAGTTTAAACTCAAAGAGTTAAACTAGAACCTTGCATTAATATATGTGTACTGTAAAGATCAAAGTCCAAAATAGATATTTGGATCACTATTCCTTTCCACTTAATTCTTCTAAAAGAAATCCAAAACTTCTCAGTACTAAAAGATAAAAACTATCTAATCTAAAAGTTCTAACCCTTAAAAAATCTTATGCTCCAGCATAAATAGTTTTACAATCCAGGAGGCATCCCTGAAAACTTATACTCTTGGATTGTAGGCAAAGAAAAATAGTTATGAACTAGTAACTAAACATAAGAATAGTTCTAAGACAGCTTTCCTTTACCAAAATAACTAAACAAAAAATAACCACTTTGCTTCCTTGATTATTTGTTCTTCGATTTGGCATCTTTCACTAACTTCCAACTCCTGAAAGTGCTCACCAATTCTTGCGTCAGATGAGAGTGCAAGCTCTTCAATCCTAACAACTTCGCTCGGTAGGCATCCTCTCATTTGAGCTCCTTGATTCTCTCCACTTGCTTAGGTAGTTTCCCTCTGTTTAGGTACAACATTGATTCTACATTTGCTACTCTAGTGAAATATTGGGTTGTGAGATCTTCACTCTCTTTGATGGCATACATGGTAGCTTCAAAACTCTTTATCATAGTATCTGGATCTAGGTTACCCTCATTAAAATGAAGAATGCCTAATGGATTTACTACTTTCATGTCCTTTAGTGCATCCTCATGCATTTCCTTCACTTCCTTCCCTATGGTCTGCACACTCAAGATTGCGGTTTTGAAAAGTGAGCCTTTCCATCCCATATTTTTCTTTAGTATGAATAACATACAAGGATCTACTAAATTCATCAAGTTCTCTGATAAAAACATTTTTACCCCATATTCTTACACCTCTTGAACTTGAGATAAAATGGTTGTACATTTGGCCTCATCCAATTCCCATACGGGTATCAAAGTTTGGATTTCATCAAGTAGTGCTTCTCCTTCTGTATAGGTAACCATAAATTTCTGTTTGAATTTTCTTCCTTCTTTCATAATACCATCGATCTAGTTATTCATTACTTCTTTCAAAGCCCTACGTTGTTGCATATGCTTGAGTAACCGCTCAACCGCTCACTATCTGAGGAATTAGGTGTTGGAATTATTGGAATTATGTACTGAGAGGGGAGGGGTGAATCAATACCTCTAAAAAAATTTATGTGGTTGGCCCATTAACCTTTGTGTCATCAGATTTGTATATTCCTATCTATCTGTTCATCTTTATTTATGTATGTGAAATCATAACATAAGTTCTTTGCATGTGTAAACATTCAAGAAACATACATGAAAATAAATAACACATAACACATGATATGATATCACAGAAAACTCCCGTTAGGAAGTAAAAACCGCGGTGAGGATGTCTACCTACAAAACTTCACTATCTGCATATAAGAAGGGAGCTAATTAAGACTTACAATTTGATCACTTCTGATGATCTACCCTATTAGGAGTATTATAGTGGAGACCTGTTAGTATCTACTTTGTTTGAAGCTTTAGCAACACTGTTAGTTGTGCTCTCTGTTAAGAGATTTATCAAAGAACTGTTAAGTCCACCTTCTACAAAAGGATTTTTGTTGTGATGAACTTGTTAGAATGCAACTACAATATAAATGTTGATCTGATAATATATGCAATCTCTAATTGATTATAACAGATCCTGTAAAGCTTACAATGTATATGTAATCACCTTGAGTGATTTGAATAATACCTTGTCTCTACTCGTCGGTAGCCTTGTCTGTGTTCTTGATAACTGATATAATCTATTTCTGAATGTTGCATGAATTCTCTTATATTGCTTAGATTCTCTCCATGGCTACAATCATTTATCAATTCATTACTATTGCAAATGATTGAACAGCTATTTATACTAGTTTCTTGGTCTATTCTTGATTCACGCTTTTTCAAATTAACTCTAGATCCAAGGTTTACAACTTAACTTTTATCTTTAGTTATTTATGTTTTAGATCCATTAGGATGCTTTAAAACATTTACAATATGCTTTCTTGACCCTTAAGTAAAGTTTTAAAACAAATAAAAACTCTAAAAATAAAATTACAATATTTTATTTGACGTGGAAAGTCAGATCCACTTTTTGCGGGTTCTATAACTGAGTGTCGGTTCTAATGGTCAGACTACTCTGTCAGTCTGTCAGTTTTCTTTCATTCTTTGCTCTGCCAATTTTCTGCTCTGTCGGTGTCCCTTAATTGAACTATTTTTTGGGTTCCTGCCTTTTCAGCTTTGTCGGTGATGTTCTCAAAACTGTACCGTCGATTATGCCTATACCGATGACCTTTATCATGTTTTTCACTTTAAGTATACCAATGAGAAAACTTAATGTCATCAATCTCCCCCTTTGACATTAGTATCAAAAACTGATATGTGCAACATACTTGATGTATTAATATGTACACCTGTGTATACTTCTTCTTTAGTCATGAAATGACTCCCCCTATGCATATGTCGGTAAGTGTAAGTTTATGTACATATAATTGACTTCTCCTTTTTGTTTCCTTTTCTGATATATTGTACACATCTATCCTTGTACATACATTATACATATCCTTATCTCCTTTCTTCTAAAGTAGTATATTGTACATATGTACTATACATTCCTCCTTTTTTTATAATGAGGGCAAAGGTACTTACAAGTTGTCAAAAATGTGAGATTGTGAGGGTTTGATTTCCTCCATCATCTTCTCCCATTTCTCCTTCAAATTTTCAAGATCCATGTGCTCAAGTGATATTCTCACATGCATGTCATATATGTTGTCTACCACAGACATTTCTGGGGTTGAGATCAGATTTCTTGCATCTATTATGTGTTGTTGCAGAGTGGTGAGGTTTGGAAAAATGTGAGCATGTAGCTTGGTAACCTCATTTTTGAACCGTGTCTCTGCATCCCATATCTCTTGTCTCAATCTATTTACCTCTATGATCTTGTCATGATGCAACTTTATTGTGTTTGCATCAGAGGTTAAACTTAGTGCACTAGATGTCAGATCTGAATCTAGTTGGGATAGATTTTCACTATTTTCTTTTGTGAAATTTTCCAGTGTGCACAATTTCTGAACTAAGGTAACAGCTTCAGCAATCATAGGTTCTAATTGACTTGCTAATTTAGAGAGCTTTACCTTGTTCTCTGCCACTTCTTGGCTGATCTTCTCAACTAATTTGTGTTGATATTTCATCTCTGCCTGTTCTTCCATTGCCTTCTCTGCATCTACATTTTGATTGGTGATGGCGTCGGTAAGAACTACAATTTGCTCCATGAATGATATGCAACCTTCAACTTTTGTATCAGGAACAAGTTGATGTAGTATGTCCCTAGCTTTATCAAGTGCTTGGGCTTCTTTGTGTGCCTTTTTCATTTTATCTTGAATTTATTTTCTCTGACACATCACTCCAAACTTTTGAAGTGCTTCAATATCTAAAGTAGATACATCCCACTTGGGTATTTCAATTACCTCATCAAGTGTTACAGCCAAGATGTCTTTCTTCATTACCTTCTTCTTCTTCTTTGGCTAGGAGATAGATTCGTGAACTACCATCTATAGACCTTGAGATTGGATTGATTTGGTAGGTGAAGGTCGAGAAGATGAAGCATCTTGTTGCTTCTATTTAGAGTCCACCAGTTGGTTTTGTGAAGATGTCTCTTCATTGGCCTTGGGTGTATCAACATATTTATCTTCCTTTTCTTTCATGCTCTCATCTTGCTTAACTTCTTCACTCTTTTCATTCTCTTCATCCTTTCTCAATGTTTCATCTATTTTAGTATCTTCTCCTCTGTCTTCTTTAGTAGACACCTTTTGCTGAGTGTCGGTTGCATCCTTCATCTCAGTATCTATATCTTTTTGAGTGTCCAATGCATCTTTATTTTCACCATTACCCATGTCCTTGGGTATATCATCATCTTTCTTAGATGATTTCTCCTGACTTGATTCAATATCAATAGCTTGTATCAAAATTTTCATGTTGGTCGGTGTATTGACCTTTGCAGTGTTAGTAAGTGTATCCTGTCTGTCAGTATTACCCTATGCAACATTGATATCTTCATCTTTTTGCACCTCTTGTGCAAGGTCTTTTCTTGTAGTGTCATTGATGATGTTATCCAACCATGTTTCATCGTTGATATCTTCAGTTATGTTACCTTTTATTGTCAATTCTTCTTTGGTAACCTCTTCTTCACTACTCAAGTCAATATGAATTGGAATTGGTGGAATTTGGCTTTCCTCACTCTGAGTTTTTTCAAGAGTAGTGTCGGGCCATACCTCATCTGCAACTTCAGTATTTTGGTTGTCGGTTGCCTCACTCTCTTCTTTGTCCAATTCCACTAATGAGTCATCTTTTCCATCCTTAATGATGATGTGTTCCTTCTCTTGGCTAGCTTCCTTAATGGGCTTGTTAAGTATCTTGCACCACTTTTTAATGCTGTCTTGATCAACCTCAATTAGCTTCCCTTTGAGAAATTTATATGCTCTCATTTTGGGTGTGAACTCCTTTTCATAATTCTTCATCATTTCATTTATTTCTTCCTTCTTTGAATCAGAAGGCATAAGAGTAACAAGTACTCTTTCTCTTATCTATTTTTATTGATGTAGTGCAAATGTCCATCTTTCAGACAATCTCGCTGATAGGTCCTTAGGAACGTCATATTCTGAGAATTGTAGTGGAACATAGTGGTGTTTGCACATTTTAACTATAATAGCTTCTTCTATCTTGTTTTGATCCTCTAGATCAAATTTTAACCATTTCCTAATGTTAGGATCAGAAATAGATGGTGATTCTAAAATGTTCTTACATATTTCATCAATTGTTTTTGCAATTAAGGGTTCTTTCCCTTTTTGCACATCTATGTCAGCTTCATCCATAGCTAAGTCATCTAGATCCTCTTTTGTTCTAACCTATTTCCTCCTTTTGGTCTGTTTCTCCTTTGGTGAGACCATTTTTCTCTTGTAGGTTCTCACTTTTCCTTTCTTAAGTGGTGAAGGAGTTGGTTCCTTTGCCGTTTTGCTTCTTATTCTTGAAGCGGTTGTAGTTCTTGCTTTCTTAGGTGGAGGAGGAGGTGGTGAATCTGACTGTGTACCCTCTGAGTCATTCTTTTATGTATCTTCACCGATAGGTGACTAGCCCTCTGTTTGTTCCTCCTTTCCTTCTGTTTCCTCTTCACCTTCTTCAGTAACTACAAATTTCTTGGTTAAGACTTTATTATCTTATTCTTCTTGTTTACAATTTTCTTGACAACAAGATCTATCTTGATCTTTGGTTTGGCTTTTTCATAAGTGTCAAATCTTGCTTGCTTGTTATCCACTGGTTCATTCAACAGTGCCTTGATGCACTTAGTAGCTTGTCCTATTTTGATCTCATATTCTAATGGTGATAGCCAGGATTTCCTAGGTACTACTGGTTTGATATAGGTAAAATCAGTATCTACCATAAAACATATGTCCTCTTTGTGTTCTTCTATCAAACTCTCAGGTATTCTAGTTCTAGCATGCATATTTTCCTTAATACCTTTGAAGTATTCATTCATTAGGTCATCAAAATATGTTCCTAATGACTCTATATGCCCACATATCTGTATGGTTACAGATTTGCTTGTGTCCCATACTACTTTGCCTATGGAAGGAAAGTATTCTTCAATGTAAAAGAATATGTACATAACGAGGGAACCAAACTTACAAGTGTTTGTCCTTGAAGATCTTATGGTGTTCATGTTCTCCTCAAGTTGATTCAACAAAGTCTCTGCAAGATCGATCTTCTTTCCTAGTTTGATGATCTTGTAAGTTGTGCTCATAGTAGTGCTTGCTATGCTGTTCATTTTGCTGGCCTAAAATATTTTGTATCCTACCACACATGCACCAAACTTGAGTTCCTCGTCGGTGATAGTGCTGACCTTGAGACCTATCTTGTTTGATTTTGCACCAGTTAGTTTTTCCACTTCCTTCAAGGATGGGTGCTTGTGAGATTGTGGCTTATCAGTTGTGGGATATCCAGTAACCGCATGAATAACATCTTTTGTTATTCATTTTGGCTCATTAAGCCATAATGTCTGGTTATGCATTCTGCTGAGAACTATCTGTATCCATTCGGTTTTAAAAACCCTGGGAAAGTGTAATGCATTTGTGAGACCTTTCACTTCCAGATGCTTGTGCTCTTCTTTCAGGTTTCTAGCTTCATCACATAGTGCCTTATAGGCATTGTCTAGGTCCATATCTCCTAATTTTGAGATCTTGCAATGAATATAGGACCTTACATCCTCTACCAGCAAAACCCTAGGTGGGATTCTAGAGAATGCTCTAGAATCATCAGGTTGTGATGCGATTTATGGGTGCAACTTGTATTTAGGTTCAACACAAGTGTTGTTGCTGATAAGATTGATCATTTTCTTCTTATCCTCTTTCAATTTTTCAATCCTTGAAGTAGATGCCATCATTTTTAGAAATTTAAGGCTTTCCACAACTTTAAACAGTGTGGTCGGTGAATGTAGGTACTTATGGAATCTCTATGATTTCTCGTGAATCCTTTGAGTTGTGTTAAAATCTTGTTGAGGTCGCACTTCAATTTGCTCTTCAATCGCTCTACTTAGCTCTGCTTGGTTGCTAGAAAATCGCGTGTGCAAAATGAGTTCTTCTGTCGCACTTTTATAACTTTTGTGCCCTAAGTTGTCATTAATGCCCAACAAATCGTCGGTATACAAAGACTAAGTTTTTCATTTGAGGCATAAATAATATCTTCAATGTAGGCACAAAGTGTCAGGGTTGCTAGCAGCTTTGGTGACTTCACCGATCATTGTCGGTAAGATGGTGGCGACAACTTCTGTCAGCTCAAGCATCACCGATGATTGTCAGTAAGATGGTGGCGACAACTTTTGTCAGCTCCAGGATCACTGATGTCCGTCGGTTTACACTTAGCGACTTGGCTTTTGTGTAATGACCGATACATTTCGGTAAGTAATGTCAACTTTTCTGTGTGTGTTTACTAATGCTAATTTGTACCCATTAGCCGATGGTTGTTTTTCAAATAATATTACAAGTAACAATATAGTGCATTCTTCAATAATGCTAATTTGTCTATGTGATCAATATGTAATGGAACCGATGCATAATATAACTTGTCATAATGTAGTTCCATACTTACTTGTGCAACTTAGTTGGAAATGGTGATGCCACCAAATCCATTGGATTGGGCATCATCATTTGCATTTCTTGTTCTAGCACCTTCAGTGTTTGTAGCTTTTACCCATATCTTATTTCTCATCTTCTTAATGTCATCAATGTTGTTTCCATTGAGATAAGTGCTTGTTTCTGTCAGTCGGTCTTTGCAATCTTTTATCACATGTCCAACCTTATGACAATGTAAACATGTCATACCTGGATTGAACCATCCTCTTGGTCTTCTAGTCCATTTTCTCATACAGTTGGAAAATATATGACCATACCTTCCACATGCTGTGCAATTTACCCATGTGTTATAGTCCCAAACATATGAGTTACTGACTCTTGTCGGTTTGTAGCCATTTTCAGGTTCTTTTGGTGTCCATGCTTTCTTGTTCTTTTTCCAGCACTCCTGATGTGTATGTCCATTTATTTTGCAGGTAGGACAGTATTTGTCCATGTAGGTTTCCTTCTTTGGATTTGTCACCTTGGATTTGCATTCAAATGCCTTGTGTCCTTTCTTGTGACATTTATAACAATTACCAAAGAAAGTAGATTGTGATTGAGGAATAACTTTCATTTTGTTTCTGCAAATGTTTGAGGTGTGGCCTGGTTTTCCACAGTGATTACATGACAACTTCTTGGTTATTGGAGTTGCATAAACATTCCTTTGATCTGATTGATTAGATGATTCTCCATTGCCGGTGTACCCTATTCTTGTGCAGTTGTTGACTCTTCTTTGTCCATCAAGGAAATCATCCATTCTTTTGTTGTTATCTTCAGCTTTCTTGATCAATTCATCGTGTTGATTCTAAATTCTGACTTCATGCTATAGCTTCTCATTCTCTTCCCTTAGCTCACCGATGATCTGTATCCTTTCAATGAGTTCAATATTTAATCTATTTGCCTCTTGACTCATAAGAATAATTTGGTTGGTAATCTCATGGTGATGATCAGTAAGTCTTTGAATCTCTGATTCTTTTTCTTGTAGCTTCTCTGTAATTTTCCTCCTATCATCAATAGCCAATGTTCTCTCTGATTCTGCTTTTCTTAAATCATTCATGACATCAATCATTTTTACCATTTGAGTCTCTTGACCAATTTGCAGCATTTTGATTTGCTCTGTCAGATGTATATTGACTTCTTGTAGATTTGTGATATCTTCTACTGATGTGTCTAATGCTTTGGTTGTAGCGGATTCAGCTGAGTTGAAGTAATCTGGGATCTCCTCTTCTTGATAATCTTTCTCATTAAGCCTAGTTGTCATGATATTTCTTTCATCAAGCAACTTTCTCATGCTTACTCTCGCCTCTTTATACTACTCATAGTAAATATGAATTTGTAACTACTCATTCTCGATAGTCTTGTCCAGTCTGTACTTTTCCATTGTGTTGATCTTTTATCTTAAGTCTTTAAGCTTTTCAAGAAAGAGGCGAAGCTCTGATACCAATTGTTGGAATTATTGGAATGATGCACTGAGAGGGGAGGGGTGAATCAGTACCTCTAAAAAATTTTAAGTGGTTGGCCCATTAACCTTTGTGTCATTAGATTTGTATATTCCTATCTATTTGTTCATCTTTCTTTATGTATGTGAAATCATAATATAAGTTATTTGCATGTGTAAACATTCAAGAAACATACATGAAAATAAATAACACATAACGCATGATATGATATCGCAGAGAACTCCTGTTAGGAAGTAAAAACTGTGGTGGGGATGTCTACCCACAAAACTTCACTATCTACAGATAAGAAGGGAGCCAGTTAAGGCTTACAATTTGATCACTTCTGATGATCTACCCTGTTAGGAGTATTATAGTGGAGACCTATTAGGATCTACTTCATTTGAAGCTTGTTGGTAAACAAATTGTTCTTCTTTGTTATAACTCTAAAATACCCAAATATTGAAGAAGCAATTGTATACAACAGTTGGGAAATTATAATTGTAAACTAATTTCCCTCTGAATTTAAAGGTACATCTCCCTTGTATGAATGATTTTCAGTGAATTTTGATCTTTCCCAATCTAACAGGGGTATTTTCTTGACCCGAGAATAGAAGAGGTAAACTAAGCTAAACCTAGGCAGGAAATAGCTCAGGCAAGATAAATTCAACTCTAAATCTAGCTGATTATGAGATTTCATCAATCAGATTGAACCCCAAAACTGGTAATGCATGAACAACTACTGAAAATGTAGATGCAAGACTAAAGATTAACGATGAAATGATAATGAATTGATCTATATCACATAAATGTTTCCCAAACTTAAGATAACGACATATTTTCCCCTTAATTAACTGTATCAAATCATAATACAAAACTCTGGTTTGAATACAGATTGCAAATCTAACCTCAAAGAAACATTTGAATTCAATAGAAAGATAAATGCAATGCAATGGAATAGTTAAAGTAATGGTATTCAGGCACACACAATTGACTCCGCAAAATGCTATCTTTCACACCAAAATTTAGTCGACCTTTGTATTAACTTTTGGTATAGTACACATAGAGTTTGAGTCTTGACCGTTGCAAAAAGAGTAACTGAAATGGTTCAACTTTTTTTAAGCAGGAATGGTAAACAAAGGTTTATCTGTTACAATATCATCAAAATTTGGTACAAATGGGGAATCTATTTAAGCTTCATTTTCATTCCCTTTGCCTAATTTAGCCCTATAGGCGGTGACAGCTGTAATAACTTGGATGAGCTCTTCATGCCTGTTGACATGGACATTGGTATATCGGATGAGCCACCTGGAATGCTCCTTGGCCAGACTCTTAATTGCATCTGTCTGATCCTTCAATTCTTCCATGTCTTTATAAATACATCCACTCAACTGTTGGTGTTCTGGCACCTTGTCCAAATGGGTGGAGGATTGCTCTAACAACTTATGCACATAATCAGAAAATGATTTTTGCATATTAGCCAATCCTATTATTTCTTTACCTTGTCCACTCATCTATGATTCTATGTGCAGACCTTGAAGAATCCTAAACTATTTATTTTTTTCCTCCTTGATCTTAACATCTACTTGTTGCAACCCTGTCTTAGCCTGAATGATCATCTTGATTTTAAACTCTAGACTTTGAAGCCACTCGATTAGGGGTTCATCTCCTGTTTGTAGAATCTTGGCTTTCAATGCCTCTTTGGTCTTCATCTTTACTGCCACATGGAGCATCACTATGCATTCCTGACACTTCACTCTCTTAGATGCGAGAGTCTGCAAATTATTCTCAATGTTGTTCCTTTCAATTTCCAGTCTTGAAAGAGCATTACCCAGTTGCTCGACAACTGCCAATCCTTCAGATTTGAGTCTCTCAACCCATCCCTTTCTGATCTACGTGAAGTGACTATCTTCTTTCAATTTGGATATTATGGCTTGATTCTCTGTGACATTAGGATTGAATGTGGTCTGAGTACTGGGAATACTAGCCATAGGGGTGACCAACTGCCGGATGAAATTAGTCAGTTCACTGACTTCGGCCTTAAGTTGTACCTTAGCCATTTAAGATCTTTCGGCTCTTCTTCAATCACTATATTAGTGGATTTCCACCAATCCACCTTGGTATCGTGTCAAGCTAAACCCATGTCAAATGAGTGTAGTTCAAAATCTGAAGGGGTTAAATCTTCAAACCTACCCTCCTTCGTGGGTTTTGCTACCTCCATAGTGAAGTGCCCAGTTTCTGGGTCCCGGCCTAATGTGGACAACATCTTTACTTTCTTAGCCTTTGCTGCAGCGGCGCCGGGTTGCAAGGCTCAAGCTAAAGTATCTTTGTTGGGAGCTCCTTCTTCTACCCTCTTTCTTTTGTGCTCCAGAGTGTTCTCTATCCATGACTTGGTGCAGGTGACCTTGGTGGCAGAGACCAACTCCTCTATAATCAGTTTTCTAATGAATGGAGGAGTAGACTTTGGCCTTGAAGCAAATGGATTTATAGAGGTAGGGGAAGAAGACACCAATTTGATGACTTGAGTAACCTCTTGTTGCTTCTCAACCCTCCTGTCTGATTCTGTAGCTGAGGTGTTGGAGGTATCTTCACCCACCTCTACTACAACAGGGGACTCTTGCCTTGGGGTATCTTGGGTTGAAGTGCCGACTGGTGTATCTACAGTGACTACTTTAGCTAACTACTTAGGTCCCACACCTTTGGTGGGTTCCTTTGTCGACCCAATATCTGGAAGCGGGCCTTCTCCACAAGTCTTCTTTGGTTGAACTTCTTTTTTAGGAGGTTCATCACCTCCCCCGACTGGTTGAGATGAACCTTTGGTCATAACTGGGAGTATCACTAAAGAAGTTGTTGCAATGTTTAAAGTATCTTTTGTCAGGGTCCTTTGAGTAGGAGGCTTCCTTTCCGACCTCTTCCTCCTTCCTGCAGTCCATTCAACCCACTGCTCCATCCTCTTGTAAATGCCGCTTATTAGAGTCTGCAAGTCACTGATTGCTTGATCTATCATGGGCTCAGAACTGATAGGAGTGATCTTTATCTTCTCCAGATACGTATTGTTATACATGTGGTTGTCGTGGTCTTCTAGCCCCTCTACTGCTATGTTAACTTTGAACCTTTTGATTTGTTCAATAGTTAACCTGGCGTAGAATCTCTCTCTACTCTCCAAATCATCTCTGCAATTGGCCCAGTGGCCCAGTAGTCTTTGATGTCATCTACATGATGGATAGCTTAGCTCATTTGTAGGTAGTCATGAGCATAATTAACAAGATCATAATGTGGCCTCAGAACATCATAGGTTTCTAATGAAAACCTCTTTGACAATGTCTTTAGAACATTCTTCGCCTCAGACTAGGACGCACAACTGTAAGCTCTGATAGTCATGAGGAAGTTGTAGCCTTTCTTTCTAGCATCAGCGCAGATCAAATTCACTTGAAGCACTTGTCTCATCACCTCCACCAGCATGATCATATCAGTAGGATATCTAGGCAGCTTCAAAGGGAAGTCGTCGAATCCTGAAAGATGAATGTATGAGAAATCCCCAAATCGAATGAAATAACATCCAAACTGGCTGATAAAAGCCATGGTCTCAGGAGAGAATCTCCTTTTTGGGAAACCTTGTAACTCCCTATAGAGCCTCATTGTAAATGCATCATTAACTCAGAGGTAATCAGCATAACTATTATGCAATTGCAAAGAGGGGAAAAATTCATAGCTCTTAACATCATTAGGGAATTCCTCTAATCTAGGAAGCCTTGGAAAAATTTGGATCATGGACAATATATACATTAGAACTGAAGACATATAGAATTCATTTTGATGTTTATCCCTATCTAGAGCATTGGCCAGATTTTCACTTACCATAAATGCCCAGTCAATAAAATGGTGTTGAGAACAGATTACCTGTACTAAGAAGAAATGATGATCTACAAAATTGAGCGCCTCACTCTCACCTCTGATCCTATGGAGTAGCACCAAGATGTCTATCATTTATGGCTTCAAGTTAGTGCCATATAGTATTTTGGGTAGCTTCCCTTTGGCGCTTCTAGGCTCTTGAAACCATGCCTTCATTATCTCCTTCTTCCAAACTAACTTCTTTTCTATATATTCAGTCACTGCCCAACTGTATGTCATTTTTTAATACTTAGCTTGCTCTTGGATGTGAAGCGAGTTCTGAACCGATTCTCTATTGATAGAGAGAAACACTGTATCATTGGGCAAGAGGATTTGCTTGGTATCTGGGTTGTATTGAGCTATACATTCCTGGATCAATTCAGGGGCTTGAACGACTACGGGAAAACCAACAACTTTGACTAATCTTCTCTCCTTCAGTTTCTCAATGATAGGATGCATTTGGTCCACTTTTAGCCTATTCTAAAAGTTCTGCATATCAAATAACTTCAGAGATGTATTTGAGATCTTATACTAGTCGGAGGTGATGTTCTTCATTCTGTCGAATCCCATAAATCTGGAAGCCATTCTTTGAATGATTTTATTTGGGAATTAAGAATATCTCTTAGGAATGCAGGGGCAAAGAATAATCAATATCAAAGGCTTCCAATTCAAACAATTTGTCAAACAAATGGTAGCTCCTGTTTGCAACCTTCAACTAATTTTATAACTTTGAATTCTTACCATTTAACGACTGACTTCCCACGCGACATGAATGAAAAGACCCAAGCATTAATGGAAAAGTCTGTTATGGAGTAAAATGTCTTTATTTGGATTAATTACTTTGCTCTTATGGGCCATTGAGAAATGTCTTTTAACTTTAGTAATCGTAATGGTAACTTTTGTGAGGTAGCAGAAAATTACTTTTCCACTTGTCCTTTGGGTGGAGAAATGCTTTTGTAGTGCCCTCTATTTGAAAACCCGCCGAAAGAGAATTTTAGCCTATTGAGATGCTAAAATGATATTTGTTGATTTTAATAGCTTTCTTCATGCCTTGGGTTGCTTATGAGATTGATTTCCCTTCGAAAATCCTTCATTTTAATGGTTTGGCAGAAAATGTACCCCGCAGGTCGAAACCCACTTGTTGGAGTAGTGGAGAAGCTATTTTCTATTTTTTTGCTAGTAAGCTTACATCTTAGATTTCTTTCTATTTAATCATTCCTTTCGGTCT
This sequence comes from Thuja plicata, assembly GCA_018584345.1. NCBI lineage: Eukaryota > Viridiplantae > Streptophyta > Pinopsida > Cupressales > Cupressaceae > Thuja > Thuja plicata. The sequence continues at coordinate 528,777 of MU226802.1, forward strand.
GTAGAGATGTATTCTAAATGCAATAGTCTTTCCAAGCCCAAATCATCCACTTTAAAACTGTACTGACTGCTGAGACATCATCGAATAGTCATCTATGGAAAATGCACCCTGTTGATGCTTTTCCGCTAGTGGAGAAGCCCGAACCCAATTTTTTGCCAATGAAGAAATATAAAGTATTCAAGCTACAAACTCCAAAATCATAGAAGATAAATGTTAGAAGTCTCTAAATTGTGACCTTTATCGAATTTGGGATCTCAAACCTACCTGATTAAGCACGACTTCAAATACAAATCCCCCCGACTCGCAAGGAGAAGTGAAATTGGGAAAATTCAATAAAGGTCACCTATCCTAAGGGGATAGCTAGACTTAGACTCCAAAAAATCACAACACTTTCAAAACCACTACTATCAACTAAACTTCCACTTTTGTCTAAAGGTATGCAGACCAAAAGTGGGGCAACAGTTGGCTCTGTCTGGGGACTTGGACATTCACATGTCCAAGCAAGGAACTCAAATCTCTAGTTTCACAAAGCTCAATTGAAGGTGGCTCACAACAAAACTAAAGCAAGACACAAAAAGGGAAGTAGAAAGGAAGCCTAACTAGGAAAACAAAAACATGAACTAAACATAACTATTGTACAATACATGGGTTACCTGTTTTAAATTCAAATCTGATAGACCTTCAAATCCTGACCATTATATGATAGGGGTAGTATTTCACCATCTGGATAAGTCAGTTTAAAAGAATTCTTCTCAAACGCTTGATGGATCTTAAAAGGTCCTTTCCACAATGTTTGAAATTTTCTGTGCATGCATTTGGGTGCCCTACGCTTGTCCCATAACAACACCATGTCTCCCTCCATAAATTTCTGGGGTCTTCTCTTTTTGTCAAACAAGTTCTTCACATGAATTTGGTGTCATGTGATGTGATCAACCATTTTTTCCCTTTCTTCTTCTAGTTTGTTCAGGTGCAGAATCCTTTTTTTCTAAACCATATTCATACATGCCATCCTCTACTGTTGATCTCAGTTTGCAAGTTGCTAACTCCAATGGTAATGGAAGACTAAATTTTACCCCGTAAATAAGTTCAAAAGGATATACACCAATGGCTCTTTTGGGAGTCACTCTATCCGCCCAGAGGGCTTCATATATTTTCTTATGTCAGGTTCTCTAGTTATCTGCCACGAGCTTTTTCACGATGTTTACCAAATTGTTATTGGTGGACTCAGCTTGATCATTCCCTTGAGGGAAGTAATCAGATGAATGATTGATCATGATGCCATACTCAAAGAAAAATTCAGTAATTTCTTGAGAGAAAAATTATGCAGCGTTATCCATAACTAACTTAACAGGCACACCAAATCTTACCAGAATGTTTTCTTTGATAAACTCGCATACCACCTCTAAAGTAGTTCTCTTGGTTGCTTTTGCCTCCACCCATTTTGTGAAGTAGTCAGTCACAGTTATTATGTAGGTATGACCTGCGCTAGATGTGGGATTTATAGGACCAATAAAATTAAGACCCCACTGCTGAAAAGGACCCTCAATTACCACTGGTCTTAAGGGTAGTGCTGCCAACTGAGGCTTTCCAGTAAACATTTTGCATTTTTCACATCTCGCTACCCAATGGTAAGCATCTCTAAACATTCTCAACCAGTAATAACACTATCTCAAAATATTGAATGCAATGACTGATGAGGAGAAGTCTCCCCCACAAGCTTCGTCATGAAACACTTTTAATAGCTTCTCTTGCTGTTGTCTGTCGACACACCGGAGGAAAGTTCCATCTATATATCTCTTATATAGTCTGTCCTCCCAAATTACATATTTAGAAGCTTTCAATTTTAGGTCTCTTCTTTTCTTCGAAGTTAACCCCTCAGGGAATTCACCATATGTCAGGAAATACACAATATTTTCAAACCAAGGGTCTTGCATACTTACCGCCAAGACCAAATGCGTAGTTTCTAGATCTTTGTCTGCTTGGTTTTCTGCCATCGCCTTGCATAGTGCATTCCCTCTCACCAACTTGGTGGGCTTGATCTCTATGTCATATTCTTGGGTTTTAGCCACCCATGCTTCTCTATTATTACATCCTACATCTTGTTGAGTCAATATGCTTTTTACTGCAATATCAGGCACGTATACCAGAGAGGGAGAATGTAAAATGTAGAACCTGAAATTCTTTAAAGATTTTACAACTGTGAAAGCATGCTTTTCAGTTTGAGAGTATCTTAGTTCATGATTTTTCAGAGGTGTGCTCATAAAAGCAATGGGAGCTTGAATTCCCTCCTCGGTCTCCTGCATTAGGATGACTGATAGAGTATGTTCAGAAGAATAACAATAGATTATGAAATCTTTCTTATAGTCTGGGTGACATAACACATGAGCGTTGGCTATGGAATCCTTTATGCTTTTGAAAACTTGTTTACTAGGGTCATTCCACTTGAAACTCACATTTCCCTTCATCATGTCCACTATGCATTTGGTAATCTCAAAAAAATCTGGAACGAACCTTCTGAGAAAGTTTACCTGGCTGAAAAATGATTTCACTCCTGTTTTGTTCATAGGTAAACTTAATTGTTGGATTGCTTTTACCCTTTCTGGTCGATCCTTATGCCTTCTTGGGAGACAATGTGACCCAAAAATTTCCCTTCAGTTACACAAAAAATTGACTTCTTGGGGTTCAATGAAATCCCATCTTCTCGACACCTTTGCAATGCTCTTCATAAATCATTTATGTGATCTACTCTTTTCCTAGAAAATACAGTAAGATCATCCAAATACATACTAATGATTTTGTTCTACATATCACTGAAGGAAAGGTCCATACCTCTCTGAAAGGTGGCTCTGGCGTTGATTAACCCAAATGGCATTCTATGATATGCAAAGGTGCCCCATGGAGTAGTGAAAACCGTTTTACGCTGGTCTGCTTTCTCAACTTCAATCTGGTTATACCCTGAGAAGCCATCTAACATGGACATCATTTCGGCTCTAGCCATGATCTGCAAGAGATGATCCATGTTGGGAAGTGCATAATTATCTTTCAAGGAAGATTGATTAAGGTTTATGAAGTCAACACAGATTCTTATTTCTCTATTCTTCTTCCTCACAGGTACTATATTTGCTACCCAGGTAGAATTATGGATAGGGTATATGATCCTTTCTTTGAGCATTTTATCAAACTCCCTAAATATGGCATCAATAACTTTGGGGTTGTAATTCCTTTGTTTCTGTCTGAAAGGAGTTGCCTTAAGTTTTAAGGGAATCTAATGTTTGAATTTCCCATTCATAAAACTTTTCAAATCTTCATAACTCCAAGCGAAAACATCTTGGTATTCTAGGAAGAGTTTCCTAGCCTCTTTCCTCTCCTCTTCAGTACAACATTTCCCAATATTGATCATCTTGGGATTCTTCTCAGTTCCTATGTTCATTCCCTCATATTTTCTAGTGGTAGGACCTCTCTTGATTCTCTTCTTCTTAACAAAGGTGTCATGCCTATTGAAAAGATTCTCAAGAGTGACCAAATGGGGAGGAATGATATTACCTTGCAACTGGATGACATCTGACTTATCCTTCTTTTGCTTGTCCTAACAGTCCCCTTTAGTTTTGTTAGGAACATCTTTATGGAAGTCACCACCGCTCTCCAGAAAGAGAAGGAGATTCTGGTCATCTTCGAACACTTGCCAATCTTCTACATTATCGTGCACAGATGGTCAAAATACAATCTCCACTTGGTACTTCTTATCTTTGAATTCTGGATGAGGGAGGAGTAGTGAATCCGACACTGCTAAGGAGTCTGCATTAGAGTTCAATTCTCTCAAAACAAATTCAATAAAGAATGCATCTAGTGCCTCTATTTCTTCCCATACTCTATTTATGTAGTTTTTTAATCTGTGATTTTTACAAAGTATTGATTCTTGACTTGACACAGTATTAGCTCAGCATCACCATGAGCTCTCAATATCTTCACACCCTTTTCCTTTGCAAAAATAATCCCTAATAGGAGGGATTCATACTCGATAGTATTTTTGGTGTTCGCGAACTCCAATTTGTAAGCCATGGGCTCACATACTCCATCTGGCAATATTAAGACCACACCTGCACCAGATCCTGACGATGCTCAACTGCCATCAAATTCAAGAGTCTAGATCTGTGGTGGTGTTTCTTTGGTGGAAAACTACTTTTCTTCTTCTCCAGGATCCATTTCTTCATCATGATCATTAGTGAACAACATATAGTTACAAAAATTCCAACTCTTTATACAGTATTTGGGCTTTAGGGTCATCAGATTTCAGCACTGTGAACTTAGCTTTCTCCTCCAGGACCAGTTTTATCTTTTTGTTGCCCACTAGGATTAAATCTTGGGACCATTCTAGCTTTATCTCCCCTCCAAGGTCTCTGCAAAAGCTCATGCTTAATAGTAAACCATAACTAGCGGGTATATCAATGACAAGGATTGTTAACAACATTTTCTTCTCAGTGTGTGCTGCCAGGGCCACTTGAGCATCTTTAATCTGGCCGACTAGAGGTACTCTCTTAGAATCCATAGAGTAACATCTACCATGGGCTTTGGTGAGAGTAAGTCCTAAAGCCTTAGCTACAATTTATGGCATTACATTATCTGAGGCTCCGGAGTCTATTATGCAATTGCTTAACTTGCAACCATTGATATATAATGATACATAGAACAGGTCAGACTTTTGACCCGGGAAAGTAGACAAAATGAATGGTTCCCCTTGCTTATTTGGTTTTGCAAATATAGACTCATTTTCTATGGTAGTCATGACATTTTGGTTTAACTCCGGATTCCCTTCCTTACAATAATCTACTAGCTTTTGTAGTTCTATGGGATTAGACTTAAGATAGTCTACAGGAGAAATCTAAATTCTGGAATCTTTACAAAATTGAATAATGTCAAAAGAGCTTTTCTCCTTAGCTAGTTGTAGAATTCTCACTCCTTGATTGGCCTCCTTAGAATAGGAGGTAGATGCCTCATTATTTTTAAGTGGAGGTGTCGAAGTAGGGCTTTTATCCTTCTGACTCTAGGTCAAGACTGTATAAGAGGTCTCGTCTATGGTAGTGTAACATGTTGCTTCTTGTTCTGAATCTGATTCATACTCTAAATATAATTTTTCAGAGTTTCCATGTGAGTATGAATCTGGTTCAGCTCCAGACACCCCAGCATTCCACTTATCTGTCTAATGCATTTTCCAAGCATGAGCTACATCAGGGTAGCTCTCTCCATCGTGATCTGCAGTTAGGTGAAAGGCACACATGTTTCCTCTTTTAGGAGGAGCTTCTATAGCTATCCTTTATGGTGGAGCCATCAACTGTAATGCCTTTCCATCAGCATTCCTCCCCTCATTGTTTCTCCCAGGCTGTTCCTGAAAGTTTCCCTGGTAGGGATTATTAAATCTGGGAAGTTGCCTCTTGAACGCAATGAATTCATTGGACAATTTTTCAATCATCTCATCTGATGATTTAATATTACTAATACTGGCTCTAGATTGTATCTCTCTTTTCCATTTCCCAGATGAGATCATATGGTCTTCAAGTTCTACAACAGTTCTCTGTGTGGCATCCAAATCTGCAGGGTTCACCCTTCTTAGATCATAATTGATGTTCGGCGGCATAGCACTTATGAAGAATGTTTTCAAATTTCCCGTCGTAGGTCTGTCAACTATTGGGATATGATTTACAAGCTTATTGAATTTAGCTATAAAATCCCTCATACTGATAGAAGGTTCTTTCTTGATAGAAGTTAGTTGCGTCAATAGGGCATGCTCGTCTTCAACAATTCTAAACCTTCTTTCAAAGGCAACTCTCATGGAGGCCCAATCTATGATAGAAGAATTAGGTAAGTGGTGAAACCAATCGGTAGCACCCTTGACAAGGGTCTCAACAAATAATCTAATGGCCACATCCTCTTCTTGTACTCCTAGGATATTAACTAAAGCAAAGAAGGCAGCAATGTGCTCGTCTGTAGATACTTTCCTGTCTCCATAAAATTTAGGAAAGTTCTTTCTAGATCCTGAAGGAAGAGGATTGTATGCTGCTAATTGTAATGGTCCAACTACAGTGGCCCAAGGAAGTGCCATAACTACTGGAGGTAGGTAGGGTGTTAGGTTAACAACAGGAGGAGAAACTACTCCGTGCAACATTAATACTTGACAAGTAGTAGGCAAACAAGATGATTGTTTAGGAGGTGAAGGAGGCCTACTGTTGCTCTTAATATTTCTGTTCTTCCGACGGGGTACTTCAAGTAGAGAAAAATCAAGGTTTGCTAATCTCTCAAAATCTGGGTCTATGCCACCTTCCTTCTTTGTGCTCCCGAGAAACCTCTTGGGCTCCAGGATTCCAACTAGCCTTCTAGCCTGGCTTCACGCTCGGCTTGACATTGTGCCCTTCTTATGTTTCTCCTTCGGATGGCTCTTTCAAGAGCTTCTACTTTAGCTTCTTCTTATTCAAGCACTTGAATATCATTTCTATAATGCTCTGTGTCTCTTCTATATCTCCAGACAAAAGTGTTCAATGAGGAGATGAGATCCTCTTGATCATCTTGGAATCCAAGATTCAGTTGGAGCACAAGAATTATGTTTTCATGGGGAAGCACCATCTTTCTCCATGATATGATTCTAGTACAACGAATGGTCAACTCCCTAGTAGAGTCACCAAAAATCTATTGGTAAATAGATTGTTCTTCTTTGTTATAACTCTAAAATACCCAAATATTGAAGAAGCAATTGAATACAATAGTTGAGAAATTATAATTGTAAACTAATTTCCCTCTAAATTTAAAGGTATAGCTCCCTTGTATGAGTGATTTTTAGTGAATTTTGATCTTTCCTAATCTAACAGGGGTATGTTCTTGACATGAGAACAGAAGAGGTAAACCAAGCTAAACCTAGGCAGGAAATAGCTCAAGCAGGATCAATTCAACTCTAAATCTAGTCGATTCTGAGATTTCATCAATCAGATTGAACCCAAAAACTGGTAATGCATGAACAAATACTGAAAATGCAGATGCAAGACTAAATATTAATGATGAAATGACAATGAATTGATCTATATCACAAAAAAATTTCCTAAACTTAATATAACAACAAATTTTCTCCTTAATTAACTGTATCAAATCATAATACAGAACTCTGGTTTGAATACAGATTGCAAATCTAACCTCAAAGAAACATTTGAATTCAATAGAAAGATAAATGCAATGCAATGGAATAGTTAAAGTAATGGTATTCAGACACACACAATTGACTCCGCAAAATGCTATCTTTCACACCAAAATTTAGCCGACCTTTGTATTAACTTTTGGTATAGTACATATAGAGTTTGAGTCTTGACCGTTACAAAAAGAGTAACCAAAATCGTTCAACTTCTTTTAAGCAGGAATGATAAACAAAGGTTTATCCATTACAATATCATCAAAATTTGGTACAAAGGGGGAATCTATTTAAGCTTCAGTTTCATTCACTTTGCCTAATTTAGCCTTATAGGCGGTGACAGCTGTAATAACTCGGATGAGCTCTTCATGCCTGTTGACATGGACATTGGTATATTAGATGAGCCACCTAGAATACTCCTTGGCTAGGCTCTTAATTGCATATGTCTGATCCTTCAATTCTTCCATGGCTTTATAAATACATCCACTCAACTACTGGAGTTATGGCACCTTGTCCAAATGGGTGGAAGACTGCTCTAATAGCTTATGCACATAATCAAAAAATGATTTTTGCATATTAGCCAGTCCTATCATTTCTTTTCCTTGTCCACTCCTTTGTGATTGTGTGTGCAGACCTTGAAGAATCTTAAAGTCTTTATTCTGTTCCTCCTTGATCTTAACATCTACTTGTTGCAACCCTATCTCAGCTTGAATGATCATCTCAATTTTAATCTCTAGACTTTGAAGCCACTTGATTAGGGGTTCATCTCCTTTTTGCAGAATCTTGGCTTTCAATGTCTCTTTGGTCTTCATCTTTACTACCACATGGAGTGTCACTATGCATTCTTGACACTTCACTCTCTTAGATGCGAGAGTCTGCAAATTATTCTCAATGTTGTTCCTTTCAGTTTCTAGTCTTAAAAGAGAATTACCTAGTTGCTCGACAAATGCCAATCCTTCAGATTTGAGTCTCTCAACCCATCCCTTGCTGATCTATGTGAAGTGCCTGCAATTTGGCTATTATGGATTGATTCTCTGTGGCATTGGGATCGAATATGGTCTGAGTACTGGGAATACTAACCACTGGGGTGACCAACTGTCGGATGAAATTATTCAGTTCACTAAATTCGACCTTAAGTTGTACCTTAGACATTTTAAGTTCTTCCATCTCTTCTTCAATCACTATATTAGTGGATCTCCACAAATCCACCTTGGTATCATGTCGAGCTAAACCCATGTCAAATGAGTGTAGTTTGAAATATGAAGGGGTTAAATCTTCAAACCTGCCGTCCTTCGTGGGTTTCTCTACCTCCATAGTGAAGTGCCTAGTTTTTGGGTCCCGACCCAATGTGGACAACATCTTTACTTTCTTAGCCTTTGCTGCAGTGATGCCGGGTTGCAAGGCTCAAGCTAAAGTATCTTTGTTGGGAGCTCCTTCTTCTACCCTCTTTCTTTTGTGCTCCAGAGTGTTCTCTATCCATGACTCGGTGCTGGTGACCTTGGTGGCAGAGACCAACTCCTCTATAAATAGTTTCCTAATGACTAGAGGAGTAGACTTTGGCCTTGAAGCAAATGGATTTACAGAGGTAGGGGAAGAAGACACCAATCTGATGACTTGAGTAGCCTCTTGTTGCTTCTCAACCCTCTCATCTAATTCTATAGCTGAGGTGTTGGAGGTATCTTCACCCACCTCTACTACAACAGGGGACTCTCACCTTGGGGTATCTTGGGTTGAAGTGCTGACCGGTGCATCTAAAGTGACTGCTTTAGCTAACTGCTCAGGTCCCACACCTTTAGTGGGTTCCTCTATCGACCTAATATCTGGAAGCAGGCCTTCTCCATAAGTCTTCTTTGGTTGAACTTCTTTTTCAGGAGGTTCATCGCCTCCCCTGACCGGTTGAGATGAACCTTTGGTCATAACTAGGAGTATCACTGAAGAAGTTGTTGCAATGTTTGAAGTATATTTTGTCAGGGTCCTTTGAGTAGGAGGATTCCTTTTTGACCTCTTCCTCCTTCCTGCAGTCCATTCAACCCACTGCTTCGTCCTCTTGTAAATGTCGCTTATTAGAGTCTGCAAGTCACTGATGGCTTGATCTAGCATGGCCTTAGAACTGATAGGAGTGAGATTTATCTTCTCTAGATACGTATTGTCATACATGTGGCTGTCGTCATCTTCTAGTCCCTCTACTACTATGTTAACTTCGAACCTTTTGATTTGTTCAATAGTTAACCTGGCGTAGAATCTCTCTTTACTCTCCAAATAATCTCTACAATTGGCCTAGTAGTCTTTGAAGTCATCTACATGATGGATAGCTTGGGTCATTTGCAGGTAGTCATGAGCATAATTAATAGGATCATATTATGGCCTCAGAACATCACAGGTTTCTAATGAAAACCTCTTTGATAATGTCTTTAGAATATTCTTCACCTTAGATCGGGACACACAACTATAAGCTCTGATAGTCATGGGGAACTCATAACCTTTCTTTCTGGAATCAACGCAGATCAAATTCACTTGAAGCACTTGTCTCATCACCTCCACCAGCATGATCATATCAGTAGGATATCTAGACAACTTCAAAGGGAAGTCATCAAATCCTGCAAGATGAATGTATGAGAAATCCCCAAATTGAATGAAATAACATCCAAATTGGCTGATAAAAGCCATGGCCTTGGGAGAGAATATCCTTTCTAGGAAACCTTGTAACTTCGTGCACAACCTCATTGTAAACACGTCATTAACTTAGAGGTAATCAGCATAACTATTATGCAATTGCAAAGAGGGGAAAAATTCATAGCTCTTAACATCATCAGGGAATTCCTCTAATCTAGGAAGCCCTGGCCAAATTTGGATCATGGCCAATATATACATTAGAACTAAAGACATATAGAATTCATTTTGATGTTTAGCCCTATCTAGAGCATTGGCCAGATTTTCACTTACCATAAATGCCCAGTCAATAAAATGGTGTTGAGAACAAATCACCTGTACTAAGAGGAAATGATGATCTACAAATTGAGTGCCTCACTCTCACCTCTGATCCTATGGAGTAGCACTAGGATGTCTATGATTTATGGCTTCAAGTTAGTGCCATATATTGTTAGTTTTAGAGAGTCTTAAAAGTTTAGGATAGCTCTGCAAGTAGAGAGTATGCTCTCATCCCTCAGATGATTAGAAATTAGACCTTGCTCTAAATATGTCATATACAGTTAGAAGTAATATCATTATTAGTTGTTGTATACTGCTAGTAGTTGGTATAATATACCTATTAATATGGCTTGTAAATTTATTAGTGCCCAATTTATGCAGTAGAAGTAGATCCTCTTCTGCTCTCAGAGCTTTTGTCAAAATATGGTATCAGAGACTTTGTCAATATATTTGTATTAGTTGAAAATTTGTTCCAATACTACTTTAATGAAAAGCAATATGTGTTCCCAAATTTCCATATGTTATTTCTTATTATGAGTCTGGATATCTTGTATAGCTCTCAGTAAAGCTCTTCTTATAGCATCCCTGAACTATCACAAAGATGTTGTAAGACCTGGTTAGTAAGTACCATGTTGAGCCGTGTGAAGGTGTGTTAGGGAAGATTTCAGGAAGTAAAGTGTCAGGTTCGAGCGAGAATTTGAGCACTGGTTCGAGCACAAGCAATGGCAGACAGAGGAAAAGGAATAGCAGATCCAGAAATGTGAGATCATACTGCTGCACGAAATAAAGAGGCAAGTTTCACAAATTTCTTTGCCTAGAATGAACAAGATTTTACTTTAAGAGAAACTGACGCAAATGTTTTAGATGACACTGATATAGGATTTAGATTTGCTGATCAGAACTTTATTGTTCCTAAGATTAAACCTTCTAAGATATATAAAGATATTCCTAAGGGTTTAAGGGATGTATTTTCTTATAAGAGTGTTAGTAGATGTAAAGTTGCTGAACTCTAGCATACTGTTACTAATGGAACTGAGAAAGGTCTTAAACTATTCACTGTAAAAGAAATAGGTGAATTACAGAGACAAGCCAAAGCTAGTCCTAAAAACTTTCAATATATGCATTTGTCATATGTAAGGATTGGTGTATTAGGTCACTACCGCAAAGGTTTGCCCTTCATTATAATGATGCTATTAAAGGATGCCAGAATTATAAAAAACTCTCATGCCCTTCTTGGAGGTGCTTGTGACACAATGTCAAATGGCCCTATTTTTATAGACCGCACCTTAGATTATTCTGTCAGTCTAAAAGATTCAAACCTAGACGATGTCTTGACCTATGAGTTCAAGAGAAAGAATGCATACTTCAAGGAATTATCTATAGATCATACCCTGACTTTTCTGGTCCACTATTGACTATTCAACAAATCATTACCTTTGATGTTGAACCCAAGAAAAGCCATGAGTCCTGAAGAAGCCTTGTCCACTATTTGGAAATCCACTAGTCCAACCACAGAGTTACGAGCCACACATGTTATAAAACATAAAGATATCAAGATGCCAACTAAATAGGCACTTGAGTTATGGAGCAAAGATGCTTAGCTTGAGAAGCCTGCTTAATTGCAAGGGATTAATATCCAAGAAAGTGATAAATTTGCAATACTTAACTTTGCAAATCCAAAACTTTCCCACTCTCAGTCTACTAGACATACCACTCATGAACCTGTGATACAATCTCGACCTTCATTCCACCAAAGACCTTCAACATCTGTCAAACCTGCTCCAAGAATGGAATCTTTATTTACTTTTCCGTATATAAAATCTACTCTTCCCAAACCAACATCTCAGTCTGATGGAGATACATCTTCCTATTCACATTTACATTTTTCTGAACTAGAAGATGGTAAATTAAAATGTGATAATTGTAGTTTTGTCTTTTCTACTGGAAAAGTTTGAATGATGTCTGGTTGTTCTGTCACTTTCCCTGAGCCAGATAACCAGAATGAAGAAGCCATAGAAGTCACTACTCCTATATGAAAATCTGTTACACCAGGTGTTATTCCTTCATTCTATGATTTTCTGCAAATTGATCTGACTGGTAAATACCAAATTGACTTTTGGGCTCAGCATGTCTCTCCTATTGGAGAATCTCAAGTCTCTTCTCAGAGTAAGTTGCTTAACTAGAATAATCTTTATACCCGTAAACATATGCTGCTTACCAAAGATATTGAACACCAGCAACTGTTACAAACCATAGCTCAAGATAAGCAATATGCTAGCACCCAAACCAATGCGCATACAATCCTTTCTTTTATTCAACATCTAGAAGCCCGTGTTACCCAAGAATGGCAGGATGATGTTCTTAACTATATCCGTCAACTTTGTACTAACTTCCATAACTTCAAGCAACATGCCGAAGCATGGTGGGCACAAAAACAAGCCTTCCAACAATCCCATGAACAACACGTCAAAGTTCTACGTTCTGAAGTCAATACAGTTATTCAAACTGTCAAACGCATTGATGTACTCTCACAATCTACTAGTCAACAGTCTCTTCATATTGAGACTAATGTTTTAAAAGAATCCACTGATATCAAATCACATGTGGATGAAATATCAGACAAGTTACAGAACTTGTCTATCCAACCAGCTCAACCTGTCAAAACAATGAATTTCCTTGGTAACTCAGCACGTTATCTTCAAGCCCAATATAAAGGAAAAGGGCTGACCACAGATCTACTTGAACCAGAAATTGAAAGGGTCTGGGATATTGCTACTGGTACAATTAGGAAAGCTACCCCAAAAGAAAGAAAGGGAAAATTCAAATGACCAGAGGTCCTAACAGTGGAGGAAATGACCCATTTAGAAACCTTTAGAATTTCAAAGCTAACAAACCACCATTAGTTAATTTTGACACCTTTGATACAACTGAAAATCTCAGGAATATAGATGTTATTAGAGCATGGGTGATTAAATATATGGCTACAAATACTGGTGTAGATGAACAAGAAGTCATCAAACAAGCTCTCAATTCCTTTACCGGCACAACCAAGAGAGTTTGGGACTGTCTTGATAATGTCTATAGAAATGATTTAATTACTAATGGCATTGATCAAGTATGTGCACAACTAATCAGAATGTTTGTAGGAAGAATTGGTGCTCTTGAAAGATCTACCTACAGAAGATTCATTAATAACAAATGTTGTGACTTATCTAAGTTTGATGAATACTATGCTGAACAATTTCAGAACTTTTATCAGTCTGGAAAAGAACAGAATCAAGAGTTCATGTACTCCACATTTATCAAAAGCTTTGAAGGCTTAGTAGAATACTACCATAAGAGGGTACTAGAAAATCTAGTAGATGAAAACCTTACTATCCAAGAACTTACTTTCCCATAGTTAATCCAATTCCTAAAAGATATCAATGAACAAGTCTGTCATGAAGTAAACAAAAGAAAGGAATCGAAGAAGGTTAAACCCTTAATTTATCCTACTGTATGTAAAATAATGACACCACTTTATGGGTGTGGTAAAACTTTCCACAAATACAAGAAAAGAGATAAAGGATGTGCTAAATGTTCTAATAGAAAAGGAAAGTTTTATTTTAGGAAAAAATACAACCAGCGAAAAGGATATTTTCGCAGGAAAAGCAAATTCAAAGGAAAAAGCAAATGGAAACCCACCTGCTATATATGTAAGAGTGACCATTTTGCCAACAAGTGCCCTGAAAAGAATAAAGCCAAGTACAAAGGAAAGGCACGTGTGTTGAAAGAATCTAGGTTAGACAATCTAATGAATTTGTTTATATTGATAACTATTATCCCTCCGACTCTTAAGATCTTATTCTATCTGATCCAGAAGAAGCCACTGAAAGCACATGATCAGGCCAATTAGAGTCATATCATTTTGTTGATTACAGAGAACAACCAGAATCTGATGATGATTCTAATGTATCATTCTTTTGTAGAATTATGAGACAAGTCTTTGACTCACAAAAAGCCTTAGAAAGAATCTTAAGGGAAATCTGTGATCTTGAAAAATTACGGAAAGAAATGAACATGGGTCCTAAAACATGGAAAAAGAATAAGCTTAAATTAGCCAATCTTGAGGAACAAAAAAGGCAACTACTAGGCCGTCACCAATCTAGCAGTAGCAGACCTGACCATGGATATAGAATTACACCTTGGCAAAGAGAGAAGCTACCTACTTATGGAGGTCGTGGTCCAGGCTCTTATAAACCACCTCTTAGAGTATCTAGACCCAGTCTGTTTGCAATAATTAATCCTATTGGTCAACAAACTTTAGCAGAAGCTCCTGCACCAGGTAGTATGGCAAGAAGAATATGGTGACAACATAGAAAAGAATTTCTCAGGAAAGTTTTCAGCCAAGCCACAGAAGAACTTGACAAATTATCTCAAGAAGAAAATGAGAATCGTCAAGAAGAACTTGATAGAGGAAAAGAATTGGAACAATTCTCTTCCAAAATAACTTTAACTGAAACAACACCTCAGTTAACTGCTACCATAGATGATTTCTATTGTCATGAGAAATCATATAGTCCATATATACATAATGTTATGGTAACAGAAGGTATCAATCCAGATATTAGTGAACAAATTGAAGAAGAAAAGACAGAAGACTTTGCACAAGAAGATGAAGAAGTATTTTCTCAGCACAGTCAGCATTGCAGAGTCACAAAGAAACCAGTACAAACATCTTGCCCTAGATTAGAACTTTGTATTCACTTTAGAGGTACAACTCCATATCCTTTAGCCTTTCTATGGGATACAGGAGCTGATTTAAATATTGCAAGATATCATTGTTTTCCTCCTAATCAATGGATTAAAGGGAATACTGAAATTACTTTTGGAAAAGGAACACATATGTCTCATCTGGTGTGCAAAGCACCAATTGAATTTGATGATGGACATCAAGAAGAATTAGTATTTTTTCATTTTGAGATAGATGGATATGATGGGATCATTGGCAGTACAACCATGCAGTAATGGGAACCAATCCTGATAACCAGAGACTCTATCAGTTTAAATCAACACAAAGTACCAAGACTACAAACTGAACATGCTTATACCAGTAAAGCTGAACCTATAACTTCAAAACTAAAGAATGTAGCTTGGATAGAAAAACAAGTGGAAGATACTACTCCACAATTAGAACTATTGAAACAACAATTTGCAGCAACAATGATGACTAAAGATCTCAAGCAACAACAACGGAATCTGATCTGCAGATTACCTTTTGTATGCAATGAAAATACCTGCAGCTGCACAACAAGTCAAAACATGCATATAGAAGATATAACAAATATTAAGAGCATGCTAAGAACTTGAAATACAACCTAATCTTCACTACAACCTCCGATGAGCTAAAATGAGTGCACCCAAGACTCGTTTGATTTTCTCTTAGAGATTTTGTGGGTGTGCTCTTCCAACACAATGCAATAAATTCCACTATGATAGATGCAAAATGATGAAGATTTGAACACAAGTATGTGGAACTTGCCCCAAATCTCTCAAATGATGAATGCAAAATGCAAAGTCTATACTAAGAATGCAAATGCAAGATATTAATAACTAGATTGTGATGAAAACTAAACTAATGATGAACATGTAAGATTTTAAATTAAACTATGAAAATGAACCTAGATTATCATGCAAAAGATGAGATCTAAACTAAGTGCTCAAATATGCTTAAGTGCTCAAGAATGCAAGAATGCTCAAATTACTCACTAGTTTCTAGTTCTCATTAGTTCCAAATGAGGAGTGAGGCCTCCTTTTATGGATTTCCTATGAAAAATGGACGGCTAGGATTAAGAGGTGGAAAATGAGTGGTTGAGATTAAAGGTTAGGTACGGTTTTGGTGGGAGTGAAGGAGATTAAGAGGCAAAAGAAATGAGTGGCTAAGATTAAGAGGCAAAAGAGAGAGGAGTTGACTTTTCAAGAGGAGGGAATAATAATTTAAAAAAGTCACATGTGTGTGCAAGTGATTAAGGCTAAAATGGGTTTATTTACCTTTTAAGTGTGATTAGGCTGAATTTAGCCAAAAGCAAGGAGAAGTAAGATTTAAATTAAATTAAATTAAATTTAAATGAGGTTTAGAAGAATTTTAGAGAAAATGGAGGGATTAAATAAATAAAATTTATTTAAAAAGAAATATGGGGGAAACATATATTAAAATAAATTTTAATATATTAGGGATGATATTTAAATTAAATTTAAATACAAGGTGATGAATTTATTTAATAAAATTAAATAAATAGTCAAATATAACAAATATAGTTAATTTATAAGAATTAACTATATTGTTATAGGGAATATTAATTAAATTAATATAGAAATGAAAAAGGACAATTTAGGGTGTCTACATTTTGCCCCTCTTTGATGTGGTGTTGAAATCAACATCGCGTCAAAG
>MU226802.1:562588-597267 GCA_018584345.1 Thuja plicata
CATCTTTTGGGAAATAATAATTTTGCTCTCACTCTGCTGAGATTTTCCAAACCCTAGCTTCTGTCTCTTTGGCTTCCATTCAGTATCAGGTATTTGCATGCAGGTGTTCTTGGCGAGCTGTGAAGTTGGATTTCTCAACTTCTACAGCTCTTTGACTATAGTGGTTTCTCCTATAAGAGGTTTGTTGAATTGGGCGGTTAAACTTGATTCTCATTTTACATATTTGATCAAGTTTCTAGTGCTTTAGCATTCATCCTAAGGTATTCGGCTGGAGAAATTGAGATGGAGGCAGATTTACAAAACTCAACAAAGTTGAAGGCAGGAGGGGACAGGATTGTCTTACCTCTTTGTAGAATCTCGACTCTTGAGCCTTTTCAATTTGAGGAAGCATCATTACCTACTAGTTCTTTCTTCTTTGGAGAAGCATCAAATGTACCAAGGCCATGAGATTTTTTTGGTTCCTTTGATTCCTAGTAAAATGTACATGTCACATCTTGCAAAGTCACCAAGATATATCCACCTCTTTCAGAATCAAACTTGTACTCCAGATAAAAAGATCCTCAATTTCCAATCTCAGATAGAAATTTTTCTTCCTGAAATTGTTCTATTCCAACAACATCTTTTGTTGCATTTATTTGAAGACACCTCAACTAGTCTGGGCATGTTTCACCATCATGATGAGTTATTAGATGAAAAGAACACATGGTCTCTTTTGGTGCAGCCTCAATCTGCAGTCTAGGATGTGACCCTACTAAGAGAGGGGTTTTCCCATGAGATTGGTTATATTACTTGTGACTAATGTCTCAATAAGGTGATTGATAAGGGGAACCAACCCTACTCTATTGTCTTTTGAGAATTTCCATAGCATTAATTAGTCTCTACATTAGAGGATATGTTGGAGTAGAGGAAGAAGTGCCTAAATTTTGAACTTCTCTTTTCCACTTCCCTGTACTGATGAATGTGTCTTCAAGATGAATGGATTGTTTTTGTGCAACATATAGATCAGCTACACCATCCTTCAGTAGGTGAAAACTTATATCTGGTGGCACTGCATTAAGGAAGAATATTTTATTTTTCTAGTTGCTAGGTGCATAATTTGCAGGAATCATTTGCAGTATCCTGTTGAACTTCACCACAAATTCCCGCATAGGTTCATGTATTTCCTTCTTCACTTGGCTCAATTGGAGAAACAAAAAGATTTCATTATCAGGCATTTTAAATATTCCCTTGAAGAAAGCTCTCATATCATCCCATCTGGTTATGGAGGCATGCAACAAGTGGTTGAACCAATAGGCCGCAACATCTGTCAAGGTTTTCATAAAAATGCTAACCACAACTTCTTGAGTCTGAACACTGATAACACCACATGTAGTGTGAAATACGCCAAGGTGATCTTCTGTAGTTGTTTTTTTGTCTCTATTAAACTTAGGAAAATTTTTGTTAGCGCCCTTGGGTAAAGCAGCATGGCAATTTACACCTAGGTTCAAAGGACCTATATTTTGACCCCAAGAATGGTTTGTGGCCATGGTTGGAAATCTAAAATTCAAGGGTTGAGTAGTGAAATAAGAAGGTATTACAACACCTGGTGGGATAACAACTTGTACAACTAGTGATACAACAAGAGTCACAGGAGGTGAGGAAGGCCTACTACAAGACTTAGTTTTATTTTTCTTGGATGTATTTAGATCAAGAGAAACATTCAAGTTCTTCAAGGCTTCAAAATCCTCTTCAATCAATACTTTGGTTTGATCACCTCTCTTGTATATCTCTTGTCAGCCAACTTTGATCTCAAACTAACTTTCAATTTCTCGCAGGAGCATGAGCAAGTTTGTCTACTACTACTACTTCTCGGGCCACAAGTATGCCTCTTAGGCATTCAACGAGCTCTTCTTCTCTTTCCAATGGAGGGTTTGTTGGAACTATTGATTTATATGTCTATATTTCCAAGCTACTATAGTTAGGTCCAAAATTAAATCTTCTTGCATATTTTCAAAACCTAGATTGGGCTGAAGTAGATGGAACACATCATTGTGTGGAAAAACCATTTTGATTCATTATAAATAAATTAGAGTCTGGTCTTTGTCATAAGACTCCCTAGTAGAGTCACCAAAAATCTGTTGGTGAACAAATTTGTCTCCACGCTAAATGATATCCAACTTGACCCTATGCCTTCTTTTAAAGACAAACAATTCACAATAGTTGGGTAAGAATATACTAATTGACTCCCTCTGAATTTTATGAGGTGCATCTCCCTCTCATAAATATTCAAGGAATTTATGAATAAACTACACACATATGTACTTTGAACCTGAAAGTACTCAAGGATCTCTCATATACTCCTTGGTATACTAGAGGTAACTTCAGAAATCACATACAAGATGAGAAAAAAGTTCAAAGAAAACAAAATTTCTTCCAACTTTCTAAAATTAATTGCCCATTTTTAAAGATAACAAGAATCACATGAAAATATTTATGATTATGACAGAGATAATAAACAATGCAGAACAAATGATGTATCAACCCACAAAGTAATCGATACACCACAAGTTTAAACTGGAACCTTGCATTAATATATGTGTACTGTAAAGATCAAAGTCCAAAATAGATATTCAGATCACTATTCCTTTCCACTTAATTCTTCTAAAATAAATCCAAGACTTCTCAGTACTGAAAGCTAAAAACTATCTAATTTAAAAGTTCTAGCCCTTAAAAAGTCTGATGCTCCAGTATAAATAGTTTTACAATCTGGGAGGCCTCCATGCAAACTCAACCTCTCGGATTATCGACAAAGAAAAATAGTTATGAACCAGTAACTAAACATAGCAATAGTTCTAAGACAACAATCCTTTACCAAAATAAATAAACAATAAATAACCACTTTGCTTCCTTGATTATTTGTTCTCTGATGTGGCGTCTTTCACTAACTTCCAACTCTTGAAAGTGCTCACCAATTCCTGCTTGGATGAGAGTGCAAACTCTTTAACCCTAACAACTTTGCTTGGTAGATGTCCTTCTCCCATTTGAGCTCCTTGATTCTCTCCGCTTGCTTAGGAAATTACCCTCTGTTTAGGTACAACATTGATTCCGCATTCGCTACTCTGGTGAAATCTTGGGCCGTGGGATCTTCACTCTCTTTGATGACATACATGGAAGCTTTGAAAATATTTATCATAATATCTAGATCTAGGTTCCCCTCATAAAACTAAAGAATTCCTAATAGATTCACTACTTTGATGTCCTTTAGTGCATCCTCATGCATTTCCTTTACTTCCTTCCCTATGTTTTGCACAATCAGGATTGCAGTTTTAAAAAGTGAGCCTTTCCATCCCATATTTTTCTTTAGTATGAATAAAATATAGGGATATACTGACTTCATCAGGTTCTTTGATAAAAACTTTGTTACCCCATATTCTTCCACCTCTTGAACCTGAGATACAATAGCTGCACATTTGGCCTCATCCAATTCCCATACTCGTATCAAAGTTTGGATTTCACCAAGCAGTTCTTCTCCTTCTGTATAGGTAACTATGAATTCATGTATAAATTTGATTCCTTCTATCATAATACCATCGATCCAGTTATTCATTGCATCTGTCAAAGCCCTACCCTGTTGCATCTTCTTTAGTAATCACTTGCTTTCTAAAGAATTAGGATCAAAAGACTGTGGAGCTTGAGCTAAAGGTAATGCCCCCATATTTCTTAGATAAATGAGGAACTTTGCCATGGTTATTACAAGTTGTTTAAGTTATCTCTTGTCTTGACCATCTTTTTGGGATTGGGTCAACATATATCGGCTGAGAACTTAAACAGGTGATCTCTTGTGTCATGGGTCAAAACTCTCAACTCCATTTTTGTAACCTCAAAATCCTTTGCCTTAGGTTTTTGAACTCCTTCCTTCTTTTTATATGTCATGATCTCCACGGTTACCTTTCCTGTGATAGGGTTTGTGCTCAGCCTTGCATTCTTCTTAACTCTTTTGGCCTTTGGAGTATAGATTACATATTTAGTAACTATATCTTTAATAGGTAGAGAAATTGGCTTCAGGCTGCAATTTTTGTTTACTGAATCAGACATCCAAGGGGGAACTGAACCAAAAGTTAATTTGTTATCCACTATCTTAGTAGGCATCACATGTTGTTTCTGAGCATCATTTTTACCACCAGACAATCCATGGTCTTTCTTTTGATCTTCCATCATGAGAGATATATATTTATAATTTGTCTCAATATCTAGGAAACTCAAATCTTGTGAATCCATCTGGATACGGGCCTGTGATCTAGTTCTTGACCTCGTCCGAAGTGCAGTGGGATGCTCACTTGTAGTTACCTTCTTCTTAAACAGGGGAATACCACCTACATCATTAATCAAAAGGGAGACATTAGAGGGATTGGATGATAATTAAACTGGGACAAGACTTATATCAACTCTTTTAAATGGTGATGCCTTTGTTCTTCTTTATCTCTTCACTTCCAACCAATCATTCGTAAACCTTAAGATAGACCCGACCCTCAATTTTTTGTCGTCTTCTTCTTCTCTAGTCCAATTGATCTTTGGTAGAACTACCTTATCTGAACTTTCATAAGCAGGTTCAACAACCTCAAAATTGTCTTCATCTAAGCCTTCAACATTTAAATTCAACTATAAAGTTTTGATTTGAGGTATTACCAGTCTAGAATGATCCTTTTTTCTATCTCTTTTTCACCATTACAATCTTCCCACAAATCTTCAATGTGCGGAGTTAATTTCTTCTGAATTCCCAAGCCTAGGATTTGCCTTGCAAAACCTTTAATTTCATCTAAATTGCATGTTAAAGTTCAATAGATCACACCCCACCACTGAGGCATAAATCATGCTCTTACAGGTTAAAGCCCCAAGTTTGACTAGAAACATAGAATCAAGTTTTTTTCTTTTGGGAAATTGTTTTTAATCACCGTGAATAACTCCCTACATATTTCTACTAAGATAAAGTAATCAAAGGCAAACCTTGGTAGCTTGAGTGGTTCCTCATCAAATCCTCCTACTCTTACATATGTGAACTGTGGGAACTGAATGTAAAAGCTTCCATAACTTTGGGCAAACTTTTGTGCATCTAAAGAGATTCTCTACCCTGGGGTCCCGACTAAGTCATAGCATAGCTTCCCTAAAAACACATCATGAACTCTACAAAAATTCTCCAACACTCAATCTCTTCTTAGCAAGGGGTAGTACTCATAAATATTTATTTCTTCACTCCATGGTTCATGAGGAATCCCAACGAGTGCCTGGGTACATGCTAGGAAATATATCAAATATGAGGACATATAAAACTCCTTCTTGGTCATTTATGTTTGTTTGAGTTGACCCCTCATTGAACTGGAAATTACCTCGGCCCAATCAAAATATTGTTTCCCATCTAGAATGATTTCTATGTAATGATACATCCAATCTTCAAAGAGGAGTACTTGAGCAGACCCGTTTACTCTGTGCAACAAGACTACTCATTCATGGATATACGTTTTCATATGATCTTTAGTTAAAAACTTGGGCAACCTAGAATCTCCTTTATAGCATGCTTCAGTCCACTTACGATCGATATTGCTGCGGTTCTTATTAATTCGCTCCTAAAACTGAGTGAAAGATTGGGTTGGGCTAAAACTAGCAAGGGTCTTGAAGACTGACATGATTGTTTCTCTGGTTATTGATAGAAGATTTTGGCCATCATTTTTTAATATACATTTGGAACTTACATCATAATGGTTAATAAATTACTGAATCAGCTTGGGATTTATTATGGCATAAGGAAAGGCAACAACTTGACACAACCCACTTGACATAATCTCTAGGGTATGCTTATTTTCCAAATGGGTCTTTGAAACTATCAATCATCTCATCTACCTTGAATCCCATTAAGTCAACATCCGAAATTACTAGACCTCGACATTCTAAACTAGTAATATTACCAAAGAAATGCATACTGGACCTCATTCTTTCTCCCAGCTACAATACAAAACTCTGAAGCCTTTCAAATTCAAACAAACATGCAGAAGCACAAATAAAGGGAAGGCTCTGGTCGTTTACTTGTAATCCACTGACTTAGAGAAAACTCCAATCTTCCGCAGCCAAAACTTTGCAATTTTTTCTTTTGAGATGAATAAACCAGGATGATATGCTCTAAAGAGACTCACATACATGCGAAGTATGATAAATATTTAAACATTAATTAAGACATGATATTTAGAGTGGGGCATACATCACAATGTGACATTTTGCTATTGATATTCTTTGAAAAATTGTCCATATCACCATTTGTTCCCATCTAATACCATCACTTCACTTGTGTTGGGAATTAATTCCATTAATTCGCACTGTCAGCTTAGACCATGCTCATGGTTACCATATTCCCAAGGCATACCATGTCATCATTGTGATGATTACTTATCTAAAATGTCACATCACTTGTCATGTCAGTCGCCAATCCAGTCCTTGGGCACATTATGAATTTCTTTAAACTACTTTGAACTACTTTGAACCAAGGTTCAAAGAGGTTCAAAGTGGTTCATGACTGCATCATGGCTTATGAAAGGGTCCCACCTAGAATTAAAATCATTAGATAAAAGTTACTTGTTTGAACTACTTCAAACTAAGGTACAAACAGGTTCAAAGTGGTTCATGATGACTCAAAGCTACGAACACTTGACGAAGGAAAACTGATCATACAAAATAGATTTAAAGCGTTGCAATAGTTATCTCAGGGAGTAAATATGGACACAAAAAATGGACCGATGCAAACTTAAAGGAGTGGGAGGATTGAGCAATGATTTTCAAATAAAAAACAAAGGGTCAAAGACACTTATACAAGGTGAATCATATAAACACTAATCCCAAATCTAACTAGGGGACTGCATGTCAAAGATACACAGAGAAATTAGATCACTGGTTCCACAGACCAAAAAGAGGAAGAGAAAGAACCGACACACATATCTAAACCTAAAAAAAGCAGGGAAAAGACTAACTACTATGTTCAAGATCACAATTTGAACAACTTCAGGTCCTACCCATTATAAGTGAAAGGCAAAATAATACCATCTGGGTAGGACAATCAGGATGCATTTGAACCAACTACTTCTATAATTATAAATGGGCCTTTCCATAAAGATTCAAACTTCCTGTAAGCCCCCTTTGGCGCCCTCCTCTTATCCCACAATAAGACTTCATCCCCTTCCATAAAATTACAGGTACGAGCCCTCATTTCAAAATTTTTCTTTACCTTCATATGGTGTTCTGAAATATGATCCACTAATTTATCTATTTCCTCAAATTTGGTCAGGTACATGACCCATTTCTCTAGGGAATTTTGAAAATATTGATCTTCAATCATAGACTATAATTTTGCAGCAGACAATTCAAGAGGTAATGATATATGTGCTTCTACTCCATACACTAGCTCAAAAGGAGCCATTCCTATATCTCTCTTGGGGGTAATCTGATCGACCCACAAAGCTTTATATACTTTTTTATGCCAATGACAAATATTATCACTCATCAAATTTTTCATTATAGCAACCAAATTCTTGTTGCTAGACTCCGCCTGACCATTCCCTTGCAGAAAATATTCTGATGAGTGGGCCAAAGATATTCCATGTTCATAATAGAACATTGAGAAGATAAATACATAGAATTATCTTCTACTACCTTATGTGGCACTCTAAACCTGAAAAAATATGATTCATCAAAAAATCGCAAACAACTTGAGAATTTGTCTTTTTAGTAGGGATCGCTTCTACACACTTTGTAAAATAGTCAATGGATATCAAGATGTACATATGTCCTACACTAGATAGAAGATTCAAGGGTCCTATAAATTCTATCCCCCACTGCCTGAAAGGTTCATCTATTACCACTGGTTTGAGAGGCAGGGCTGCAAGTTGTGCGCGTCCTGTAAAAAGTTTTCTCTTCTCACAATTTTTGACATAGCGATATGCATCCTTAAACATCTCGGGCTAATAGAAATGGTTCTGAAGGATTTTGAAGGATGTGATGGTCAAGGAAAAATACTCGCCACAAGCTTCATCATGAAATTCTCTTGATAACTCTTTCTGTTGTTCAACATATAAACATCTGAGAAAAGTTCCATAAATGCCTCTTTTATACAACACACCTTGAGAAATCACATACTTGGATTCCTTTAGCCTTAGATTATTCCTTTATCAAGGACTTAGGTGTTTAGGGAACTCACCATATGTAAGGAAGTAGGTTACATTTGAAAACCATGGATCAGTTAAACTTACCACTAGAACCATAGGAGCTTCATCTATTTCTTCTTCTGATTTCTTTCCATTTTCTGCTATCAACTTACATAGACCTCATCCTCATACCAAATTTGTTGGATTAATGGTTAGGTAATATTATTGAATTTTGGCTATCCATACTTCCCTCTTATTCATCCCTATCTCTTTTTGTGTCAAAATTATTTTTACTGTCGTCTCTAGAACATACATGATGGAGTGTGAATGCAATATGTAGTACCTGAATTGTTTCACTGCTTTTACTACTGCGAAGGCATGCTTTTCAATTTGAGAATATTTGAGCTCATGTTTCTTTGGTGACATTCTCATGAAAGCAATGGGTGCCTCCTTCCCTTTGTCATCCCTCTATGTCAAAATGGCAGATAAAGTATGCTCTGATGCATAACAGTAAATAATGAAATCTTTTCTAAAATTTGGACTTATCAACATAAGGGCTTGAGATATAGCTACTTTGATGCCATTGAAATCCTTTTGTCCTTCTTCACTCCACTTGAATGGGGTTTTCTCACTCATCATATCTACCATGTGCTTGGTAGTCTCTGAAAAATTCTGTGATAAAAGCTCTTAAGAAATTCACTTGGCCAAAGAAAGATTTCAATCCGCTTCTATTAGAGGGTATATTAAGCTGCTGGATCACTTTAACCCTATTAGGATCAATTCTAATTCCTTCTTTCAAAACAATATGTCCTAAGAAATTGCCTTCTTCCATAAAGAAAATTGACTTTTTCAGATTCATAGATATACCATGACTTCTGCACCTCTACAACATAGTTTCCAGGTCCTTCAGGTGCTTCTTCCTTCTCTTTGAATAGACAGTCAAATCATCTAAGTAGATCACAATGATTCTATTTCATAGATCCCCAAAGGAAGAGTTCATTACCCTCTGGAATGTAGCGTCAACATTAATCAAACCAAACGACATTCGATTTTATGCAAAAGTACTCCATGGTGTTATAAAGGTTGCCTTGTGCTAATCCTCTTTTTCCATGCTAATTTGATTATATCTAGAATATCCATCCAACATTGACATTGCTTCTAATCTTGACACATCTTGGAGAACATGCTCCATAACTGACAATGCTTAATTTTCTTTCAGATTGGCTTGATTCAAATTCCTAAAATCAACGCAGATCCTGATTTCACCATTTTTCTTTCTCACCAGGACTATATTGGAAATATGGGTAGAATGATGGATGTGGTAAATAATTTTGGCATGCAACATCTTTTCCACTTCTTTCAATATAACCTCAGATACTTTTGGATTATAATTCCTAAGCTTTTGGTATAATGATGTGGCGCCAGGCTTCAAAGGGATATGATGTCTAAACTAGCCACTTCTGAAGTTCTTTAGGTCTTCATACCCCTAAGAAAAAATGCATTTATATTCCTTCAAAAACTTCTTCAGATCATTCATTTCCTGATGAGAACATGTTTTACCTATTGAAATCCATTTAGGATCATCCTCATCACCAATATCAATCTTTTTATATTCCTTGGGGTTACGACAGTGTGACACCTTCTCTTTAACTATACTATCATCTGTCCTATGAAACAAGTGTTCTAGGGATACCAACCCCTTTGGAATATTGTTCCCCTTAATTGAATTATCACATCATCTTTTGCAGCACCTTCACAGACTTCTTTACATTCACTGCTAGAACCTTCAAAATATGAATTTGCAAAATTTTAAACGCAACTAATAAAATCTTTGAGCTGAGAGTCATTGTCAAATACCTGCCAGTGCTTTACATTATCTGGTACTCTTGGTCTATAGATCATTTTCTAACCTATAAGTATGCATTTTAAATTCAGGGTGTGGTAACAATAGTGAAGCCAAAATTGCCAAAGAAACTTCCTTAGTGTTTTGACTTCAAGGTATGAACTCAATGGAAAAGGCTTCAAAAGACTCAAGTTCATCCCATACCAAGTTTTTGTAGTGCTTCAATTTGTCATTTTTGATAGAAAACTAACCGCTTACTTGTTTTATGATCAGTTCTGCATCACCTTTTATGATCAACTTCTTAATCCCTCTAGACTTCGCTTCCTCATAAAGGATTTGAGCTTTGGGATTGTCAGAAGGAACCACAGTGTATTTTTTTTTAGGTTATAGTTCAAGTTTTATCTTTTTTTGGCCTACTGGGATAATCGCCTCCAACCAATCCATCTTTATATCACCTCCCATGTCTTTGCAGAAGGTTCTACTGAGAAAAATGTTGTAACTAGTCAGGATATCTATAACTAAAATTGTCAACATCAATCATTTATCTGGAAATGCACTGAGGACAACTTGTCTGTCTTTAACTTGACCCATTAGCGACACTTGTTTACCATGCATAGAATAGCACCAATCAAATGTCTTAGTGAGGGTGAGGCCAAGAGATTTGGCAACTAGAGAAGGCTTTATATTGTCAGATGCGCCAGAGTCTATGATACAATTATTGAGGTTCTGCCCATGTAATAGCAAAGAGATATAGAAAGTATTGGGATTTTTATCTTCTATTTCACTTCCTATGGTATTAATACAAGGAGGGTCTTCAAGTGCCTGTGGGGTGGCTTCAAATATAAAAACAAGTGACTCTTTGACTGTAGCGGTTTCTCCTATAAGAGGTTTGTTGAATTGGGCGGTTGAACTTGATTATCCTTTTACATATTTGATCAATTTGTCCAATTATTTAGGGTTCATCCTTAGGTATTCAATTGGAGCAATTGAGATGGAGGCAGATTTAGAAAAATTGTCAAAGTCGAAGGCAAAAGGGGACGATATTGTGTTACCTCTTTGTAGAATCTTGACTCCTGAGCCTTTTGGATTTGAGGAAGCATCATTACCTACCAGATCTTTCTTCTTTGGAGAAGCATCAAATGTACCTACACTAGGAGTAAATTTTTGGTTCCTTTGATTCCTTATAAGGAATGTACATGAAAGATCTTGCAAAGTCACTAGGATATCTCCGCCTCTTTCAGAATCAAACTCATTCTCCGGATAAAAAGATCCTAGATTTCCAATCTTAGAAGGAACTTTTTCTTCCTAAAATTATTCTACTCCAACAACATCTTTCATTGCATTTATTTGAAGACACCTCAACCAGTCTGGGCATGTTTCACCATCACGATCAGTTATTAGATGAAAAGAACACATGGTCTCTTTTGGTGCGGCCTCGATTTGCAGTCTAGGCTATGACATTGCTAAGAGAGGGGTTTTCCCATGAGATTGATTATATTACTTGCAACTGATGTCCTGATAAGGTGATTGATAAGGGGAACCAACCCTATTCTATTGTCTTTTGAGCATTCCCATATCAATCATTAGTCTCTACATTAGAGGATCTGTTGGAGTAGAGGAAGAAGCGCCTGAAGTTTGAACTTCTCTTTTCCACTTCCCTATCATGATGATTGTGTCTTCAAGCTGAATGGTTTGTCTTTGTGCAACATTTATATTAGCTACACCATCCTTCAATAAGTGAAAACTTATATCTAGTGGCAATGCATTAAGGAAGAATATTTTCTTGTTCTCATTTCTAGGTGCAAAATTTGTAGGAATCCTTTGTTGTAGCCTGTTGAACTTCACCACAAATTCCCGCATAGGTTTGTGTATTTCCTTCTTCAATTGAATCAATTGGAGCAACAACGAGATTTCATTATCAGGCATTTTAAATCTTTCCTTGAAGACAACTCTCATATCACCCCAACTAGTTATGGAGGCATGAGGCAAGTGGTTGAACCAATCAACCACAACATTTGTCAAGGTTGTCATAAAAATCCTAACTGCAACTTCTTGAGTCTGAACACTGATAGCACCACATGCAGTGTGAAATGCACTAAGGTGATCTTTTGTAGTTGTTTTTCTGTCTCCATTAAACTTAGGCAAAATTTGGTTAGTGCCCTTGTGTAAAGCAGAAAGATGATTCACACCCAAGTTCAAAGGACCTATATTTTGACCCCAAGGCAGGTTCACGGCCATGGTTGGAAATCTGAAATTCAAGGGTTGAGTTTTAAAATTAGAAGGTATTACAACACCTGGTGGGATAATAGCTTGTACAACTTGTGATACAACAAGATTCACAGGAGGTGAAAAGGCCTACTACAAGACTCAATTTTCTTTTTCTTGCGTGTATTTAGATCAGGAGAAAAATTCAAGTTCTTCAAGGCTTCAAAATTCTTGTCAATGAACCCTTTGCTTTGATCACCTCTCTTGTATATCTCTTGTCAGCCATCTTTGTTCTCAAACCAACTTTCAGTTTCTCGCAAGAGCATGAGCAAGTTTGTCTACTACTACTTCTTCTTGGGCCACATGTATGCCTCTTAGGCATTCAGCAGGCTCTTATTCTCTTTCCAATGGAGGGTTTGTTGGAACTATCAATTGCTACATCTGTATTTCCAAGCTTCTGCAGTTAGGTCCAAAATTAAATATTCCTGCGTATTTTCAAAACTTAGATTGGACTGGAGTACAAGGAACACATCATTGTGTGGCAAAACCATTTTGATTCATTATAAAAAATTTAGTCTGGTCTTTGTCACAAGACTCCCCAGTAGATTCGCCAAAAATCTATTGGTGACCATATTTGTCTCCACGCTAAATGACATCCAAATTGACCCTACACCTTGTTTTAAAGACAAACAATTCACAACAGTTGGGTAAGCATATAGTTATTGCTTCCCTCTAAATTTTATGAGGTACAAATCCCTCTCGTAAATATTCAAGGAATTTATGAACAAACTACACACATATGTACTTTTAACCTGAAAGTACTCAAGGATCTCTCATATACTCCTTGGTATAAAGGTAATTTTAGAAATAACATACAAGATCAAAAAAAAGTTCAAAGAAAACGTAGTTGTTCAAACTTTCTAAGATTAATTGCCCATTTTTAAAGATAAAAAGAATCGCATGAAAATATTTATGATCACAACACAGATAATAAACAATGCAAAACAAATGATATATCAACCCACAAAGTAATCGATACACCACAAGTTTAAATTCAAAGATTTAAAATGGAACCTTGCATTAATATATGTGTACTGTAAAGATCAAAGTCCAAAACAAATATTCGTGTCACTATTCCTTTCCACTTAATATTTCTAAAAGAAATAAAAAACTTATCAGTAATGAAAGCTAAAAACTATCTAATCGAAAAGTTCTAACCCTTAAAAAGTCTTATGCTCCAGCATAAATAGTTTTACAATCCAGGAGGCCTCCCTACAAAATCAGCCTCTCAAATTGTTTGTAAACAAAAATAGTTATGAACCAATAAATAAACATAGCAATAGTTCTAAGACAATCGTCCTTTATCAAAATAACTAAACAACAAATAACCACTTTGCTTCCTTGTTTATTTATTCTCTAACGTGGCGTCTTTCACTAACTTCCAACTCCTAAAAGTTCTCACCAATTCCTATGTCGCATGAGAGTGCAAGCTCTTCAATCCTAACAACTTCTCTTGGTTGACGTCCTTCTCCCATTTGAGCTCCTTGATTCTCTCCACTTGCTTAGGAAGTTTCCCTCTGTTTAGGTACAACATCGATATCACATTCTCTACTCTAGTGAAATCTTGGGCCGTGGGATCTTCACTCTCTTTGATGGCATACATGGAAGCTTAAAAACTCTTTATCATAGTATATGGATCTAGGTTCCCCTCATCAAACTAAAGAATTCCTGATGGATTCACTACTTTGATGTCCTTTAGTGCATCCTCATGCATTTCCTTTACTTCCTTCCCTATGGCCTGCACACTTAGGATTGTGATTTTAAAAAGTGAGCCTTTACATCCCATATTTTTCTTTAGTATGAATAACATACATGGATCTACTGAATTCATTGGGTTCTGTGATAAAAAATTTGTTGCCCCATATTCTTCCATCTCTTGAACTTGAGATACAACAACTACACATTTGGCCTCGTCCAATTCCCACACTGGTATCAAAGTTTGGATTTCGCCAAGTAGTTATTTTCCTTCTATATAGGTAACGATGAATTCTTGTATGAATTTGCTTCCTTCTTTCATAATACAATTGATCCAATTATTCATTGCTTATGTCAAAGCCCTACCATATTACATCTTCTTTAGTAACCACTTACTATCTGAAGAATTAGGATCGAAAACTGTGGAGCTTGAGCCCAAGGTAATGCCCCCATGCTGCTCAGAGAACTAAGGAAATCAGCCATGGTTATTACAAGCTATTTAAGTTCTCTCTTGTCTTGACCATATTTTTGGGATTCGGTCAGCATATGATTGACTGAGAACTTAAACAGGTGATCTCTTGTATCACAACTCAAAATTCCCAACTCCAATTTTTTAACCTCAAAATCCTCTACCTCAGGTTCTTGAGCTCCTTCCTTCTGTTTATATGTCACAATCTCTACGGTTACCTTTCCCATGATAGGGTATGTTCTCAGCCTTGAATTATTTTTGACTCTTTTGGCCTTTGGAGTATGGATTGCATATTTAGTAACTATATCTTTAACAGTTAGAGAAATTGGCTTCAGGTTACGCTTTCTGTTTACTGAATCATACAGCCAAGGGGGAATTGAATTAGAAGTTAATCTGTTATCCACTATCTTAGAAAGAATCACATGTTCTTGCTGAGGATCATTTTTACCACCAGATAATCTCTGGTCTTTCTTTTGATCTTCTGACATGACAGAGATTTCTTCATCATTTGTCTTAATATCTATGAAACTCCAATCTTGTGAATCCATCTGGGTATGAGCGTGTGATCTAGTTCTTGACCTCTTCTGAGGTGTAGTGGGATGCTCACTTGTAGCCACCTTCTTCTTAGACAAGGGAATACCACCTGCATCATTAATCAAAAGGGATAAATTAGAGGGATTGGGTGATAATTGAACTGGGACAAGACTTATATCAGTTCATTTAAATGGTTCTGCCTTTGTTCTTCTTCGTCTCTTCACTTGAAACCAGTCATCCATAAACCTTAAGATAGACCTAGGCCTCAATTTTATTTCATCTTCTTCTTCTCCAGTCCAATCAATATTTGGTAAAACTACCTTATATGAACTTTCATAAGCAGGTTCAACAACCTCAGAATTGTCTTCATCTAAGCCTTAAGCGTTGATCTTCAACTGTAAAGTTTTGATTTGAGGTATTAACAGTCTAGAATGATCCCTTTTTCTATCTCTTTTTCATCATTAAAATCTTCCCACAAATCTTTAATGTGCGGAGTTAATTTCATCTGATTTCTCAGGCTTGGGCTTGGGATTCCATAAAATTGCATGTTAAAATTAAATAGATCACTCCCCACCACTGAGGTATCACTCATGCTCTTATAGGTTAAAGCCCCAAGTTTGAATGGAAACATAGAATCCCATTTTTCTTTTGGGATATTTTTTTTAATCATTGTGAATAACTACCTACATATTTCTGCTAAGATAAAGCAACCAAAGGCAAACCTTGGCAGCTTGAGAGGTTCCTCATCAAATCCTCCTACTCTTACATATATGAACCGTGGGAACTGAATGTAAAAACTACCATAACTTTAGACCAAATTTTGTGCATATGAAGAGATTCTCTGCTCTGGGATCCCAACCAAGTCATAGAATAGCTTCCCTAAAAACACATCATGAACTCTATAGAGATTTTCCAGCACTTTGTCTCTTCTTTGAAATGGGTAGTAATCATAAATGTTTATTTATTAACTTCATGGTTCATGAGGAATCCCAACGAGTTCATTGGTAGATGCTAGGCAGTATATCAAATATGAAGACATATAAAACTCCTTGGTCATTTGTGTTTGTTTGAGTTGATCCCTCATTGAACTGGCAATTACCTTAGCCCAATCCAAGTATTGTTTCCCATCTAGAATTGTTTCTATGTAGTGATACCTCTAATCTTCAAAGAGGATTACTTGAGTAGACCCCTTTACTCTGTGCAACATGACTACTAAGTCATGGATACATGATTTCATATGATCTTTAGTTAACATCTTGGGAAACCTAGAACCTCCTTTATAGAATGCTTCAGTCCACTTATGGGTGATATTTCTGCAATTCTTATTAAGTTGCTACTGAAACTGAGCGAAAGATTGGGTCAGGATGAAACTAGAAAGGCTTCATTGGGTAGCTTGAAGATTGACATGATTGTTTCTCTGGTTATTGACAGAAGATTTTGGCCATCATTTTTCAATTTACATTTGGACCTTACATCATAATGGTTAATACATTACTGAATCAACTTGATATTTATTATGGAAGGAGGAAAGGTAGCAGCTTGAAACAACCCGCTTGACATAATCTCTAGGGTATGCTCATTTTCCACATGGTCTTTGAAACTATCAATCATCTCATCTACCTCAACTCCCATTAAGTCAGTGTCTGAAATTACCGGACCTCGACATTCTAAACTAGCAGTATTACCAAAGAAATGCATACAGGACCTCATTCTTTCTCCCAGCTACAATACAAAACTTTTCAGCCTTTCAATTTCAAACAAACATGCAAAATCATGAATAAAGGGAAGGCTCTCGACGTTTACTTGTAATCCGCTGACTTAGAGAAAAATCCTATCTTCTACAGCCAAAACTTCACAATCTTTTCTTTTGAAATGAATAAACCAGGATGATATGCTTTAAAGAGACTCACATACCTATGAAGTGCATCAAATATTTGAACATTAATTGAGACATGATATTTAGAGTGGGACATACACCATGATGTGAAATATTACAACTGATATTCTTTGAAAAACTGTCCATATCACCATTTATTCTCGTCTAATACCATCACTTCACTCATGTCGGGAATTAATTCCATTAATTTGTACTGTCAGTTTAGACCACACCCATGGTTACCATATTACCAAGGAATACCATGCGATCATTGCAGTGATTACTTATCTAACACGTCACATCACTTGTCATGTTGGCCGCCAATCCAGTCCTTGGGTGCATTATGAATTTCTTTTAACTACTTTGAACTACTTTGAACCAAGGTTCAAAGAGGTTCAAAGTGGTTCACGGCTACATCATGGCTTATGAAAGGGTCCCACCTACAATTACAACCGTTAGATAAAAATTACTTGTTTGAACCAGTTTGAACTACTTCGAACCAAGGTACAAACAAGTTCAAAGTGGTTCACAATGACTTAGATCTACGAACACTTGACGGAGGAAAACTGATCATACAAAATAAATTTAAAGCGTTGTGACAATTATCCCAGGGAGTAAACATGGACACATAAAACATACCAATGCAAACTTAAAGGAGTGGGAGGATTGAGCAATCTTTTTCAAATAAAAAACAAAGGGTCAAAGACAGTTATACAAGGTGACTCATATAGACACTAACACACACGTTGTGCCACTTTTTAACATTCTTGCATTGTGATTGAAATACTATTTTTCTAATTCTTCATCTATGTCTTGCATGTAATCTTTGTTACATGACGATATCGTGTCATTCTTTATCGATTAAACATAGTAAACTGTTTAATTAGTTGCTAACATTCATCACTAATTGTCATCATATTTTAATCAATTTTCCCTAATCAATGTCTGATTATGACCCCCTTAAATCTTTTCAATCAACCTTATCAATCGATCAATTCATCCTCTTTAGGGGTAAATCAACCATTAAATCATCCTTTATCCCTAAGTCCTAAGTCTTGATAAATAAATCATATTTATTTATCCCTTTCGTATGCTTTTAAAATTAATTAATTTAATATTAATTAGTTTCCTGATTTGCCATGAATTTGGAAACTAATAATTCCCTAATTTATAATTTGTGGGAATAAATTAATTTTAAATTCAAATATTTCCCCATTTTTTCCAAATGGGATTCAATCCCCATTAATTTGCCTTCATTTCCTCTAATTGTGCTCCACCTCCTACTTTCTATCCACCACCTTTCCTTTTCCCTTTTTCCACTAATTTAGCCTATCCTTTACCTTCTATTTTTCCTCAAATTGTGCCTTCCAAATTATGAATCAATCATGTCATAATTTATTATAATTATGACACTTTTCCAATTTGCACATTCATTGCCAATTTTGTAACTTTGATTGAAACTCTATAAATTGGACTCATTTCTCTCATTTTCACTAACCACAATTTTCAATATCATTCTATCAATTTAGAACCGCTATCTTTTGAATCTTCTTGTAATTAGAATCTCATTGATTTAATAATTAAGTGCACTTTGTCATTATGGGAGCTACATATCAACCATTTGAGAAGCAAGAAAGGAAATTGAAGTCTAATTGAGGGAGTGTTTTTTAATTGTTTTCATTTTATGCACTTTTCCTTAATTGCTTTAATGGTTAGGTTAGGATTTCATTTTGTATGATTTTAAGTGTTTTGTGGTTGACCTTAGCGTGTAATGTTTATTGATTCCAATTTCCTACCCTACATTTCTAGTGAATCAGATGCGAATCATGAAAACCTGATTAGTTTTGTTGTTTCTTGATGTGTTTTGGAGGTATGGGAGAAAGATATGCATACTTAGGAGTATTCATGCACACTTAGGGTTCAAGTTGTGCTCTTGGATACCTATCTTGCATAATTAGGAAGTCCTCCTACACATTTAGGATACAAACTACACAGTTAGGAGCTATATCTATGCACTTAGACCCATATCTACGTAGTTGGGAAGGCCTACTTGGTGTTTAGGTGATGCGCACTTGGGACATGTTCTACAGAGTTGGGCACTTCTGTTGCGCATTTAGGCTCTATTCTGCACAGTTAGTCATATGTTCTGCACACTTGGATGTTTCCCCTGTACAGTTGGGAGGGAAGTTGCATAGTTTAGAAGGTATCATGGTTTTATGATTTAATGTTTGTTGGAACTTTCTTATGTTGGAGTTTTTGGCATTCATGTTTTTCATTGATGTCAACATAGGTTTTTGATGAAGACAAACATACTAGTTATCACCGGTGCATGGATGACTAACAAAAGTGTACAAACACTGTATGAGTGTTTTAGAGTATTTAAAGATGGGGATGTGTATAGGGATGAGTTGTGATCTTATATCTATGCTCTCTTGAGGTTATGTTTCTGTTTGTTTGAGTTACAACAATTTTGGTGAAGATTGTTTGCAAAACAATGGCAGAGAATTGTGACAGAGCTAGTCTCTGAGTTTTGGGGATAACTTGAGCATGAGCATGATTCACGTTATGCAAGATGGGGAATTTTTGGAGACATGTTTTGGAATTTTTTATTATTCTTGGATTGCAAGACTCTTGGTGATGTCAGCTCTGGCATGTGTTCTAGAGAAGACCTATTTGGGGCCGACTTCAGAGATGTGGCATGTATTATGGATAGCAAGCGTGGGTTGTGGATCTTGGATTATATTTGATGAATTATAATTGATGTTAACTTGTTATAGGTACTGTGTGTATCTTAGCAAGGGGTTATGTAATTATTTATGCATTGGGGAAGTCTTAATTGGCCAACCTAATTGCTTATTGTAAAATTGTATAAAGGAAAGTTATTTTCTTGGTTAGGAGTGTGGAAGCTATGAGCTTGTATTTGAGAAGTGTGATGGGTGTAGAGCAGAGGTTGTGATTGAATAACTTCATTGGAACTATTTAAGCAAAGTTTTTGCTATCAGTTAGTTCACTGGGTTGCGTATCTTCTATACATCTATATTTCAGACAATATGTCCTAAAGGTGGATTTAACCTTCTTTAGGAAGTGAGCTTGGACAATGAGCCTGTTGTTTCTCTTGATTCTTAACATGGTCTATCCTTTAATAGGGACTGTGTACTATATGTAATAATCATCTCCTAACTGGGCTAAATCTCCTAATAGGGATACTATACTTTCAGTTCATTATTTGTGGGTGCTAATTCCCACTGTGTTTTTTTTCCTTAACAGGGTTTCCTCGACAAAAAATGGTTGTGTTATGGTGTTGTTGTTAATGTGTTCAGAATTGCATTTATCTTTTTATTGTTAAAAGTTAAAGTTGAAGAATATGGCATACAATTGATTCATCCCCCTCTTAGTTGTTCTGGTGGACTATTATTGCCAACAATGTTTTTATTTTACCTTTCATGTCCGATCTTTTCGATTAGCATAGAATTTTTGTGCTACTAATCAATCTGTGTAGCACTTTGGAAAATGTGGTATGCGGATCATATGAAAAAACTACTAATAAGTTTGATGCAAAATGTATGGCAAAGACCCTTGTGTTTTTTTCCTAACTATTGTGCTTATTTTTAGTAGTTTAGAGCACACTTCAATTTCAAAAGGATAAAATGAACAATATTGTTTTGATGTGTGTGGTGTGATAGACCCATTTTATTAATCCCAAAGATGGAATGAACATATCCTCTCCCCTCACCTTTGAAAATATTGGGTGTAAGATAAATTAATTCTATCCTTCTTAGAGGGCCTACCTCCTGAGAAGGCCATAAGGTCGAGTGAGAGGGAATGACCCAAGCGATAACAAGATAAAGCCAAGCCATTCTTAGTTGCTATATAAAATAAGTGCAGTCCAAAAGCCTCATAATGAGTGCTAATTTCCTACCCATTCCTACTTCCACAATACCTATGTTCTACAATAAGGAAGCCTCCTAAGGGAGAGATCATTCATAAATTACCGAATGAGAATCCCTTACTAACAATCCAATTGTTTTTAGTTTTCCAAAATTTTTCTACTTGTTGAAGCAAAATGTCAGAGACATACTAAGATGCCCCACATTATTACGGTTCTTAGTAGAGATAATAGTTCCTTGGGAAGTGATGACCTAAGGAATTCAAAGTTTGGTGCGCCTGAGAAGAGAGTGAACTGTAAGGGGGAGCCCGTGCCACCAAAATCCTACGCTATCTAATTTGAATAAGTGCACCTAGATACGACTCATTTTAATGAGTAGGATATAAGTGGGGATTCAATAATTACTATCCTTTCCATCCTATGTTGTGGCATTTTTTTTGCAAAAAGTAAAAAACAACCATTTTTGTTTGAAGTGTCTTATGTGAGTGTTATAAACAATTGAATTATTCAATATCTTGCCAAAACATTTCAAAACTGTTTCAAACCATTCAAAACCTTGTCATGAGATTTTAAAAATGTGGAATCCCAAAAACCTTGCAAAACATGGAGTCTTGTTTCAACTTTAGGATCAACTTTGCATTAGTCCTTGCATTAGCTTTCATATTTATTGCATAAGCCCTCATAATTGCCTTGGTTAATCACCTTAGCCATTGTCTGGGGTATTAGATCATATTGTTTTTTTTTTTCATTTTCATTTTATTAGCCCTTTTCTTAATTGCATATTTCCTCCTCATTATCAACCCTTAGCATATCGAATCTCCATTATCATTGAATTATACTTATCATGTTGTCCTTGCATTATCATTATAATTCTTGCACTTAGGACTTAAATAAACTTTGAAAAATCCAAAAAAAATCATCTTAGGGTTATACCTTATGTTATTGGATGAGAATCTTGACCATGTCATATTTTTGTCCCTTTGTCATCATAATCATTAAGTCAATACCCAATCTTGTCAATGACGGGTTTGGCTTGGTCCCTTGTCCTTTAATTTACCCTTTGGTACATTGAAGTCTTCATCCCATTTCAATTTCCTAAGGTCATACCATTAGGCTTGCAATCCTAAGATTTTCAAAGTTCAAAAAATACCCAAAAAAAATAGTCGCATTTTATAATCCCTAGTTTTCATTCCTTGCATTATCATCCTTATCTTGCATTTTCAAAATCCTCAAAAAATACCAAAAACATAGTTTGCATTTCATAGTCCCAAATTTGGATTCCTTGCAATATCATCCTTAACTTTCATTTTTTAAATCCTCAAAAATTCAAAAACATAGGTTGCATTGTCATCCCTAAGTTGCATTTTCAAATTTACAAAAAATCCAAAAACATAGGTTTCATTTTAGCAGCTTTTGGTTGCATTTTCCCTTCATTTCCTACAGTCATAGTTTTCATAGTTGAAACAATATTCCAAGATTCTTCAAGACAACAAAATAAAATCATCAATCTAATTTCATCACCAAGAACCCTTGATCAAAGTCCAAAACAAACATTATGACTTGGCGTTACCGGTATCGTAGAGAAGGTGACCCTCTAATTGAAAGAGAATCACCCCAAAATCAACCTTCCCACTCTCATGGGACTATGAAATTTCAATCAAACAATCAATCACTTCAATTCCACTCATACATTTCCCAAAATTTGGAAGAAAAATTGGTACAATAAGTAGAAATCTTGGAACAAAAAGTTAAAAAGATTGAAAAGAATAACACTGAAATGTCCAAAGAAAGTCTTCCACAATTCTACATACAATCTTTCATTTCAAAATTAGTCATACTTGTGTATGATGAAAACCTACCTGTGTGAAACAAGCTCATACATGCAAACATTGGTTATAAATCTCTAATCTACACATATTCAGAAGCTTGTAACTACACCATAGCTTCCAACATAATCTCCGATGAGCCAAACAAGTGCACCCAAGACTTGTTGATTTGTTCTTAGAGAGGAATGTGGGTGTGATCTCCCAACACAAAATATAAATCCCACTATTTGATTAAATAATGAGAAGTGGTACTAAATGAGATGATATTGAATGAACGTAAAAACTAGTTATGAAGAACTAGTCTCAAGCATTAAATGTAAGTATGAGGAGTGGGAATGAAACTAATGCAAGATCCTAGTATTGAATGAAAAACTAATAACTATAAATGAAATGCAACTACCATGTTAAATGTAACAACTATAAAACATGTTATCTAAAATCTCTAAATGAATGCAAATAACTCTAAGCACAAAATAACATGATAACTCTAATATGAAAATGATGGGCTTTACTCTTGGAAAGGCTCCTATTTATAGGATTATGGGGGAATTGGGTGAGGTGATTCTCATGTGGCATCCACATAGGTGCCCCATGAAGGATACATAAGCTATGCAAGAGTCCAATTTTTCTCACACATGTGTGAACCACTTGAGATGTGATGGGTCAATGTGTACTTCAAGTAAAAATGTAAGAGATCTTGTAAGAGATGTCATAAACTTGGTCCAATGAGACATTTTGAGAACGTATAAGAAGTTGTCATCAAGGTTGTAAGAAACCTTGTTTAGGAATTTTTAGAAATCTTTGAAAAAGTTATTTTTGGAAATTTGCTCACACGTGTGAGCAAATAATTAGCACTAATGGGTGTAGGAATTAAAAAATTAGCCTAATTAACCTTAGTTAATTAGTGAATAGGCTTATTTGTTGAGAGTGATGTGGGTAGGGTAGGATATGGGTTTAGATTTAGGATTAATCAAAATTAGATTTAGACTAATCATTGCTTAGTAGAAGTTTATAATGTGGAAGGAATAAATAAATTGAAATTTATTTAAAAGGGGAATTCTGTTAGTAATAACTGAGAGGGGGGGGGGGGGGGGGGGGGGGGGGGNGGGTGAATCAATGGCCTCAAAAATGCTCCAATTAATCAACCCAAAAACCTAGTACCACAATATTAAGCCTCTAGTTATCTTAAGTCCTACAAGATGTATGCCTTCAAATATAATTATTAAATAACTACTGGTCGGAGTTACCTTTTAAACCTTATTCTTTATGTTTACCGAATAGCAGTCTTTCAATTTATGAAATAATAGTAAATTACTTAGAGTATACCAATCAATCTAGATTAGTTGTCTAATGCAAAACACTAAAGTAATGACTCATAAACACATTGACACATGGATTTTTAATGTGGAAACCCTGTTAAGGGACAAACCACTTGGAACCGGTAACCCAAAATTTTTACTCTTCTAAAGTGAGCTCGGTGAAGAGCCAACACTGTTAAAGGTTACAAACACACTGTTAGGTGTGACCTTGTTAGAGGATTTAAAAGATTAGTTTGTCACTTGATATTAGGCATCTTTATGCTACCTTCTATGACCAGACCCTAGTTTGTCAAATGGTATTTGGCATCTCATGCTATCTTCATCATCAAACTTTTTGATACTCCTTAGGAGGTCTCTCAATATAGAAAGGATCTTTAAATCCTGCTCCGTTAAGAGACTTTCTAAATCAATGGTTAAAATGAAACACTATGATCTGTTCACATATACAAATTATACTTGCATATTTTTAGATCTATTGTAAGCTCATTAAACCATTCTGATCAATATATCTTTTCAATACCTTTGCTCCACTTTTTTTTATGCTCGGTGATGCTATGCTATGTTGCTCAATGTCCGCATAAATCTTTAGCTCTTTCCTCAGCTTGATCGATCAGGATTGTATGAAGTTTTTCTTCATCAGTTTCTCTTCAGCATCCTCTTTTTCATTCACACCCCTTAATTCATAATGAATTAAGTTGTCTCTTTATGGACATGATATCACCGTTTCTAGGTTCTTGATTTTATTGATCTTGGGCATGATCCACAATCTTAGCCAATCCTGATTTAAAGAAAAACTCTTGTTTTATCTCGTAGAAATCTTCTTTCCAACTAGAAAAAACAACTTTAAATCCTTTACTTATCTCTGGCTTTATCTTGTCAATAAAAACAATGATAACTACCAGTTAAGTCTATATTTAGCTCTGCTAGCTAGATATTTTGTCATTTCTGAACTCTAGTTAACTTTGGTGTTTTAACTCTTTGATAGCTTTGGTCAACACTTCAATTCTCCTAGTCGGGGTTGTCTATTAGTCGGGGTTGTCTATCCTTTAGGCTTTACCGCAAAGCTCTGCTCATCGGTTAACACTGTAATTCTAGCCGTTGGTAATGATTGTGATTCTGCTCATCGGTTTCTTTGCTCGGGCATCACTGTGACTTAACTTTTAGTGATCTTTGTCTATTGGGTTCCAATAGCTATCAGTGTTTGTAGTCACTTAGTGAATGCTTGTCTTTTATGCATTATTGAAAGCATAATTTTTTTCTCTCTTATTCTCTGAAGTCTTTGACACTTTGATTATAACCAATTAGATTATATCAAGTTGACATCAATGACAATACAATCCATTAACTAATTTAATGTCTTGCATTATCTTTCTACATTTCGGTGATCAACTTAACATCTTCAAACATTTAATCAGTTACATGTCATCAATCTCTCCCTTTGGCATTGATGGCAACACACTACACTATCATACTATAATATTACTAATACAATATGAAATATAACAGTTTCATTAATCTTTCCTATTGTAACTATTACAAATGTCTAGCTCTTGGTAAGCTCATATAGCTTAGATTTGTTTCTTGCACAGTGGATTTCTTCAATCTTTAATCCCTTCACTGGATGGATGTAGTAGCTTCTGTCTTTGTTCTGATATGTGCTCTGCCTTGATTGTTCCTCTTCTTGATAATCTATTTTTCCTTTGACAACAATCTCTCCCTTTGTATGAACTCTCTCCCTTTGTTAGCTCTCTCCCTTAGATGTTTATTTCATATGTAATCAATCTCTCCCTTTGAATGTTGATTAACTCTTCCTTTTGATTCTTAGGAACTTCTCTTCATGGATGATGATATAATCTGATAATGAGATCATCTATCTCCCTTTCTGACAATGATAATCTCTCTCCCTTGTGATAATGAGATCATCTCTCCCTTTGACAGTAATGCCAAACAATTCTCTTCTATATCATCTTCCATCCCTTTATATAATATATTCCTTGAACATGAATGATCTTTTGATTATGTAGGCTGATTCAACCTCCTATTCAGCTCACTGACTGATAGACAAGGGTTGTACCCCTAGTCTCTGTCTCAAGCACTCAAATGTATC
Organism: Thuja plicata; assembly: GCA_018584345.1. NCBI lineage: Eukaryota > Viridiplantae > Streptophyta > Pinopsida > Cupressales > Cupressaceae > Thuja > Thuja plicata. The sequence goes on from MU226802.1 coordinate 588,571, forward strand.
CTTCGATAATGGCTTGGTGAATATATCAGCTAATTGTTCCTTTTATTGAACATATTCCAGTATCACCTCCTTTTATTGCACTTGTTCTCTTAGATAGTGATACTTGATAGCAATATGCTTAGTCTTAGCATGCATGACTAGATTCTTAGAAATGTTAATTGCATTGGTATTATCAGAATAGAAAATCACTGGTTCAATAATCTTCATATTCATACCTTCCAGCAACTATTTGATCCATGCAATATTGGAGCAATTTGTAGTAGTACCCACGTATTCTGCTTCTATAGTAGACTGAGAGATGCATCCTTGCTTCTTGCTGATCCATGTGACAAGTCTGTCACCCATGAAGAATGTTCCTACAGTTGTGCTCTTTTTTTCATCAATGTTTCTAGCCCAATCAACATCTATATAGACTTGTAGTTCAAATTTTCCTTCTCTTTTATACCATAAGCCATAGTCCTCGGTGTTCTTCAGATATCTCAGAATTCTCTTGACAATAGTCATATGTGATTCTTTAGGATTAGTAGAGAATCTTGCAACTATTCCAACTACATGTGCTATATCTGGTCTGGTATGAACAACATACATTAGTTTTCCAATCATTGATCTATACAAGGTCTGATTTACCTCATTTGATTTGTCTTCTTTTGTCAGCTTACATCCGGTAGCCATAGGTGTTCCAACTAGTTTGGAATCTTCCATCTTGAATATCTTCAACACTTCCTTGATGTATTTGGACTGAGTGATATATATGCCTGCATCTTGTTGAAGAATCTGTAGACCAAGAAAGAATTTGATCTCTCCAAACATAGACATTTCAAATTCTTTGTTCATTTCATTAGCAAAGGATTTGCAGAACATTTCATTTCCCCCAAAAATGATATCATCAACAAAAATTTCAGCAATCAGAATATTACCATTGGTATCTTCTTTTAAGTACAGATTTCTATTTTCACTAGTTTTTACAAATTCAATGCTAATGAGATAGGAGTGAAGTCTTTCATACCAGGCTCTAGGTGCTTGTTTCAATCCATACAATGCTTTATGTAGTCTACATACCATGTTTCTCTTATCTAGATCAACAAACCCTTCTGGTTGTTCAATGTATACCTCTTCTTCTATTATTCCATTTAGGAATGCAGATTTGACATCCATTTGGTATACCTTGAATCCTTTGAATGCAACATAAGAAAGTAAGATTCTAACTCCTTCTAGTCTAGAAACATCTACAAAGGTTTCACCATAATCAATACCTTCTTCTTGTGCATACCCCTTGCATACTAATCTTGCTTTGTTTTTGGTGACTTCTACATTCTCATTTAGCTTGTTTTTGAATATCCATTTGGTACCGATGACATTCTTGTCATCTGTTCTTGGTACTAGTGTCCATGTACTTTTCTTCTCAATTTGTTCTATTTTTTCATTCATAGCACTGACCCATTCTTCATTTTCAAGTGAAGTATTAACAAATTTAGGCTCAAAATCACAAAGTAAACATCTAGTGTTTAGTGACTTACTTCTTGTTCTCATTCCATCCTTCTTGTCTCCTATGATATGATTTTGTGGATGTTGTCTTCTGACATACTTGGCAAGTTTCGGTTCAGCTCTTTGTCCATCATTTTGATTATCTTCTTGACCTTCATTTTGATCTCCATTGCTTGGTACATCATCTTGAGTATTATTTTGATTTTTGGTAATTGTAGCCTGATGCTCGGGTGCAATATTCTGTTGCTCGGGAGTGATACACTGTTGCTCGCATAGAGTGTAAGGTTTAGTATAAACAAACCTATTGTAGTCCTTTGGTTCTTTTTTACTTTCCTATCATTATTTTCTGCAAATTCATCTATTTTCACATTTGCACTTTCAATGATCTTGTTAGATGACTTGTTAAGACATTTATAAGCCTTGGTCTTGGTTGAATACCCTAGAAAGATACCTTCTTCACTTTTAGAGTCAAGATTTCCATTTCTATCATCCTTCAAAATATAACATTGACTACCAAAGACTTTAAAGTAACTTACATTGGGTGTGTGTTGATGGGTCTTTGTGACCGGGTCCGCCGACAGATGTAAGTTGTCACCGGGTACCGGCCAACTTCACCTGTAAAGGTTGTCCAGGGAAATGAGATTCCCCGGGCCTTTAAGCAAGTGAGAGTTAGGTCTCGATAGTGCCGAGGGCTCAGTTGGGAAATGTGATTTTTTTGTTTGAGGGGGATAGTTGGTTATCTTAACTCATCTTCTCCGGGGATCCAAGTAAGTGGGGTCTCCTACAAGCGCACATTAATTTAACAAATAAACTTCAAAAGATACTGCAGAGTTAGAAATATTTCATCTAACTATAGTCATACTAAACATTCAAAACATCGACAATGCTCTAACACACTACACTAAATATCAAAGAAACACAGGACCATCAACTCATATTTGATCAGTAGCAAAGGAAAAGGAGGTCGTTAATCTACTTGAAGTATCAGGGCAAAGGACATAAAGAACACAAAGCATAAAATACCGTTAACCTAGAAATCAGAATGCTAACAACATCATTGATATAACCCCTACTTCTTCATTAACATATCTCTAGCAGGCATTGGTGCGTGTTACAATGGTGGCTCTAGGGGAGCATTTAACTACTGAAAGCTTAGAAAATATGGAGCATTGAGCTCTGCAACTAAGAACTGAGAAAACCGAATTGCTATTAGCTATGGACTGCAAAATCATCAATTTTTCCAACCCTTGGAATGAGGTCAGACTTAATATTTATACACCAGATTGGACCTAAAACTTAACCTAATTTATTTTACACTTTACAATATAATACTATTTTCAATGGCTGGTACTACCTGCGCCATGCTACAAAAGACCTCAAGATAGAAAAGGCTTGACATGTCAGAAGAATAAGACAAGAAAAGAGGAGTGGAAGAATCGGCCTTGAGAAGAGAGCCATGAGGAGAAAAGAAGAAATTTGATCCCTCGGGGCTTGAGGCTACATGCCTCATAAATGGGAGGGTGGCTCACTAACTCTGATGTGCCAGGTGTAATGTTGAAGCGGCGCCTTGGGAAGACCATCTGTCAAAAACCTCTCATCGAGCTGACGTGCCTTGTTGTGGTTACCTGTTCTTTGACACCTTTTATTGAATGCTTTGAAAGTGATCAATCAGCCTTGGGAATCAAGAAACAGGTCACTTAAAGAATACAAAAATGTGGGATCCAGAATTCTAGGATCCAGGAACTTGCGTTTCGAAAGAATGAATGAAGACAACCGATACATGGTTGGTGAGATTCTCTGGACTCTAGAGCACTTTATTATTCCCTATGATTTTTCCCAAGCCTCCAACACTTGGCCTATGCTTTCTTCATCTACATCTTTGATGCTATCCCAGCAACTGTGAATAGCCTCCAATGCTTCCTCAACCTCTCCGGCCCCGTTCTGGAATTAATCCACCATCTTAATGGCGTCATGCGATCGGATCATTGTCTTAGACAATCTGAATAACCTTCCCTAGTCAAAATCTATGGCAGGCAAATACAGCGACTCCATCTGCTCATTGAACTTGCTAAGGATGTAGTCCTCTGGGGTAGATGTTCCGGTGGTGAAGGGATTGACTTGCGATACTCTAGCCACGAATGCTTGAAACAGGCCCAAGGGGTATTGGACTGCTGTCACCTTCTCTTTCAAGGCCTTAACCAGTTGCTTGCATACCTCAATCCTAAGGACAAGTCTGGAGTACTGGGCCTGGAGGGAATCATATGATTCATCTCCCAAAATCCCCGCCTCTGTGGCGACTTCTTCTCCTATGTTGCGGATTTCTTCTAGCCCGACTTTCCATTTTTCATACTTTGCTAAATCTTGCTCCCATATGAGAGCAGAGCCCTTTGACTGGCTAAGAAGAGTGTCAACTCGATAAAGGTCCGGGAGGGACACTGCCATAAATTGTCTCATGGCGGCCACTTGCTCGGTGACCCACCCATCTATAGCCTGCGCCTTTTTCTTCATGATACATAGAGAATCCAGATCACCCTGTGCAAGAATCCAAAGGAAGGGGTTCCAGGGTGGACCTCGGCCAAAGGTTGTGTAAGTTCTACTAGAAGCGTGAGGAGATTAGAGTTTTTCTCTCTTTCCTCCTTCAGATTCTGGCCCTGCTTGACGTATCTGGCCTCTATTGATTTTGTGGCCTCCCTCAGCAAGTCCAATTAACCTTGCTTGTCTCTCCTCCCCAGTGCTACTTCTATTATGTTATAATCCTCGGGCCTTATAGCCACTGCCTCTACACCTGGTGGGGGTGTTGCGATAATCGCAACTGTTCTACATGTTGGACCAGTCTAGAGAGTATGGACTGTCCGTGCTTTCTTGGGCTTTTTAGCCTCTGCATTCCTGGCCATCATCTCGGCCAATAAGACTATAGCACCTAATGTTACTGCCAGGGCCTTTCTTTTCTTTGATTCAACCAGCCATTGGGGTGGCTAGGGCAGCTTCACCGTTAAGACCTGCTCATTGGGATTCCTTTCATAATCTGGTGGTACGTTCCCAGAATATACATTGTCTTCAGGCTCTTTCTCCCTCTCTTGTTCTGGTTCCTTCTCTTGTTCTCTAGAATGCTCAGTATTTTCTACCATGTTGACATGTTCTATTGTACTATCCAGGACCTTTTCTCTGGTCTCAATATTGCCTGTATTTTCAGGGACCTCCTCGTCCCTCCCGGCGTCAGCTGATTCTATATTTCCATTATCTGGGACTTATTGATCAATCTACTGCTGCTGTTCTTGGGCCTTATCAAACTCATATGTTGGAACATTCTCCTCCACTAGAACATCCTCTAGAGGTGGGTGAGGTCTCTGGCCACAATTTAACAAGGCAGCTGCCGTTACTACCTCACCAAATGTGCTCTGGGGCACTTGATCACACGGAGTAACCAAAGGTGTTTGGAGCGTGATGATCGAGGGTACGGTTGATCCCGTGGGTCTGGGTTCCCCGACCATTGGCTTCTCATCTATGGGATACCTTTCTATGTCCTTAGTCTCCTAGACTAGTATCTTTTCCTACTCAGGTTCCTTTTTTGCCTCCTCCCGAGCTTCTTATTCTGATGCATCTTCTTTTCCTGGGATTTCCTTTTCTACGGGGGCCTCTTCTTTATCCTAAGCAACAATCTCCTCCACCACATGACCTATACCTTGTTGGAGGTCCATGAGCTCCTCCATTGAGAAAGTGTCATTGAAATCATCATGCGAGGGCGAGGAGTCCAAACTATCTTCTAGTTTGGGAGAATCTGAATTGACATCCACCGGGGGCACATCTGGCATACTAGGACTAGCGGCTGCGCTTGGTGTAGGGGTCACCATCTTCTTCTTCTTTCTTTTTAGTGAGGCCCTGGTATCCAGAATGCTGGTGGACTCCACCTCAGCAAAGGCTTGTCTGCTCATCATTATAGCCAATGATAGAGATCCCGCCGGGCGAGCAGAAGCTATTGGAGCTACAAGGAGGCCAAAAGATACCTATGTACTTATTTTCTGGCTGGCTAGCCTTGCCGACTCCATTTTTTGATGTAACTCGACCATTATAAGGGTGGGGACTTAGGGAGGCACCTTGGCTGGGGTGCCCTCTTTCTCTTTTCCTTTTCTTGTGCTTGGTTCAGCGGCCACAGAAGATGAAGAAGGTCCAAAATTGGCTGAAGAGGGAGCAACCCTTTTGACCACTGGCTTCTTTCGGGTGCTTTTGGGACACACCTGGGAAAAATACTGGTGGCTTACTTCTAAAATGGGGTGACATACCCCTTCAATTGTTAGGTCCTCAGGGGTGGCACAATCCACCGGAGGGAGATCTAATTTTTCCATCCCTTGCCCCTTGTACGCTGGGTCTTCTAGCGGCCCATCGTCTTGGAAAATGTTCAAAAAAGTTTAGAGGTCAAGCATTTTCATGAGCCCTTTGCTCATCCTTGAATGTTGTCGGGCCCAGAGATCAAAATTGTCTTGACAGTACACCCAAAAATCTTCAATGTCTACTTTGTGGGGCAGGGATGCTTGGGGAAGTGATGCAGAAATCTTGCCAAGAGGATCGTAGTTTTTTTGGGCGTGGTGGAATTCCACCAGCCCTAAATTTTTCAATTCACTATCTGCCTCCTAGGATGCGGCAAGGCTGCATGGATAATTCCTGCATGAGAAATGGAATGGGACATTGATGACCTTCTTCGATGTAAAGAAGGTGTGCATATCCATCATCTGTCGGTAGAAATCTCAAAGAATAATTTTGTCCCCGCAATACCGGGGAAGAAGATGGGGCTTCCCGTTGAAGTCGATCACTCGAATGTAGGTGTGGTGTTGGAATTGAATAAAATAATGGCCATAGGTGCTGACCAGAGTCATCGCCGCTTGTGAAAGTCAGTACCCAAAATCTCGAGTAAGTGTTAGAATGTTGTGGTAAATGAACGTATCATTTACCCGACAGAAGTTTGAGAAACCAAGTTCCCATTGCTTTCCCATGGTGTCATTTGGCCTAGCCTGTTTCTAAGCTCCCCAACTATTCCCAAACCTAGAAAAGCTAGTCTTTTTTGAGCCAGTGCCCATAGCACGTATGATGTCATGTAGAACTTGGAATTCTGGACAATGCTCTTTAGCTGCTTGTCCACGTGATTGGATATGAGAACTGCCTAGTTGAAGGTCTGACTGCGAGTGGTGATGTAGTACAAAAAGTAGTACATCCATGCTGAGAAATACCAAGCATGGGGAAATCCAAAGATCCTACATAAGAATACAATGCCCACCTGAATGGGCTCTTTGAACTCCTTGCAGGGAATTTCCAACTTCATCCTCCTGCAATCCCTCTTTGGGATTTTCAGCCAGTGGCTATTGATATGTTGCCGGGAGATAAGGGCAACACCCTCAAACTCTTGCAATGTCTAGACCCGATTCTAAATAATGGATCCATTGAACTATGGGATCTCCAACCCCAAGGTGAAAGTAGCTACGTCCAGGGTGACGATTGTTGCTGGGTACTATAGTGGCTAGGGATCCACAAGTAGGACAGTCTGAGTTGGTGCATTGTAGAATGTTTCCAATTGGAGTATTAACTTTGATAATTGCACCAAACAAGGAAAGTTTGACGCCTTGATGGTGCCAGAGGTGGCAATCTGAGTGGCCAGATTATCTTTGGTGGCCTTCAACTTGTAAATGGCTTGAATCCAGCCTTGCATTTCTGCCCAAGGTTCGGGCCTTGTGTCCATTATTTCTTAAATTCTGGACTCTGTTTTTGATCCCACGAGGGCACCCTCCTTTGGATACTTGGAGGTCAAGGGAAGCTTTTCTAATAAATTCTTGGCCTTGGCTTTGGTGGCTGCTCGGGTGGATCTGGTAGGAAACTCCAGGCTAGAAGGAGGGGTGATTACTTCAGACATCTTTGATCAGCTTGTCCGCAACCTGCAAGACCGGAGAACCGTTAGAATGTGGTATATGCAAAATAATAATAAAACTCCAGGGAAATCATCACCACCCTACACCTGTTCAACATGTGTTAGCATACACCGAAAGGTCTCAGAATACTTGCAATAAGCATGAGTAGGACTCCGAGAAAATTGAACCAAATGACAAGGGGAAAAGCAGGACAAGGAATTGTTTGGGGCCCAGAGCCTGGATTATCTAGCCGTTGCCATGCTGATGTGACCAGTAAGAAATCATATTCGGCTAACATGGGTTGGCATGTGGTCAGGTGATAGGAGACATGAAGGCATTAATGGAAACAAGTGGGCAGACACACAGTAAAATAAATGCCAGATGGGACATGGTTTGAATGCCCGCTCATGGGAAATTAATCCCGCCATCAAGGTGATGAGATAGAGGAGAGAGAAAGCTGCCATGGCTTGAACCAGTGAGGTGCCGAGTTCAAAATGTGGTGACTCTGTCTTAACGATCTTGGTCTCATGGGTGAAAACATAAGACAGAGTGTGAGGAACTCACAAACTTGGGAGGATATATAAGATATATACATAAAAATATAGAGGGTTGAAGGCTAAAACATATATACAAGATATACATCATTTACAAGATTTTTACAGGTTTAAACAACATTTACATATTTACACGAGCTACCCTAAGAAAATATACAATATAAACATTAATCTACAACTGCGTGGAGGGTGAACAACCCTCTTGTAGAGCCAACCCACCAATGAGAGGCGAACCAAAAATAAAGAAAACGGAACGGAAAAACAACAAAACAAATGAAGACCAAAGAATGAAAGGGAACAACAAGGAAAACATAGAAACAACAAGAAACTAGAGAACCTACCTAAAAATCCAAAGAAGAGTAGGGAAAGAGCACACCAGGAGCACTCCCGTAATGAGTTCTACCTTCAAATGACCACGAACAGGTACCTTGAATCAACTGGTAGTAACCCACTAAGCATAGAGTAATTCGTAGCTTAATCATAGTTTAGTCGCCTAAGAATCACTCTGAATGCACAAGTGTTTTAATCTGGTAACTGTAAAAGTGGCATGTAATTTCTATTTATTGTAAGGAAACTTAGGTGCGAAAACAGCTTCCTACGCTAATCTCTATAGGAAAGTATTGTGCAAATTCTTTTCAATCCTTACAATTACAGATTCGTTAACTACTTTAACAAAGATATTGCAACCACATACCATGCATACAGAAAACACAGAATGACACAATGATATACCCTGGGGAAAACCTTTCGGTAAAAAACCCCAG
>MU226802.1:597382-611525 GCA_018584345.1 Thuja plicata
AACAATACACTCGCATCGCTTATCTTCGCAACCCTAAAAAATGCTTATATCATGCGCTTCACTTTTTAGGGCTACTCCTAACGATAACCGTATTAGGGTTTTTACCATTCTCTGAGAAAATAGGAAAGAGTGTACAGTACTCACATTTATCAGTTGCCACATGTCTTCACCTGTCATTGAATCTTCCTAACATAGCTCTTACGTTTCATAGGAATTCGTCATAACCATTTTAGCCATGATCTCCTTACACACAATTCAAGATGCCGACACATCAACATTATTTGCAAGAAATACATTTTACAAAACAAATAATAAGAATAGGAATTATCCAAGGTTGAGACACCTTATTCCTAACATTTATACCCAAGGTAAAATCAATTTATCTCTTCCTCCGCAAACTCTGGAATAGGTGAACCTCCAGACTCCGGGCCTGGGGATTCCATGCAACCATACCTTCTCACGAGGGAAAGACATCATGGTGGAGAATCTTGAATGTTCAGAATCTGGCTCTAGAAAGAACAAACTTTGGGACCGGGTCCTGGAGACACGAAAGACAAAAGCAGAAAGAAAACAAACCTCATGGGAGGGAAAGCCCGGAGAAGAAAAACAAAGAAAACAAGGCAAGAGCCAAAGCGAAAAGAGGGGACCCAACATTTTGCACACAAAATGTAGGGATGGTTATGCATGACATAACAAATGGTGACTATCTGGGATGAATGCCTTAGCGCATTTGAGAACCACAGAATCTCTGGTTAGCAAAACTAGAATTAATCATTACTCAGAGCATCCTATTTGCAAGGTGCAAAGTGTCTGAGGCAATCTGACCCATACATGATCCAATCCATGGTCTTTTATCAGTTGTGAAGTGTGTGTTTTGAAAGAAAATCAAGCTGATGAACTCTAGAAGAAGTAGAGAAGAGGCACTAAATATATCGATCTAAAGTCGTCAAATTTGCTCATTTCCCCCAGATACCAGAGTTTGTCCATCCTTTTCTTTCCTTCTCAATTTATTCTTTTCTAGATGGGAGGGTGGTACTACTTTCACCATTAAGCTTAAGCTTAGCTAATTTTAATGATGATACTTCTTTCACCCTTCCATCCACTTTGATTCGCTAAATAGGGAAGAAAAACTACGTATCTGGGAAGAATTTTAAAATTTTTCAGACTTGGGCCAACAAACTAGTGTGACCGATCTATTCTCGGTGTGTCCGATTACTTGTTCCTTTTGAATTTGATTTAACTAATTTCTAGACCCTTGGGGATGAACCTGATGAAGATTTCTCATATCCTATTACCAAACTTACATAATAACTCTAGATACTGGACCAATTCCACCATACTAACAATAGATTCTGAGTTCACCATAATGCAAAAGGTACCATCCCAGAGACTAGATGTTATGTGAAGCATACCAGCCTACGAAGGGGGAGAATAAAACTAGGGTCCCAAAAAAGAAAGAATGAAGTTGAAAACAACATGAAAAGAAAAGGGGCGGTCCCAGAGGATAGCCAACAAAACTATTTACAAGATAAGGCACTCCAAACGGGGTAGCGGGAAAGAAATATTTACAAGCAGGAAGATTTATCTATAGTACAACTCTGGACAAACCTACCTCATGCGAAATAATATTTAAGAAACTGTCCATTGATAGGCAATGGGATGGGTTCCCTGGTCATGGTACTGAGACGATAGGTATTTTCCCCACAGATCTCCGTGATCAAGTTTGGTCTGAGCCAGAGCTGTTGGAATTTAGTGTGCTTTCCTTTCTTTTCCTGGGCCTTATCCCACAAGAGGACCAAGTCTGAAATCTAAAAGGCTTTGTCCTGGGCTCTTCGGTTAAACCATCATTTCACTACAGCTTGGTGATGTACAAAGTGTTCAAGGGCTACGTCTCTTTGTTCTTCCATCCGCACTAGATTTAGGAGCCAAACCTCCACGATGTTGTCCCGGTCACTGAATTCCTGCATGAACTGTAAAACTAGGATTTTTAAGTTAATGGGGAACACTGGGTTCTGGCCATAAAATAGATGGAATGGGGATGTCCCCAGGGCAGCCTTAATTCAAATATGATCTACCCAGAGGGCGAATCTCAGCTTTTGGTGCCAGTCCTGAGGATTCTATTCTAATAGTTGTTTGATCACTTCAAGCAAATTTTTGTTGGTTGATTTAGCAACACCATTCCCATGGGGGTAATAGTTGCTGGAGAAATTTATAATGATCTTCCTATCATAGGTCCATTCAAGTAATTGTGCTAAATAAAATGTCAGACCATTGTCACATACTATAGAAAAGGGCATTCCAGATCTTGTGATGATGTTTTCTTCCAAGAATTTTATGACTACGTCTGCCATGTTGTTTTTACAAGGCATTACTTCAAACCACCAAGTACAGTAACCGATAGCAGTTAGAATATATCAATGGTTGGAAGACAAGTTGGGGTTGATTTCCCTGATGAAGTCAAATGCCCATTGGGAAAAAGGTCTAGCTTCGAAGATCGGCTACAAAGGCATAGTTGAGTTCTGCTCATGATGTGCCGTAGTTTGGCAAGTATGGCACTTCCTGAAATGAGTGTAGACATCTTTGAAGATATAGGGCCAATAGTATCCATCCCAGAGAATATGATGGGCAGTGGCATCGGCTGAGCCATGCCTAGTTCCAAACTGCCCATGGAATTCTTCGATTACCTTTGTAGCTTAAACCCTATCAATGCACTGAAGGTAGACTCCCTCATAGTTTCTATAGAAAAGTGTGGCATTTTTGATCATGAAGTGTGCACTTTTCAACCGTAGAGCATGATGTTTGTTTGGGGGCAATCCCTTCAAGAATCTGTTATTCAATAACAAGTACACTAGGTCTATGTACCATGGATCTTGAGTGATGGACTCCACGGTGTATGTCTGACATTCAATGTGGGGAGTCTCTTCTGCCATTACTCTACATAGTCCCTGGCCTCAGACTATCTTCATGGGTTGCATTTCCAAATCATATTTCTAGAGGATGGCCATCCATTTCCCCCGTCTCTCAGCCAACTCACTTTGCATCAGTAGAGATTTCACTGCTTGGTCCGGGATGATAGCATGCACCTTACTCCAGAGAATATAATGCCAGAATTTCTTCACGGCATGAACAAGAGCAAAGGCCTATTTTTCCAAAGGAAAATACCAAACTTTGATGTTCTTAAAGGGGGAGCTCATGAAAGCTATTGGTCATTCTTCCTCTTCAACCTTTTGGGTCAATATTGTTGTGGAAGAATGCGGTGAAGGAAAGGAATAAATGTAAAAAGGGAGGGAGTAGTTCAGACTAACCAGAACTGGGGCCTCCATTATCATTTGTTTAATCTGGGTGAACACCCACTTTTCTTCAGGACCCCACTCAATTTTGGTATCTTTCTTCATCATTTCGTTGAGTGGCTTTATGATCTCGGAGAATCTAGTGATGAATCGCTGGACAAAGTTGATCTTTCTAAAGAAAGACCTCATTTCTTTCTTGCAACCGGGAATTTGTAGGTTTAGTAGCACTTCAACTCTCTCAGGGTCAATGGATATACCCTTCTTAGAGACAATATGCATGAGAAAATTCCCCTCAGTGACCATGAATATGCACTTCTTAGGGTTGAAGGATATTCTATACCGACGACATCTCTCGCAAATTTGGGCGAGGTGGGCGGAATGATCATGCCTATCCTAGGGAAAGATAGTCAAATCATCCATGTAGATGATTATACACCGGTTCATAAGGCCCTTGAATGTAATGTCCATGGCCTTTTGAAATGTGGCCCCTGCATTAATCAGGCTGAAGGGCATTCTCCGATAGGCAAATGTTCCCCACTTGGTGGTAAACGCTATTTTGTCGCTATCCTCATATTTAACCATGACTTGGTTATACCTAGAGTACCCATCCAAGAAAGACATCATTTGTGATCCATTCATGATTTGCAATACCTCATCCAATGAGGAGAGAGGATGATTATCTTTCTTGGAGGCTTTGTTCAAATTATGGAAATCCACGCAAAGGTAGATTTTGCCACTTTTCTTCCTCACAGGGATGAGGTTGGCAACCCATGTAGTGTGCCAGATTGGAAAGATTATCTGGGTTGACAACAGTTTTTGGACCTCCTGATAAATTAGAGGTTTGATTAGTGGGTTGACCATTCATTGCTTTTGCTGAAAAGGCTTAGCATCAGTTTGAGTGGGATGGTATGGGTCATGATGGATGTATCATATGTCTTCAGATCCTCATACTCGCACGCGATCACATTAGTGTATTCTCGGAGAACCATGAGGATCTTCTCCTTCTCCTCAGGGGAGCAGGAGGTGCCAATGTGTATTATTTTCTCTTAACTGGGCTGACCAATGTTTACTTTCTCAAATTTTCCTCCCTCAGAGGAGGATGATATCTTTTCCTAGCCCCAAGGGTCTGAGTCAAAGATTCGTTCAAGTGCAACCATCCCCTTTGGAATGGTGTTGGTTGGTAAGTCCATGATCCCATCATCTTCACCATCCTATCCAGTATCATCGTGATCTCTCTCTTCCACTATCTAGTCCTAAAAGACACCAACATTGGCCATGAAGGCCAAGATATGCTGATCATCCTCAAAGACCTAAAAATGGGTGACATTATTTGGAATGGATAGGGTGGGGATCATCTCAACAGAAAATCTCTAAAGTCACCAGCCGACCATTGGCTCAAGTGTGCTGGCAGAAATAGCAAGGGCATCCAGGACAAAATTCCATTTGTGAGGAATAAGATCGATGCTGAAAGCATCAAAATCTTCAATAAGGCTCCATGCACGGTTGCGGTATGCAACCAACCTCTTATCGTGACAGGTATATTGACTCCAAACTTGTTTAACAATCAACTCTGAATCACTCAGGGCCCAGAGGCGAGCGATTCCTTTCCTTAGTGCAAATAAGAGTCCGAGGACCAAAGCCTCGTACTCTATGATGTTATTCATGCAGTTGAACTACAGCCTATAGGACATAAGGAAGGACTTTCCCTATGGGTTGATTAACTCCACTCCGGCCCCACAACCCTATTTGGATCAAGACCCATCAAACTTAAGAGTCCACAAGTCATCGTTTGTTATCTAGGGTTGGGAAGGCGAAGTGGTCTTTGGATTGGTTTTGAGAGGATTAAGAGGATTTTCTTGCAGCGCTGATGGTACACGGGTGAGGTTTGCTTCTAGAGAGATTTGTGATTAGGATCCCCAGACATGTGGCACTAAAAAGGTGCTCCCAATAGGGGCACTAGGTCCCGGGGAATCAACTATGTGTTCTCTCTTTTAGAGGGCATTGATATGCCAGGTAGCAGCGGAAAGGAAAGGTTCACACTCTAGCTTCAAGTGTTTTTGGTAATGCACCCGGCACCAAGTGCTGGACAATAGTGTGGCGGGGGTCACTGTGGCACCCTGAGAGTTAACCTCAACCCTTAATTTTTATTCTAGGTCTTGGGTTCTCTGCAAAACTATGGGATCCTCCTCGGGGGTGAAATTGAACATTAAGATCTCAAGGGGTTGGTACACCCTGGGGGAAGTCTCAGAGAATAAGACCTCATTTACCCTCCCAACCTTGGTGAGGGCCTATCTCATCTGGGGCTCACTTTCAACCTAGATCTTGTTAGATTCTCCTTCCCAGGGGAGCCATAAGTGGGAGAAGTCGGTCGAGAAGTATCCGTTTAGGGACTTGGACCAATTTCAACTTAGTAACATACCATAAGTCTCTGGGATATCCACCACTTGGATGTCAATTATACTGGCTATCCTAGGGTCCTAGATGAGTTGAATCCAGACATTCTTCAATTCACTCACCATTTTCACAACAATTTTATCCAGCTAGATTACTGCACCGTTGGATGGGGTGGGGTAGAATCTAAGCTTCTGGCATATAGATAAAGGCATGATGTTGCCCGAAGCCCTAGAATCTACTAGGCAGTTGTGTATATTCTTTCCTTTTATGTTCAAGCCTAGCAGGAAGGGAGGATCTTCAATATTTCCCTGGAAGACAGCCACATTGGCATCCTCAAAAGAGATAGTCTTGGGTGGGTGACTGACGACTTTTGGGTTTCCCAAGAACTTCAGAAGGGAATTCTTCTACTCGGGACAGTTAAGAAGGACCTCCATCAAGGTCATGGAGGTGGTGGTTTGTTCTAATGCCTTTGTGATGTCAAACCTTCCTCCCAGGAATTGGTGGCTTCCCGCCGGGTCCTTAGCTTGGTTAGAGCTAGGGCCTTTTGGAGGGACAAACCGATCAGTCATGTTGTCTTGGGGAGGAGTGTCCTTGGGAGGTATGAGCATGTAAACTAGTCCCTTACCAACCTGAATCTGAGTGTCATAGGGAGTTCATAGGTTGGTGAAGGCATTGGCCTCAAAGGCCATAATAGATTCATCAAAGAAATCCTATAGTTCGGGTTCTTCTTCATCTTCTCTGCCTATTCCAAAGAAGACAGTCTCATAGGCAAATGCACTGTGAGTGGGCTCTTGTATAGGAGGCTCTAGGGGAGTAGGATTAGAAGCTTGTTGTTTTTCCAGCTGGGAAATCATGATGACTTTTTCCAGCATGGAAAAATTTACCTCATTGTGAGAGCTTCTGTCGTGCAATCTACACCAGTTGGTCATGGGATGAAAATCTGCAACTGGCATGAAATGGGAAGGTCCAGCACCACCCAAATTGGTATTTTGGTTTAGAGGCAGACCTTCGGTATTCACCTTATTATTCCATTGCTGTTGGTTGGGCTAGGGCCCATTATTGAAACTTCTTCCTCCAACATTATTGTTTTGTTGGATGGAGAAAATATTTCCTGTCTGGAAATTGGTGTTGTGGGGTGCAAAGGACCCCGCCTTCAGCTGACCCATGTCCACAGTTAGCGTGGACAAAATTTTCTAGAGGGATTCAACCTCAGCGGTCAATCAGGTATTTATGTCACAGTGTGACAGTTGTTGTTGTTGGTTCCCTGGGAAAGCGACAACATTCACTGGAGTCGAGGGTGGCAATCCTCTAGTCGTAGATGACTAGAAGAAAGGCACTTTGGGCGGTTGTGTCTGTGGTTGCATTTTCTATGGCTAGTTCCAGGGAAAAGATTCTAGACCCAGTGTTGTCTGGGTTTGAGATGGATATATATATCGGGCCTGTTGTTCTATTGGTGGTGGTGGAAGATTCATGGCCATCACGGGGGCACCCATTTCCTGATTGGGGTTATATCCCCTAGCGTAAGAAGTTCTGTCGGGTATCATGTTAAATGGCATGCTCTGCCCAATCCCGCCCGGGGATTTGTTAAGGCCGCAAGACAATTCCAAGGCCAGGTTGTAAACCTTCCCCAAAGTATCTTGATCGCCGGGGGCAGTAGTTCTCCAGAGGAGAGTGGCAACGAAGGGGTCCATCACGTTGAGATAGGTCTGGATAGTCACATTCGTAGATGGGATGAAGGGACCTGTGCACTGCTTCAAGGCGCATTGGAACCGGTGGTTGAATGCTGCAAGAGGCTCATTCGATTCATTCCTAATAGAAATGAACTAGTTGTGGGACCATGCCGGGTCCATGTGTACGTGTAAGGTAGCTAGGAAGGTGTCCTCCATGTCCTGCCAACTATTGATGGAGTTAGCAGGAAGGTTAAGGTACCAGTTTAGTTTGTTATGTCCCAGGGATAGAGGGATCATCCAGGTCACAATGTCTTGATGTTGGATCCGGTGTTGGTTCATGCCATCCTTGTATACCTACAGATGTTCTTCTGTGGTTCATGAGCCTAAGTGCTCATTTTGGGGACAAATCTTTTCTGGGTGCAAAGGTAGATCATTGGCTGCACCCATAAAAGTTACCATTGGGGACTCGATATTTCCAAAATATGCAGCCATCAGGGGTGTTGGATTTTGACTAGGTTGAGCGTTAACCCCCAGGGTCATCTGGGGAATTTGGGTATTCTAGGGTGTGCTAGATCCCCAGACAATGGTGGCTGACTTGGCCTTTGGGGTCCATTTCTTTTGAGCAAGAGGCTCGAGTTTGACAAACTGTCTGGGTTGGGAGTTGATCTAAGGACTCTTTTGAATCTTGCTGGTGGAAATGACCCAATTTTGCTGAAGGCTTGATTCCTAAAACTATGGCTTGAGGAACCCTCAGGCAGTGTAAAATCTAAATCCTCAGAGGGGGACGAGTTCATGCCCTCCTTCTAGCGCCATTTTCTGTTAACGAGTCTTTGTGACCAGGTCCGCCGATAGATGTATGTTATCATCGGGTACCGGGGTACCGACCGACTTTGCCCATAAATATTGTATGGGGAAATGAGATTCCCTGGGTCTCCAAGCATGTGAGAGTCGGGTCTCGATAGTGTGGGGGGATCAGTTGGGAAATGTGACTATTTTGTTTGAGGGGGATAGCTGGTTATCTTAACTCATCTTCTCTGGGGATTCAAGTAAGTGGGGTCTCCTGCAAGTGCACATTCATTTAACAAATAAATTTCAAAAGATACTGCAGAGTTAGAAATATTTCATCTACCTATAGTCATACTAAACATTCAAAACATCAACAATGCTCTAACACACTACACTAAATACTGAAGAAACACAGGATCATCAGCTCATATTTGATCAGTAGCAAGGGAAAAGGAGGTCGTTAATCTACTTGAAGTATCAGAGCAAAGGACATAAAGAACACAAAGCATAAAATACCGTTAACCTAGAAATCAGAATGCTAACAACATCATTAATAGAATCCCTCCTTCTTCATTAACATATCTCCAGCATGCACTGGTGCATGTTACAATGGTGGCTCCAGGGGAGCATTTAACTACTGAAAGCTTAGAAACTATGGAGCATTGAGTTCTGAAACTAAGAATTGAGAAAACCAAATTGCTATTAGCTATGGACTGCAAAATCATCAATTTCGTCAACCCTTAGAATGAGGTTGGACTTAATATTACTACACTAGATTGGACCTAAAACTTAACCTAATTTATTTTACACTTTAAAATATAATACTATTTTCGGTGGCTGGTACTACCTGCACCACGCTACAAAAGACCTCGAGACAGAAAAGGCCTGACATGTCAAAAGAATAAGACAAGAAAAGAGGAGTGGAAGAATCGGCCTTGAGAAGAGAGCTGGGAGGAGAAAATAAGAAATCCGATCCCTCAGGGATTGAGGCTACATGCCTCATAAATGGGAGGGTGGCTCACTGTCTCTGATGTGCCAAGTGTAACATTGAAGTGACACCTTGGGAAGACCATATGTCAGAAACTTGTCATCAAGCCGACGTGCCTTGTTGCAATTACCTATTCTCTAACACCTTTTATTGACTGCTTTGAAAGTGACCGGTCAACCTTGGGAATCTAGACACGGGTCAATTAAAGAATACAAAAACTTGGGATCCAGGAACTTGCATTCTGAAAGAATGAATGAATACAACCGATACATGGTTGGCGAGATTCTCTGGACTCTAGAGAACTTTATTATTCCTTATTATTTTTCCCAAGCCTCCAACACTTGGCCTATGCTTTCTTCATCTACATCGCTGATGCTATCCCAGCGACTATGAACAACCTCCAATGCTTCCTCAACCTCTCCGGCCTCGTTCTGGAATTCATCCACCATCTTGATGGTGTCATGCGATCAGATCATTGTCTTAGACAATTTGGATAACCTGCCCTAGTCAAAATCTCTGGCAAGTGAATACAGGGACTCCATCCACTCATCAAACTTGCTGAGGACGTAGTCCTCTGGGGTACATGTTCCGGTGGTGAAGGGATCGACTTGCGATACTCTAGCCACAAATGCTTGAAACAGGCCCAAGGGGTATCGGACCTCTATCACCTTCTCTTTTAAGGCCTTAACTAGTTGCTTGCATACCTCAATCCTGAGGACAAGTCTAGAGTACTAGGCCTAGACAGAATCATATGATTCATCTCCCAAAATTCTTGCCTCTGTGGTGACTTCTTCTCCTATGTTGTGGATTTCTTCCAGCCCAACTTTCCATTTTTCATACTTTGATAAATCTTTCTCCCATATGAGAGAAGAGCCCTTTGACTAGATAAGAAGAGTGTCAACCTAATAAAGGTCCAGGAGGGACGCCACCAAAAATTGTCTCATGGCGGCCACTTGCTCAGTGGCCCGCCCATCTACAACCTACCCCTTTTTCTTCATGATACGTAGAGAATCCACATTGCCCTGTGCAAGTGGTAATCCAGAGGAAGGGGTTCCAGGGTGGACCTCGGCAAAAGGCTGTGTAAGTTCTGCCAAAAGCGTGAGGAGATTGACATTTGTCTCTCTTTCCTCCTTTAGCTTCTGGCCCTGCTTGACATATCTGGCCTCTATTGCTTTTGTGGCCTCCCTCAGCAAGTCCAATTCACCTTTCTTGTCTCTCCTCCCCAGTGCTACTTATGTTATGTTATAATCCTCAGGCCTTACGATCGCTACCTCTACACTTGGTGGGGGTGTTGCGATAATTACAACTGTGCTACTTGTTGGACCAGTCTGGAGAATATGGACTGTCTATGCTTTCTTGGGCTTTTTATCCTTTGCATTCTTGGCCATCATCTTAGCCAACGAGAGTGTAGCACCTGATGTTACCACCAAGGCCTTTCTTTTCTTTGATTTGACCAGCCATTGGGGCAGCTTCACCTTTAAGACTTGCTCATTGGAATTCCTTTCAGAATCTAGCGGTACGTTCCCAGAATATACATTGACTTTGGGCTCTTTCTCCCTCTCTTGTTCTAGTTTCTTCTCTTGTTCTTTGAAACCCTCGGTATTTTCCGCCATGTTGACATCTTCTATTGTACTATCTGGGACCTTTACTTCAGTCTCAACATTGCCTGTATTTTCAGGGACCTCCATGTCCCTCCTAGCATCAGTTGATTCTATATTTCCATTGTCTGGGACTTCTTGATCAATCTGCTATTGCTATTCTTGGGCCTTAGCAACCTCATCTTTTGGAACATTCTCCTCCACTAGAACATCCTCTAGAGGTCAGTGAGGTCTCTGGCCAAAATTTAATAAGGTGGCTACCGTTACTACCTCACCAAATGTGCTCTAGGGCACTTGATCACCTGGAGTAACCAAAGGCATTTGGAGCGTGATGATCAAGGGTACGGTTGATCCCATGGGTCTGGGTTCCCCAACCATTAGTTTCTCATTTGTGGGCTGCCTTGGTGTGTCGTCGGTCTCCTAGATTGGTATCTTTTCCTGCTCAGGTTCCTTTTGTGCCTCCTCTTGAGCTTCTTGTTGTTATGCATCTTCTTTTCCTAGGATTTCATTTTCTACGGGGGCCTTTTCTTTATCATGAGAGGCAATCTCCACCACATGACCTATACCTTTTTGGAGGTCCATGAGGTCCTCCACTAAAAAAGTGTCATCAAAATCATCATGCGAGGGCGAGGAGTTTGAAATATCTTCTAGTTCGGGAGAATCTAAACTGACATCCACCGGCGGCACATCTGACATACCGGGACTGGCAGCTGCACTTGGTGTAGGGGTCACCATCTTCTTGTTTTTTGTCAGTGAGACCTTGGTATCCAGAATGCTGGTGGACTTTGCCTTAGTGAAGGCTTGTCTGCTCATCATTTCAACCAACGAAGGGGATCCCACCAAGCAAGCAGATGCTATTGGAGCTACAAGGAGGTCGAAAGATATCTACATACTTATTTGCTGGTTGTACAGCCTTGCTGACTCCATTTTTTGATGTAGCTGGGCCATTAGAAGGGTGGGGACTTGGGGATGCACCTTGGCTGGTGTGCACTCTTTCTCTTTTCCTTTGCTTGTGCATAGTTCAGCGGCCGCGGAAGATGAAGAAGGTTCGACATCGGCTGAAGAGGTAGCGACCCTTCTGACCGCTGGCTTCTTTCAGGTGCTTTTGGGGCACACCCAGGCAAAATACTGGTGGCTTTCTTCCAAAATAGGGTGACATACCCCTTCAATTGTTAGGTCCTCAAGGGTGGCCCAGTCCACCGGAGGGAGATCTGATTTGTCCATCCCTTGCCCCTTATATGCTGGGTCTTCCAATGGCCCATCATTGCGGAAACCCTTCAGAAAATCCTAGAGGTCAAGCATTTTCATGAGCCCTTTGCTCATCCTTGAATGCTATCAGGCCCAAATATCAAAATTGTCTTGACAGTCCACCCAAAAATCTTCAATGTCTGCTTCGTGGGGCAGTGATGCCCGGGGAAGTGTTGCGGCAATCTTTCCAAGAGAATCGTAGTTTTTTCGGGTGTGGTGGAATTCCACCAGCCCCAGGTTTTTCAATTCACTGTCTTCCTCCCGGGCTGCGGTGAGTCTGCATGTATAATTCCCACATGAGAAAGGGAATGGGATGTTGATGACCTTCTTTAATGTAAAGAAGGCGTGCAGATCCATCATCTGCTGACAGAACTCTAAAAGAATAATTCTGTCCCCACAATACTGGGGAAGAAGATGGGGCTTCCCGTTGATTCTGGTCAACTGAATGTAGGTGTTGTGTTGGAATTGAATAAAATAGTGGCCATAGGTGCTGACCAGAGTCATCGTCACTTGTGACAGTCGGTACCCAGAATCCAGAGTAAGTTTTAGAATGTTGTGGTAAATGAATGCATCATTTACCTAGTAGAAGTTTGAGAAACTGAGTTCCCATTGCACTTGGGGATAGTGATCCCATGGTGTCATTTGGCCGATCCGTTTCCAAGCTCCCCAACTATTCCCAAACCTGGAAAAGCCGGTCTTTGTTGAGCCAGTACCTGTGCGTGCTAAAAGTGGACCTCTCACTTAGCAGTACACTTCAACATAGTCATTTCTCTTCAATTACATATAGAAATGAATATAGACTAAATCATCCTACATGTGTGAATGAATCGACCTATTGCCTCCTAATAGGCATGAGTATAAGCTTGCTCTTAGATCATCGCAAGCTCAGTGACTATACCAAAGACCTAAATGAAGGATTTTAAGCTATGATGAATGATCTAAAATATTGTGCATATGCAGTTTGTTGTTCATCCAAGCTACTTAAGATTGATTTTAGAAGCACCAAATTGAAAAGTGAAAGATTCTTTTTAAAACCCAAATTGAATGTGCTCTAATGATTAGATTTTCATGCTTGAAATTAAAACAACAATGTTAAATGATAAATGCTAAGAAAAGAGAAGAAAATGCAGTATAGTAACATTAGAAGAAAGTTAGGATCCTTTGTGAAGGAAAAGAGTTTCTCTTTTATGAAATCTCTCTCGAATCGACAGTCGAGATCAAACAAAAAGAGTGGCTCAGATTCGATTGAAGAAGCACAATCCATGTGCAAGTGATTCAATTGGTCGAGAGAGTCAGTTGACTGAACTTACTGATCAGTTATTTTGGAAACTTCCAAAATCAGTTTACAGCTAACTGAAATGTTTCCAAAATGATAAACAGTGGAGAATCAGTTAACTGAGTGGAACTGGATTGTTTCCATTTTGATAATCAGTGGAGAATTAGTTAACTGAGTGGAACTGAATTGTTTTCATTTTGATAATCAATCAACTGAATTTGATCATGTCATATGCATTTTTAATAAATTAATTGATTTTGGGTGCACATTTGTATTTTTATAATTAATTTAATTCCTTTTTGATTTAATTGACAATTTTGTAATTTTTATTTAATTAATATGTCATAATATCAATTAAATAATAGTATAAAGTTTATTTTCCAATGTAATGTGATTTTAGGAATTAATTAATTAATCAAGTAAGATGATCGATTAGGACCTAGGGTTTAAGTCAGATCAGTTTGAATTCGATGATTGCCTATTTGATTTAGGACTTAGGGTAATCAAGATTATGGTTTCTTGATTAATTGCTTAGATTGGGGGTCTAGGGTTTAGGTGATTACATTTGCCCCTCTTTTAATTGATGTGGGATCAGTGCATTGATTCAAAGACTTGTTAGCGAGAAGACCCAGAATAGTTTGATTTGAAGCGACGAAACTATTCTTTTGAAGAAGAAGACTGACTTCAACCTTGATTTGATGAAGATCGATCAAAAGATATAAATAGAATGCTCAGTTTGATTTGAAGCAATGAAACTGAAAATCTATCAGGAACTCTTAAACCTTTTTGATTGGTTTGAATGAATAACCAGTTTGATTTGAAGTGATGAAACTGATTACCATTAAGAGATTTGATTAGCAAGCAAATTGACTTGATTTGAAGTGATGAAGCCA
>MU226802.1:628172-645974 GCA_018584345.1 Thuja plicata
TCGAACAAAAAGAGTGGCTCAGATTCAATTGAAGAAGCACAATCCATGTGCAAGTGATTTGATTGGTCGAGAGAGTCAGTTGACTGAACTGACTGATCAGTTATTTTGGAAACTTCCAAAATCAGTTTACAGCTAACTGAAATGTTTCCAAAATGATAAACAGTGGAGACTCAGTTAACTGAGTGGAACTAGATTGTTTCCATTTTGATAATCAATGGAGAATTAGTTAACTGAGTGGAACTGGATTGTTTCCATTTTGATAATCAGTCAACTGAATTTGATGATGTCATCTAAATTTTTAATAAATTAATTGATTTTGGATGCACATTTATGTTTTTATAATTAATTTAATTCCTTTTTGATTTAATTGACAATTTTGTAATTTTTATTTAATTAATATGTCATAATATCAATTAAATAATAGTATAAAGTTTATTTGGCAATGTAATGTGATTTTAGGAATTAATTAATTAATCAAGTAAGATGATCAATTAGGACCTAGGGTTTAGGTCAGATTAGTTTGAATTTGATAATTGCCTATTTGATTTAGGACTTAGGGTAATCAAGATTATGGTTTCTTGATTAATTGCTTAGATTGGGGGTCTAGGGTTTAGGTGACCATTTTTAGGTGATTATAGTGCCCATAGCATGTATGATGTCATGCAGAACTTGGAATTGTGGACAACACTCTTTAGCTGCTTGTCCACATGAATGGATATGAGGGCCGCCCAGTTGAAGGTCTAACTATGAGTGGTGATGCAGTACAGAAAGTAGTACATCCATGCTGAGAAATCCCAGGCATGGGGCAATTTGAAGATCCTGCATAAGAATACAATGCCTGCTTGAATGGGCTCTTTGAACTCCCTGTGGGGAATGTCCAACTTCATCCTCCTGCAATCCCTCTTTGGGATTTTCAGCCAGTGGCTATTGATATATTGCTAGGAGATAAGGGCAGTGCCCTAAAACTCTTGCAACATCTGGACCTAATTTTGAATAATGGATCCATTGAACTGTGGGATCCCCAACCTTGAGGTAAAAGTAGCTGCATCTAGGGTGACAATTATTGTGGGGTACTGTAGTGGTCAGTGATATGGAAGTAGGACGGTCCAAGTTGGTGTGTTGTACAATGTTTCCAATTGGAGTATTGACTCTGGTGATTGCACCGAACAAGGAAAGTTTGCCGCCTTGATGATGCCGGAGGCAGAAATCTGAGTGGCCAGATTATCTCTGGTGGCCTTCAACTTGTAAATGGCTTGAATCAAGCCATGCATTTTTTCCCAAGGTCCGAGCCCTGTGTCCATTATTTCTTGAATTCTGGACTCTATTTTTGATCTCACGAGGGCACCCTCCTTTGGATACTTGGAGGTCAAGGGAATATTTGCTAATAACTTCTCAGCCTTGGTTTTGGTGGCCACTCGGGTGGATGTGGTAGGAAAATCCAGGATGGAAGGAGGGGTGATTACTTCAGACACCTTTGATCAGCTTGTCCGCAACCTCCAAGACTAGAGAACCGTTAGAACGTGGTATATGAAAAAGAATATTAAAACTCTGGGGAAATTTGTTAGGAATAAGGTGTCTCAACCTTGGATAATTCCTATTCTTATTATTTGTTTTGTAATATGTATTTCTTGCAAATAATGTTGATGTGTCGGCATCTTGAATTGTGTGTAAGGAGATCATGGCTAAAATGGTTATGACAGATTCCTATGACACGTAAGAGCTATGTCAGGAAGATTCAATGATAGGTGAAGACATGTGGCAACTGATAAATTTGAGTACTGTACACTCTTCTCGGAGAATGGTAAAACCCTAATACAGTTATCTTTGGGAGTAGCCCTAAAAAGTGAAGCGCATGATATAAGCATATTTTAGGGTTGCAAAGAGAAGTGATGTGAGTGTATCATTGGAATGTTTTATGCTACCGTGATTTGTCTTCAAGGGTTTTGAAATCTTCTGAAAGAACTTGCATTGCAAGTGTATTGTAAGCTGTAATAGTTTTGATGAATACATTGTGCAGGTTTTGGAGTGCTGGGGTTTTTACCGAAAGTTTTCCCCAGGGTATATCATTGTGTCATTCTCTATTTGTCTATATGCATGGTATGTGGTTTCAATATCTTTGTTAAAGTAGTTAACGAATCTGAAATTGTAAGGATTTAAAAGAATTTTCACAATACTTTCCTATAGAGATTAGCGTAGGAAGCTGTTTCCGCACCTGAGTTTCCTTACAAAATCATCACCACCCTACACCTATTCAACATGTGTTAACATACACCAAAAGGTCCTGAAATGCTTGCAATAAGTGTGAGTAGGATTCCAGGGAAATCGAACCAAATGACAAGGGGAAAAGCAGGACAAGGAATTGTTTGGGGCCCGAAGCCTGGATAATCTAGCCGTTGCCGTGCTGATGTGACCAGTAAGAAATCGTATTTGGCTGATGTGGGTTGGCACATGGTCAGGAGATAGAAGACATGAAGGAATTAATGGTGACAAGTTGGCAGACACAGGGTATGATAAATGCTAGATGGGACATGGTTTGAATGCCCGCTCGTGGGAAATTAATCCCACCATTAAGGTGATGAGACAGAGGAGAGAGAAAGCCACCATGGCTCGAACTAGCGAGGTGCCGAATTTGAACTGTGGTGACTCCGTCTCAATGAGCTTGGTCTCATGGGTGAAAAAACAAGACAAAGTGTGAGGAACTCACAAAATTAGAAGGATATATAGGATATATACATAAAAATATAGAGGGCCAAAGGCCGAAATATATATACAAGATATACAACATTTACAAGCTTTTTATAGGTTTAAACAATATTCACATATTTACACGAGCTACCCTAGGACAATATACAATATAAACATTAATCTACAACTATGCGGAGGGTGGAAAACCCTCTCACAGAGCCAACCCACCAACAGGAGGCAAACCAAAAATAAAGAACATGGAACAGAAAACCAACAAAACAAACGAAGAGGAAAGAACAAAAGGGAACAACAAGGAAAACACAGAAACAACAAGAAACCAAAGAACCTACCTAAAAAATCTGAAGAAGAGTAGGGAAAGAGCACACTAGGAGCACTCCTGTAATGATTTCTACCTTCAAATGACCATGAATAGGTACCTTGAATCAACTGGTAATAACCCACTAAGCACAGAGTAATTTGTAGCTTAATTGCAGTTCAGTCACCTAAGAATCACTCTGAATGTGGTAACTGTAAAAGTGGCATGTAATTTCTATTTATACCCAAGGTAAAAGAAAGTTATCTCTTCCTCTGCAAACTTTGGAACAGGCGAACCTCCAGACTTTGGGCCCGGGGATTCCATGCAACCATACCTTCTCACGAGGGGAAGACATCGTGGTGGAAAATCCCAGAGGTTTGGAATTCGGCTCTGGAAAGAACAAACTCCAGGATCAGATCCCGGAGACACGAAAGACAAAAGCATAAAGAAAACAAACCTCATGGGAGGGAAAGCCCGAAGAAGAAAAACAAAGAAAACAAGGAAAACAAGGCAAGAGCCAAAGCGAAAAGAGGGGACCCAACATTTTGCACACAAAATGTAGGGATGGGTATGTAGGGCATAACAATGTGTAACCATACCAAAGCTCACAGGGTGTATTCTTTGTGTCCTTCAATTGTACTCTTTTTAATGTGTAGAAATCAGTACTGACAGCTTCCCTCCAGAAAGTTTGAGTGATTCTCTTCTCAATCATAAATGTTCTTGCACAGTCAACAATTGATCTATTTCTCCTTTCATCAATTCCATTTTTCTGTGGTGTTCTTGATGCAGAGACCTATCTTTTAATTCCATGCTCATTGCAATAGTTAGTGAATTCATCTGAAATAAATTCCTCTTCTCTATCTGACCTTAAGTGTTTCAATTTCTTCTCACTTTGTTTTTCTACCATAGCCTTATACCATTTAAACATCTTGAATGCTTCTGATTTATCTTTTAAGAACATAACTATCATCATTATAGAATAATCATCAACAAAAAGAATGAAATACCTATCTCCATAGTAACTCTTTGTCCTCATGGGTCCACATAGATCAGTATGGACTAATTCTAGAATTGCATTAGATGTCTAGGTTTTACTTTTGAAACTAGACTTTGTCATCTTACCTTTTTGGAAGTTCTTGCACATGATATGCTTGGGCTTTGTCATGCTCGGTAAGCCTCTGAAATTACTTTTATTTTTTATCTTTATCATGTTGTCAAAATTCACATGACACAATATTTTGTTCCACAACCACATGTCTTCATTTCTAGCCATTAAACAAGTGATGTTAATGTCATCAAGATAGAAAAGGTTACCTTTTGTCTGCTCACCAGTTCCGATCAACCTTCCTGATTCATTTAAGATCTTTGTCTTCTTATTTTCAAATGCCACTCGGTGACCTCTATTATTCTTCTATGAAACACTTAATAGATTATAATTCAGTCCTTTTACCCAGTAAGAATTTTCACATTTGATTAGGTTACTCAATATTATGGTTCCTTTACCTTCAACTAGACAAGGCTTGTCATTACACATTCTTACTGAACCACCATTATAGTATTCAAAAGTTTCAAACTTTTTCATATCACCAGTCATGTGGTGAGTCCAACCACTATCTATGATCCAGAAATAATTCTTACTAACCTGAGATATGAGTGTAGTTTCTACATATGTTTATTCTTATTCATCTGAATCATCCTTCATGGATACAAATACCATCTCAATGCCTTCTTCTGATTCGGTGTCAGTATCATCATCTCTGTTCTCAGCTAGGTAACAAGCTTTCTTCCCTTTGTCCTTATAATCTTGGGCATCTCTTTTGTCAAATTTTCAGTTGCTTCGGTAATCTCTGTTATCACCTCTATCAAATTTATTCTCATATGATATGTCATTACTTCTGTCATCTTTTCTTCTATTTGGACATCTTGAAACAAAGTTTCCAACCTCTTTACAATTAAAACATACAAGTGGTAATTTACCTTTGTATCTACCTTTGCCTCTCTGCAATCTTCTTGCAATTAGTTCTTCAATCTCATCAAGTCCTTGATCCTCATTATCACTATCACTATCATTTCTAATAGCATGTATATGACTTGACTTACTTATTTTCAAAGAAGATTTGAATACAGATTCTATAGATGGTATGACACTATTATAAAAGTTATTCATCTCAAATGAAATCAGTCTACCAATCAAACTATCTAGAGTAACCGTATTGTTTGCAACTGCTCTCTTTTCTTGAATAGTAGAAAATCTAATAGCATATACAGGTAGTAAGGTTCTTAAGATTTTACTTACCATTGTCTCCTCTTCAAGTACACCTCCAACTCCTCAGATAGCATTGACTACCTCTTTGATTCTGTAGCTATACTGAGTGATATTTTCTCCTTCTTTCATCCTTAGGTAATCAAACCTCCCTCTTAGGCTTTCTACCTTGGCTCTTAGCACATTGGCATATCCTCCATGTACCAACTTCAATTTATCCCACATTTGCTTTGCAAAGGTACAAGTTTTGACATCTTCAAACTCAGCATCAGAGAGTGATGAGGCAAGTTCTATCATCATGCAATTATGCTCATGCTTTTCTCTTAATTTCTCAAGAGTATGAGGTCCTGTAGGAAACACATATTTAGTATCAAGGTGTTGAGTAACATCATTACCAATACCTGATAGGTGGAGTCTTATTCTGCTTTTCCATGATGCAAAGTTGTCTTTATTCAACTTGGGCACATCTTGTTTGTTCATCTTGTGATATTTTGCTTGAGCTGTTAAACTCCCTTTCTAAGAACACAAGCTATGATACCAATTGTTAGTAATAACTGAGAGGGGGGGGGGGGGCGTGAATCAGTGGCCTAAAAAATATTCCAATTAATCAACCCAAAAACTTAGTACCACAATGTTAAGCCTCTATTTATCTTCAGTCCTACAAGATGTATGCCTTCAAATATACTTATTAAATAACTACTGCTCAAAGTTACCTTTTAAAACTTATTCTTTATGTTTAATGAATACAGTCTTTCAATTTATTGAATAACAGTAAATTAATTAGAGTATACCGATCAATCCAGATTAGTTACGTGTAATGCAAAACACTAAAGTAATGACTCATAAACACATTGACACATGGATTTTTAACATGGAAACCCTATTAAGGGAAAAACCACTTGGGACCGGTAACCCAAAATTTTGACTCTTCTGAAGTGAGCTCAGTGAAGAGCCAACCCTATTAAAGGTTACAAACACACTGTTAGGTGTGACCTTGTTATAGGATTTAAAAGATTAGTTTTTCACTTGATATCGGGAATCTCTATGCTATCTTCTATGACCAAAACCTAGTTTGTCAAATTGTATTTGGCATCTCATGCTATCTTCATCATCAAACTTTTTGATACTCCTTGGGATGTATCTCAATATAAAAAGGATATTTAAATCCTGCTCGGTTAAGAGACTTTCTGAATCAATGGTTAAACTGAAACAATATGACCTGTTCCCAATACAACTTATAATTGCAGATTTTCAGATCTATTGTAAGCTTATTAAACCATTCTGATCAATATATATTTTCAATACCTTTGCTCCACTTTTGTTTCTTCTCGGTGATGCTATGCCCTATTTCTCATTTGCATAAATCTTTAGATCTTTCCTCAGCTTGATTGGTCAAGACTGTATAAATTTGTTCTTCATCAGTTTCTCTTCAACACCCTCTTTTTCATTCACACCCCTTAATTCGTAATGAATTAAGTTGTATCTTTATAGACATGATATCACTGCTTCTAGATTCTTGATTTTCTTGATCTTGGCATGATCCGCAATCTTAGCCAATCCTTATTTAAATAAAAACTTATGTTTTATCTTCTAGAAATCTTCTTTCCAAATGGACAAAACAACTTTAAATCCTTTACTTATCTTTGGCTTTATCTTGTCGATAAAAAGAATGATAACTACCAGTTAAGTCTATATTTAGCTCTACCAGCTAGATATTTTATCATTTTTGAACTCCAGTTAACTTTGGTGTTTTAACTCTTTGATAGCTTTGGTCAACACTTCAATTCTCCTCAGGCATCTTTGTCGGGGTTGTCTATTTGTCGAGGTTGTTTGTCCTTTGGGCTTCACTGCAAAGTTCTACTCATTGGTTAACACTGTAATTCTGGCCATCGGTAATGCTTGTGATTCTTCTCTTTGATAATGCTTGTCAATTTATTTTCTCGGGCATCACTGTGACTTAAATTTTAGTGATCTCTGTCTATTGGGTTCCACTAGCCGTCGGTGTTTGTAGTCACTTGTGAATGCTTGTCTTTTATGCATTACTGAAAGCATAATTTTTTTCTCTCTGATTCTCTGAAGTCTTTAACACTTTGATTATAACTGATTAGATTATATCAAGTTGGCATCAATGACAATACAATCCATTAACTGATTTAATGTCTTGCATTATCTTCCTGCATTTTGGTGATCAACTTAACATCTTCAAACATTCAATCAGTTACATGTCATCAAATTCAATGGGAGGAACACATTAAATAAAATTTAACATATTTAGGGGTAAGGTATTTAATTAAATCCAAATACCATAGAAGATGAACCAAATTTAATTAAATAGGTAGAAGAATATAACAAATATTATTAATTAATTAAAAATAATTATAATGTTACAGGGGAATATTTAATTAATAAGAGTGTTAAGGGATGATTTTAGGCATCTACATTTTTCCCCTCTTTGATGTGGCATCAAGGACAACATTGCTTCAAATAAAAAGGAGAAAAAAGATGCCCCAGAGAGAAAAGAAGGTCCTAAAGTTGTGTCAGAGTAACGATCGCGAAGGAGTGTGCCCCCTCGAGAAAATAAAGCAAAAAATATTTTTTTGTGGAATTTTATTGAAAGAAAGGTGGAAGGAAGGGAGAAGAAGAAAAAGGGACAATTGCATGACTTATGGGACAGACATGAAATAACAAGATGAAAAATGGGGTTTGAGATGGAAAATGGTGCCTGAGGGGCCTATAAATAGTCCACAGCCCCCCCAAAAGGAGTCATTTCCACCCAAATAGAGCAAAAAGCTTGAGGAAAAGAGAGAAATGGCCGATCTACAATAGCGATTGCAGCTAGAAGAGAACATCTAGATACACCAACAATTAGCTGACGTAGGACCACCAATGAGTACCTTAAATGAACTTAGTCCCTTTTGTGAAATTTCACATTTAAGGCATTTATGGGTGCATTTATGTGGGTGATTTAGGTGTCGAGGCAAAGATGATGATCGGTAGTTCGTCATCTACGTAGATGGTGATTTACTGATCATCGTCGATAAATATGACAATCAAAGATTTTCATTTGCGGGTATGGCAAGGAGGGGGACGTAGATGACTATCGATAGATAATCATTTGTGAAAACAAAGGTTAATGGGGTTGATCGAGGGAGGAAACCAAAGATTTCAATCATGGATTGACATCTCCATTGATCGAAGTATGTGCATGTCAATCGACGTCTGCACCAATTGACACAAAAAAGTAGGGGAAGGAATTTGAGAGTGAGAGACAAGGGACAAGGGGTGTTAGGATGCCTCAAGATGGAATAAGTGTTTAATAGGAACTGAAATATGTGGTTTGTGAATGTAGGAGGTAGTACTAGCATTAAGATCGCGTGATAGATGGCCAGATACTATGGAGTTAGTTGAGGAGTTGACACCGACGAAGTGGAGACATGTGGCATTATGTGGGTTAGACCATGTACATTTGTGGTTGCGATTGAGAGTGCATAATGCACTCATGATCACCTTGGTACAGAGGTGACATAGTCCCACTTTGAGTTTTCATTATCCCACGGGTGAGGCTACGATCACCCTATTTGATATATAGCGGATATACCACATACGTATTTGGGGATTGATTCCTGATTATGTATTATAGGGACAAAATTCATATGTGGAGGCATGTTTTGGGTGGGATTATGAGTAGATTCCCATAGTGATACAATGGTTACCTTGGAGGGTAGCGATGGAAGCGCGACCATAGCTGTGATGAGTGGCCTTGTATCTAGCTGGCATGATTGGTGGATGGCTGATGCCTGATCACACGTGACATGTATTTCCTCTAGGATGGGCAAGAGTATTGAGATCCATGTTAGAGGATGAGGGAGAGAGATACTACTGGGGATATACTATCCATGGGAAGTTATACTATGATCTCCATATGTGTACCTATTAGAGAGGTAGGAATTTGGGAGCTAGGGTTACTTTATTGTTGGTATGGGCATGGGATCATATTGTTGTGGTACACACAATTAGGATACATGAGACTCGTCAGCCATTTGAGCCATACGCCTGTAGATATAGACCGTCAATTTGGTACAAGTCGACAGATTTTATAGGTCATTATTTAAGGATGCTTGATGAGATGCAGGGGTTTGAATGAGCCCCTTATGCAGGTTGTGAGGCATCGGGTTACCAGGTCCAGTAGCAATAGGATTATGTAGAGGATGGATGGGAGGACTTCTTTTACCTAGGTTTCACACAGAAACACTACTGTTTGATTGGGAGGACCATGTATATGATAGTGTGATATATGTCATCATGAGTTTCTCGATAGTTTGGGCAATTACAAGATGCAGTGCTAGATTCATTCTTGTACCCACTAGTGACTTGTGAGGTGGGGAGTTTATGGGTTGTTGGAATGGATCTATAAGGAGCTAGATCATTATGGCTGGGGATGGCATCATTGGTATGACAACAAGGGCAAGATTTGGTCAGGGACACAGGAGTGACTCCAGCGTATGCACAGTGGTGGATAGGGCACAAGTCGATCAGGTTGACTATCCCAGGGTTGATCTAGGTAGATGAGGAGCTAGGTATAGGGGAGGATGGTGCAGGGGGTAGAGATGAGGGAGGTGATAGAGGAGATAATGGAGGGGATGGTGGAGGAGGTGATGGAGGAGGATTTAGGGGAGGTGAGGTCCATATAGCATATTTGAGAGTACAAACCAAGAGATGGCGAGGGAAGGTACAAGTACAAATAGGCAGAGTCCCACTAGTGATTCTGGGACAAGGATAGGTACATGGTTTGCAAGCAATAGAGAAGAATGCCCTGATTCAACCACCATAAGTATAGGGATCACTATCTAGATTTGTTGCATATGAGCTACATGATACTATAGTCATAGAGCACGATAGTTTGCATATAGAGGTAGGTTTATTACAAGGATAGTTTGCATACAAAGGTAGGGTCATATGCATGGCCAACATCATGATTCTCTACTAGTCAATTTTGATACACATTTTGAGATTTTGGTTGTACAATGACACTTAGATACATGATGAGATATATACATGTATATTTGATGGATTTATAGACCATGGTCACTTTATTCTTACATGATGATATATACATGATTTTGATGGTCCTATGTGATGTGTGTATTTTTTATTCCTATATGCAGATTTACCATAAAATGGATTATGATTTGTTACTGACAAGTGTGATGCAGGATGTGTGTGATATTATACTATATGATGATCCTAATGTGTTTATGATGTAGGGTTACATGGATATATGCATATGTTATGACTTATTTATGTATTGTTATTATGGATGTATAAGATGGACAATGTATATATGTGATTTATACAGTGAATGTAAATGGAGTATAGTGATTAATGCAATATGGTCTAAAATACATAATAAAAGGCAATATTAATAGAGTAATGATTAATGATATGGATAATGAATGAATAATTTACCTAATGAACCTAAAGGATTAAATGCACCTAAAGAATTTTAATGAAATGCACCTAAAATAAATATTACCATTTAGTCATTGCATCAAATTTGAATTCAATACTTAAACTCATCAGCAACATAATAATACAACTAATGCAATGAAAAAAATGACCTAAGTGTCCTAAGTAAATGAAACTAACCATGTACCTTAATGAGGACTTGAAATGAGACATTGTTTTTGTGTGTATCAACCATAACTGATAGGGTCATTCAAATAGCTAGGAAGGGGGGGAAATAAACAGGAACCTTGCCAAAGGTAAAATGAAATATGAGCGTAACTAAAATGCATCCTATCTACATGATTTTCATGGGATTATATAGGATTTATGTTAGAGAGCACACCCTAGTTTAATATTACAAAATGAGGTATGCATCATGGGTTAGAAAATACAAATGACATGGTTCCTTTGCATGGAGTAGACTCTCAGACAAAGAGATAGATTTAGGAACATAGATGTAGAGTTTCAGTCATGATGAGACTAATGCAATGATACTCATGTGGAGGTTTAGCACACCTAAATCTTGTTTAGGGATTTGGTGGTATGTGTACAAATCCCACACCCAGTGAAGTATGCATAATCATAACTGTATTTCCAACAAAAAATATCACAAACATATCATACCACAAATGACACTTATTCCAATAGACACCATCCAAGATATGCCATATATTGAAGATTGAGGCAATCATGAGTAGGTTTTATTAAAATAAAAAGATAAAATCAACAGAAAGGCATCATGACCAAGTAATAATTTAGTCCAAGGTTCTTTCCATGAAAAATATTGTGTGATGGGGGATTTATAAGCTGACATCAGAAGGATGCATCTTGATGGGCAGAAATTGATTTGATACTAAAATGAACTTTCACTGGCAATAGTTGTGAAAGGAATGATAGCTTAGGAACTTGATTATGAATTTGATTTGTGAAGTCCATTTTTGTGATCACTGTGTTCTAGAAAATCTCAGTGTCATGGGGTGAAGCTTAGTGTTTGGGAAATTTGGTGACGAATCTTTAGTGTAAACGTGTGCAAAATGAAGAATCAACAGAAAGCAAATTAGGACTAGGTAGGACTTCTACACATATATGGAAAGTGGAGGTTTGATTATGAAATGGGATGGAGGGTCAATAAAGATGTAATGGAAATCACGTGGGATAGTATGAATAGATGATGAATCTGACTACACATGGTGCCTAAAACAAGTTTTCACCATGGTACTTATCCACTGTGCCACCGAAGTGGTTTTCACAAATGGATGAACTTTTTTTTCTTTACTTTTTTTTAATTATATTTTTTTGGGTATTACTAATAATTTTTTTTAGGACTTTTTTTTATTTTTAGATTTTTTTCTCAGGACTGTTTTATACTGTTTTGGGATTTTTGCTAATTATCTATTTTTTGGGATTTTTTTCTAACTTTTTGGTATACAAGAGGAACTGTCAATGTACTACAGATAAAAGCGCTTGAGGTGCATGATATTTATAGGATCAGGGATAAGATCTCCCTATGGTGTTTCTATCTGATATGATCAAGATCCAAATTTATTTGTAACCACAAATGGTCCCAACCAATTAGACTCAAAGTTTCCTTTCTTTCCACGGTTTTGGAGATTCTTCATGTTATGCCGCAAGACAAGATCACCAACTTCAAACTCATGGGGTTTTATCTTCTTATTGAATTCTATGTGCAGTCTATTTTGATACACATGGAGATGGTTCAGGGCATTGAGGCACCTCTCATCAAGGAGTTCAAGCTCTTGCAAACAAGCAACTCAGTATTCTTCTTCAAACATCAGATTCTTCATGGATATTCTGAGGGAAGGGAGCTCAATTTTAATGGTAAGGATGACCTCAGTACCATAAAAAAGGGAAAATAGAGTGAATCTAGTGGGGGTATGAATGGAAGTACAATAGGCCCAGAGGATGAGATTCAACCAAAGATTCCAGTCACGACTAGCATCATCAACTATTTTCTTGAAGATTTTTAGGATTGTTTATTCGTAGCCTCTTCTTGACCATTACCTTGTGGGAAGTATTTGGAGGAACAATTTTGGGTAATACCAAACTTCCTACATAATTCTATGACATCCATGTTCTTGAAAGGTGTTCCAGTATCAGTGATGATGTCTTGAGGGATGTCATAGCGAAAAATAAGATAGTTCAAAATGAACTTCAAAATCTATTTTCCAGTGGTGTAGGTGAAAGGGATGATTTCAACATATTTTGTGAAGTATTAAGTAGTAGCAATGATTTACTTGTAGCCATTGGAGGAATTTGGGAATATTTGGCCAACAAGGCCGAGTCTCGAATGAGAGAAAGGCTAAGGTGTTATGGTAGGCTAAAGGGATTGAGATGGGGTATGTATAAAATCATTGTGCTACTGACAAGGTACACATTTCTTTACATAGTAGTAGGAATCCTACTCCATGGTTGGCCAATAGTACCATGTGCGTAATAGTTTCTTTGCCAAAGTGAGTCCACTAGAATGGGCTCCATAGATTCCTTGATGTACCTCATTTAAGAATGTTTGTGCTTCCTCTGAATTTAGACACCCTAGAAGAGTTCTGTCAAAGTGTTTCTAAAATAGGGTATCACCAAGGATCATGTAAAGTGAGGCTCAACAAATAAAGGTCTTACATTGGTTTTGTGTGAGGGTAAGTGGGGTGGTTTCATCCTTAAGGTAGGAGTAAAATTATCGATACCAGGGAGAATTAGGATCAAAAATTTCACATACCATCTCTATCTTTGGTTGGTCATAGGCAGGGACCATACGATTCTCAAAAAGAAACTCACATCCTGAGCTATGTTCAGGCATAGATATTAGAGATCCAATGGTAGCCATAGCGATAGCTGCTTTATTGTTTATTCTTGGAATCTGTTGGAAGATAATCTCTGTGAAATGTTGTTTCAAGTATTTAACCATTTGACAGTAGGGGAGTATTTTCCCATCCTTCATTTGGTATTCATCATTGACTTGACTGATAACCAACTAAGATTCACCAAGGACAAGTAGGTTGAATATTTTCCATTCAACAGCTTGGCGGAGTCCTGTCACCAAGGCTTCATATTCTACAATATTATTTGTGCATGCAAATTGCAACTTATAAGAATTAGGGATGAGATCCCCTTGAGTGGTAATGAACAAAATCCCTACCCTGGATCCTTTATGTGGAAAATATCCATCAAAGTAAAGTTTCCATTGCATGCTCGGGGTGACAGTCAGAATGGATTCATCTGAAAAATCTATAATGATATGATGGTCCCCTTGAACTGGAGTTTCTGCCAATTGATCAATAATCAATTGTCCTTTAATTTATTTTTGGTCTACATAAACAATGTCAAATTAGTTGAGAATCATGACCCATTTAGCAGTGCGCCCAGTAAGAGAAGCTTTAGACAACATATATTTTAATGGATCAATTTTTGCAATAAGTAGTATCTTATGATTAAAAACATAGTGGTGCAACTTTTGTGTATGGAAGACAATGACCAATTAATATTTCTCAATAGGTGAGTAATTTGATTCATAGCCCAATAGAGTTCTACTAAGATAATAAATTGCTCTCTTTTCCATTATCATCTAGTTGTGCCAAAAGAGAATCCCATGTGACTTTAGTAGCTGATATGTACAAAATTAGAGGTTGGCCTAGGACATGCGGAACCAATACTGAAGGATTAGTTAGATAGTCTTTCAGTCATTCAAATGACTTCTGACATAGGCAATCCCACTGAAACTTGATATTTTTTTGTAGTAGGTGAGAAAAGGGATGCACTTTATCAACCGATTGTGACATGAATCTCCTAATAGACTAAATTTTTCCTTGTAGACTACACAACTATTTTAATGTCCTGGGAGCAGCATTTGTAAGATGGATTTTACTTTCTTTGGATCTACTTATATGCCTTTGCGTGACACAATATAGCCTAACAGTTTTTCATATTGGATGATAAAGATGTAGGTATAGGAAAGATTACTAAGAGGGGGGGGGGTGAATCTATAATCTCAAATTTTAATTTAAAACACAATCTCAAATCTTCTCCAATATATTTACCAATTACAGTTTCATTCACCTATAATAGTCTTATCGGTTACCAAAGCATTAAACATCTATGCATCATAAAATAAACATTGACACAACTTTAATACCAGTATTTATCACATGGAAACTTGATCAAGGAAAAAACCATAGTGTGAGATCTATGCCCACAAATGTTTTACTCTTCTGGAATACACTTGGTAAAGAGCTTGCCCGCTTAAGGGTTACAAAAGCACTATTAAATGCTACCTAGTTATGGGATTTACTTAGAGACCTATTAAAGTGTTATACACTATTAGGAGTAACTTGGTTAGAGGATTTTATCCCACTTATATAGTGTTCACCTTGTTAAAGGATTTACAATAGACCTGTTAGGGTAACCCGATAAGGGATTTTTACTGTCACAATTATTAGAGTAACAACCTATAATGATATGTATTTTGGACTATATCTGCTATATCAAATCCAATAAAGTTACCTAATAGAATAACATACCATTCAATCCTTTGTATCCTTCTTTGTATTCTCTTCTATGATCACAAAAATCTTTCTCTGATTAGTTCTTCTATTTCCTCAAATATTCTTTCTTCTCCTTCGTCACGATAACCTAACTTCCCCTCATCTTCTTCCTCAAGTATATTTTCTTTAATCATCAAAACCTAAACCTAGATCCAATGATCATAACTTCATCATCATAATAAATATTTTTCTTGTTCATCCTTCTGTGTAGGCTGTTTTGTGATATTTTCTTTTAACCCAATAGTTGTCGGTGTCATCATCCGATAGCTGACCTTCTTGCTGACAAGTCTATCTTTAATGTCGATAGTTAATAATTTTCTACTTTGACATTAATGACAAATAATATAGCTTCCTTATCAACTAGAGAAATTATACCAACAATCTCTCTATATATGCCAACAATCTCCCCCTTTGGCATTGATGGAAAACATCTTGGAAAATGTCTAGTGATACATCACTATCTGTACTAGTCATTCAGTTCTGTCCAATCTAATCCTTCATCCCTTCTCCTACTTTTTTACTCATACTTCTCCTTACTATTCTCTCTGAATTACTAGTCTCTCTCTTTTATTCTCCCCCTTTGACAACAATGCGAAAGGTGATCAACCTCACTGTAGTGTCATATGATTTTGTAATGTTCTATTCTACTTTCTTTACCTTACTTCCTAGACTGCTCCCCCATAGATTAGTATGCCTGTACATCAATTCATACTTAAGACATTTGGTTAGAATCTTATGAACTTATGCATACTACATCTTCTTTTAGTTAATCGTCGATAAGGGGAGGACCCCTAGTTTACCTCTTAGATATTGAAATCTATCCTTAGGTAGTGGTTTAGTGAATATCTCTGCAACTTTTCCCTTTGTGGGAATGTATTTCAATATCACTTCTTTGTCTTTTACCTGTTCCTTTAGAAAATAATTCTTGATAGCTATATGCTTGGTCTTTGAGTGCATTACCTGGTTCTCTGATATATTAATAGCACTATTATTGTCACAATGTATAACAATAGGTTCTTCAAATTTCTCATGTATTCCTTCCACTATTTGTTTGATCCATAACACTTGTTGATAATTTATGGCATCAACAACATATTCAACTTCAGCTATAGATTGTGAAATACAATTTTGTTTCTTGCTTGTCCATGACACTAATCTGTTTCCCATATAAAAAGCTCCTCCACTTGTACTATTTTGTAGTCAACATTTCCAACCCAATATGTGTCTATATATGCTTGAAGATTAAAATATCCTTTTCTTTCATACCATAATCCAAAATTTACTTTCCCTTCTATATATCTGAATATCCTTTTAACTGCAATCATATGTGAATCATTAGGATTAGATGAAAATATTGCAACTATTCCAACTGCATGTGCAATATTAGATCTGCTGTGAACAACATACTGTAGCTTTCCAAATATTGATCTGTATAATGTTTCATTAACTTCCTTAGAATAATCTTCTTTAGATGGTTGACAACCAGTTACCAGAGGTGTATCAACAGTTCTTGAATCTTCCATTCTAAAAGTTTTCAATATCTCCTTAATATATTTTGATTGAGTTATGTAAATACCTTTCTTCTTCTATTGTACTTGCAAACCAATCAAATTTTTTATTTCACCAATCATAGACGTCTCAAATTATTTTCTCATTTCCTTAGCAAAAGAGTTACTTGGCAAATTGTTTCCTCCAAAAATTATATTATCAACAAAAAATTTAGTAATAAAAACATTGTCTTCATTTTAAGTCCTGAAATATAGATTATTATTATCACTAGTTCTTTTAAATCCAATATTAATTAAATATGAATGTAGTCTCTCATACCATGATCTCGGTGCTTTGTTTAGACCGTACAATTATTTGTGCAATCTGCAAACTAAATTCTTACCTTGTTCATCAACAAATCCTTCAGGTTGTTCAATATAAACTTCTTCTTTTATTAATCCATTCAGAAATGTCAATTTGATGTCCATTTAATAAACTTTAAATCCTTTATATGCTGGTTAATCCAGCAATATTCTAACTCCTCCCAATCTAGCCATGGGTGTAAAATTCTCTCCATAATATAGTCCTTATTTCTGTGCATAGCCTTTGAAAAGTACTCTTTCTTTGTTTCTTATTACTTCACCATTCTCATTAAGTTTGTTCCTGAAAACCCATTTCATTCCTATAAATTTTTTTGTTGGAATTAATGGGAAGTAGTACTGAGAGGGGAGGGGTGAATCAGTACCTCTAAAACTTTTAACACCTTTTACAATTCATCATTAGTAATCATTCAATTCCATATTACCAACCATTACTATTATTCATTCTTATGCATGTATTTTTTGTTCACAATCTTTAATAATTTTCAACAGTCATAGAAACATTCATGAAAATGATAAACACATAACACAAGATATGGTATCACAGAAAACTCCTGTTAGGAAGTAAAAACTGCGGTGGGGATGGCACCCACAAAACTTCACTATCTG
>MU226802.1:657840-669730 GCA_018584345.1 Thuja plicata
TCATGATGTATTTGGTCCTAAATTGTAGGAATTTGAGTATCCAGTGTTAGATATGCACAAATTGAGTAATCCAAAGGTGGATTAGGTGTTCTCAGATAACATTAAACAGATCCAAAGACCTTCCTTCTATCTATGCACCCATTTCATTGGTCTTCCTTTGTAAACCAAGCCTATTAGGGCCTTATTAGGTCTGTGTACCTTGGAGGATTCTTGGAGTGCAGGAGTAGATTGGAAGTTGGTCTTGTAGGGCAGTGTCTGGGTTGATAAACAACTTCATATTACATCATTTGATCTTGTGTTGGGTGTGGGGTTGTGTCTGATATCCCAATTTTGTCAAATTTGGCCTTGTAGCCCTGTTTTGGGAAGTGACTAGGAAACATAGTGAGAAGTTGCAAAAAGTGTGTTTTAAGACTTAGTGATTGGTCCTAAGGATTTTTGGAAGTGTATCACAATCAAAGTAAGGTGGTAAGGCAGTTCTTGAAGTCTGATTTAAAGCCTTAGCATTTTGAGTAGTTGGACCCCCAAAGGACTAAGAAGATCAAACCTTCCACTGTTGCACTCTGCATCAATATTTATCTCAAGCTTTATGTTCTCTATATTCTTATCAAGTTTGTACTTCTCCATTGTATGATCTTTGCTCTTAAGTCTTTAAGCTTTCCAAGAAGAGGCTGAGCTCTGATACCAATTATTGGAATTAATGGGAAGTAGTATTGAGAGGGGAGGGGTGAATCAGTACCTCTAAAACTTTTAACACCTTTTATAATTCATCATTAGTAATCATTTACTTCTATATTACCAACCATTACTGTTATTCTTTCTTATGCATGTATTATTTGTTCACAATCATTAATAGTTTTCAATAGTCATTGAAACAATCATGAAAATGATAAACACATAACACAAGATATGGTATCGCAGAAAAATCTTGTTAGGAAGTAAAAACTGCGGTGGGGATGACACCCACAAAACTTAACTATCTGTAGAATTGAAGGGAGCCGGTTAAGGCTTATAATTTGATCACTTTTGATGATCTACCCTGTTAAGAGTATTAAGGTGGAGACCTATTAAGATCTATTCTGTTAAGAGCTTTAGCAATATTGATTTAAGTGTGCACTCAGTTATGAGATTTACAATAGGACAGCTAAGCCCACCTTTCTTAAAAGGATTTCATTAGTGTACTACACTTGTTAGAATGAGTACAAATGTTGACCTGACTATATGCAATCTACTATTTCTGATTTACAGATCCATTAAAGCTCTTACAATAATAATATCATCTTAAGTGATTGATGAATACCTTTTCTCTGCTTGTTGGTAGCCTCTGTTCTGTTCTTGAAAACTGATTTGATTTTGTTTGTGTTCTTCTAGATGAATTCTTTGTCTGGTATTTAGTTTCTCTCCATGGCTACTATCTTCATTGATCAAAAAATATTCTCAATGGATTGAGCACCTATTTATACAAGTATTTGACCTATCTTGGAATTCACGTTTTACAATGTTAACTCTTAGATCCAAGGTTTACAACTTGACCTTGATCTTTAGTTTGTATGTTTTAAAATAGTAAAACTAATTAAAACAATAATAATTACATTGCTTCATCCACACATAATGGATTTAAAAACAAATCAAGAAGCTATAAATACAACTTTAGTGATTTATTTGACGTGGAAAGTCAGATCCACTTTTTGCGGGATGTAACTGACTGTCAATTCTTGGTCGTCAGTTTGAACTTGCAGTCTGTCGACATTCCTTGACTGAACTATTTATTGGGTTCCCTATATCTGTCAGGTACCTCTCTTTGCTATTCCGTCAGGTAGTAGTGTTGTTACTCGTTGGGTTTCTTTTAGCTTTTTGTCAACGGGTAACCTTGGCGTCAGATAGTGTTGTGCCCTGTCTGTCAGTGTAGAGTAAACCGATGGTGCAGATCATGTTTTTCTCTAAGTATACTAATGGAAAAATATAATGCCTTCATTTTTATATTTAGGTCTAGAAACTAATGACCATGTTTTATTCTTCTCAATCTGTTCAATTTCTTCTTTCATTGCCCATATCTAGTCTTCATCTTTTAGTGCATCCTTTACCAATCTCGGTTCCATCTCTGATAGTAGACATGTAGTATTCTCTACTCTTAATTGAATTCTTGTTAAAAATACATCACTCTTGTCTGTTAGTATATCTATCAAATTGTGGTTAATCCTTATATTCCTTGGTGTTATAGTCTCCACATTCTGACTTCGTTCATTTCTATTATTTTTTTCACTTACCAGTGTCATTATCAGTTGAGTGTTATTGGTGCCTATATTTGCTTGTTCTGTTTCCAAATTTTCAGGATCAAAGTAAATCAATTCATTGTATCCTTTTGGTTTCTTTTCACTATTCTCTTTATTTTGATTTAGAGAATTCATTAATCTTTACATTTACACTTTCAATATAATTATTTTTCCTTTTGTTCAAACACTTGAATACTTTACTCTTAGTAGAATATCCTAAGAATATTCCTTCATCACTTTTTCTATCAAACTTTCCATTTCTATCATCTTTCTTGATATAAAATTTGCTTCCAAATGTTCCAAAATAACAAACGTTAGGTGTTCAACCATACGAGAGTTCATAAGGTGTCTTGTTTGTTCTTCTCTTGAGTTGTACCTGATTTAGTATGTATACAATAGTGCTAACAACTTCTCTCAAGAATTTTTGAGCAATTCCTCTTTGATTTGGTAATGTCTTGGTGCAGTCTATAATAGATATGTTTCTTCTTTCTGTTAGTCCATTATGTTGAGGCGTTCTAGGTGCAGTCAACTTCCTTTTGATTCCATGTTCATCACAATAGTCATTAAATTCTTCTGAATTAAATTCACCACCTCTATATGATCTAAGACATTTGAAAGCTTTTCCAGTTTCATTCTCAACTCTAGCTTTATATATTTTAAACATATGAAAAACATGTCACTTAACTTTTAAGAACATTACTGGCATCCACCTTGAGTAGTCATCAACAAACAATATAAATTATTTTTCTCCATTGTAACTTTCTATTCTTATAGGTCTGCACAAATATGTGTGTACCAAATTTGAGATATGTTCTATAGAGTAGTATTTTCTTGAAAAACTTGACCTAGTCATCTTACCTAATTGACATTCTTTACATACTGCATTTTTTGGCTTATTCAATATCGGTATTCCTCTAACACTTTTCTTTTTGCTAACCTTTACCAAAATATCAAAGTGCACATGACAAAATCTCTTATGCCATAACCAAGTTTATTATATTCTTACAATTAGATAGCAACCAACAATAATATTTAGTTTAAAAATATTACCTTTTGTCTGTCCACCAGTTCCAATCAGTTTTCTATTCTTCTTGAATATTTTTCATTTTCCATTACAAAACTCAAATTTGAATCCTTTTTTATTCAATTGAGACACGCTTAGAAAACTATATTTCAATCCATCAGCCTAG
Organism: Thuja plicata; assembly: GCA_018584345.1. Classification (NCBI taxonomy): domain Eukaryota; kingdom Viridiplantae; phylum Streptophyta; class Pinopsida; order Cupressales; family Cupressaceae; genus Thuja; species Thuja plicata. The sequence goes on from MU226802.1 coordinate 661,301, forward strand.
TAAACATCATCACAAGTGATATCACCACTTAAAGAAATATAACCTTTACCTCTGATTATACATGGAGAACCATTTTCAAATGTATTTGTACCTCCATCACATCATTCCATGGTTATGAATTTGTTCTTATCTCCAGTCATATGGTGTGTGCATTTGCTGTCAATAATCCAATCATTTTTATAGTTCACACTTGAGATCAAATCTTTTTCTTCTCTGATACCAACGTTTTTGGTAAAGGGGATCTTATTTTATAGAAAAAAACACTATTTCCTCATCATTATCATCTTCATCAGTGTTGTATTCATTTTCTTCTTCCTCAACAATGTAGCATAGCTTTTTTATTTTCAGTGAAATCCTTGTACTTCTTGTATTTGTCATTTTTTATCCGTCATAATCCTTATTCAGTTTGTTAAGACATCTATGTGCAAAGTGACCGATTTGTCTATAATTATAACATGCAATAGGAATTTTACCTTTGTATCTTCCTTTACCTTTAGGAAATATTCATCCAATTCTTTCTCCTCGGCAGCTAATCCTTCATATTCATCAAATTCATAAACAACAGTCTTTCCTTTTCTATATGATCCAATGTTAGCAGTAGCTTGAAATGCAACTTCACTAGTAGATTGGCTATTTCCAAAATTACTCAATTAAAATATTGTAAGCCTACCAATAAGTGAATCAACTATGATCTTGGTCTTATCAAATGTTCTTAATTCTTGTATTGAAAAAACTCTAATAGCATACCTATGTGGAAGTGTTCTGAACATCTTACTTACAACATCATTTTCTTCCATCTTTCCACCATCTCCTTTGATGGATGTGACAATTTATTTTATCTTGGTTCCATATTGAGATATAGTTTCATGTTCGAGCATCTTCATTTCATCAAATTTTTGTTTGAGTTCGTCAACCTTTTCCTATAAGAAATATTCATCTTCACCATGTACTTGTACCGGTTTATCCCAAATATTCTTAGCTGAAGGTAGATATTTTATATCAACATACTCTGAGTTATGCAAGGAACTTTCTAGTTCTATCATCATAGAGCTATGAGTCAACTTTTCTTTCTTCTCTGCTTTGGTAAGTGTTGACAGGATTTCCATGACCGGGTCCGCCAGTAGATGTAAGTTGTCACCGGGTACCGGGGTACCGGCCAACTTTGCCTGTAAAGGTTGTCCGGGGAAATGAGATTCCCCCGGGCCTCCAAGCACCTGGGAGTTAGGTATTGATGGTGTGGGGCTTGGTTGGGAGATGTGACTATTTTCAAGGGGGATAGCTGGTTATCTTCAACTCATTCTCTCCGGGGATTCAAGTAGGTGAGGCTTCTCGAAGCACGTTTACACTTAGCAAATAAATTGAAAAAAGATCTTGCAGGGTTAGAAATATTTCATCTATCTATAGTTATGATGAAAATTCAAAACATCAACAATAATCTAACACACTATACTAAATACTGAAGAAATATACAACCATCAATTCATATTTCATCAGTAGAAAGGGAAAGGAGGTCGTTAATCTACTTTTAGTGTTAGAGAAAAGGACATGAAGAATACAAAGCATAAAATACCGTCAATCCAGAAGACAGAATGCCAACAACATCATTGCAAGAACTCTCCCTTCTTCATTAACATTTCTTCCAGCAAGCACTGGTGCGTGGTACAATGGTGGTTCCAAGGGAGCATCTAACTACTGAAAGCTTAAAGACAAAGGAGCATTGAGCTCTGCAACTGAGAAATGAAATACTTCTTTTCTATTACTATGGACTGCAAAATCATCAATTTTGCTGACCATTGGAATGGGGTTGGACTTACTATTTATACACATACATCTAACCCTAACCCTAACCCTAACTTATGTTACACTGTACATTAAAATATATTATCCGGTGGCCAGTACTACCTGTACCACTCTACAAAAGACCTAGAGACAGAATAGGCCTGTCATGTTAGAAGAAAAAGACAAGAGGAGTGGAGTGGAAGAATTAGCCTTGAGAAGAGAGCCAAGAAGGAGAAGGAAGAAATCTGATCCCTCAGGGATCGAGGCTACATGCCTCATAAATGGGAAAAGTGGCACCCTATCTTTGATGTGCCAGGTGTACTTCTAAAGCAGCTCCTCGAGAAGACCATCTGTCAAAAAAATTCTTTCCGATTCGACGTGCCTTGGTGTAGCTATCTACCCTCTGACAACCTTTACTAACTGCTTTAAAAGTGACCGATCAGTCTTGGGGACCGGGACACGGATCACTGAAAGAATACAAATATAGGATCCAGGACTCCGGGATCCGGGAACTTATGTTCCAAAAGCATAAAGAATATAAAATCACTTAGGTTTTCTCCAGGCCCCGGAGAAAATTTATTGTTTCTTATTGTCGTTGAAGGTCTGGAGGAGATGGGAGATTCCATCTTCATCAATATCTTTAAGGCCGGCCCGCCGATACTTAGCCACCTCAATCTATTTCCCTAGATCTGAAACATTTCCCTTAAATTCATCGGCCATCTTTGCCGCATCATGACCACTAAGTATCATGCAATTTATTCTCATCATTTGAGCTCCATCTATTCCCTCCAGGGATTGATACCTTGACTCCATTAACTCATCAAACTTCCCCAAAACACATTCCTCTGGCGTGCATGTGTCAGTGCTAAATGGATCAGCTCTGGAGACCTTCGTAACAAAAGACTTGTATAAATTAAAAGAATATTGTACTACATTGAATTTATCCTACAGAGTCCCCACCAGTTTCTTGATTATCCCCAGTTTGAGGTCAAGTCTGGAGTGCTGGGTTCTCAAAAAATTAAATGACTCTTCCCCCAAAATTCTAGACTCGAAGACAACTTCTTCTCTGGGGCCGATGAGTTCTTTGAACTCATCTTTCCACGCCTTTTAATTCTTGATGTCCACCTCCCATATATTGATGGTGATTTTGGCATGATGCAAGACATGGCGGGCCGCATATAGGTTTGGGAGGGTGGACACCAGGAAACACTGGACATTTCCCAACTGTGAAGTGACCCACTCATCAACCTCTTGGGCCTTCTTTTTCATCGCCCATAGTTAGTCTATGTCACTCTGCGGCAGTGGTCTGATAGATGTAGAGGCCTCCGAAGGAATAGCATTGATAGGCTGGGCTAGCTCAGTTAGCAACCCCATGAGGTTTGCATTTTTCTCCTTTTCTGCCTTGAGCTTTTGAGCCTCCTTTTCATAACCAGCCTCTATTGCCTTGGCTGCCTCTTTCAACAGGTGTACTTCACCATGTTTCCCTCTCTTCCCCAGTGATATCTCTATGATGTTATAATCTGCGGCCTCGGCCATTGCTTCATCTGAGTCTGAGGAAGGTGTTTCTATTACTGTAACTGTTTCTCCACCCGAACTGATTTGAAGAGTGTGAACTGTCCGGGCTTTCTTGGCCTTTGGCAAGTTCTGGGCTTGAGCCATCATCTCTGCCAAGGAAAGATGGGCTCTGGGTGTTGACGGGGGGGGGGGCCTTCCTCTTTCGGGTTTCTATCAACCATGGTGGCGATAGGGGTGGCTTGGTAGCCAAAATGTGTTCCTGTGACTTCTCCCCAACATCTTGCTGTGCCCCTTCAGTATTATGAGCCTCTCCTGGCTCCTTTCCTGTATCTTCTATCTCACCAAAAATATTTTATTTGGTGGTACCTATATCTTTTTCCCCACCATCTGTATCTTCAGTAATATCTGGGTCCTCATTGGTCGCCCCGGGGTTTTCTTTTTCTTCCTGTTGCTGTTCTTCCTCAGCCTCTATTGCTGGGATATCTTCTTCCATTGGTACATCTTTAGGTAGTGGGGGAGGCAATGGGCCAAGGTTTAACTTTTGGGCCGTAGTGATTACCTCCCCAAAGGTTATCTTTGAAAGCGGCATTTGGAGCACAACAGTTTGGGTCACGGTTGTTCCTGAAGGTCTGGTTTCCCCAGCCGATGCCATTTGCTCACTTTGTTCCTATTATTGCCTTGATACTCCCATGTCCTATATCTCCAGAACTCTGGAGGCAATTTCTTGTTCCACCTCCTTTTCTTCTTCCATCTATTCCTCCTACTCCTACACAGGTTCCTATTCTGGAGCTTCCTCCTACTCCAGGATTTTAGCCCCCTGCTTCTCAGTGTCTCCTTGCAAATTACCGAGCTTGTCAGTTCTAAAAATATTATCAAATTCATCTTGAGGGGGAGGATTTTCTGAGACATGAGTGGTCTCTGGTTCCCTCTCTGGCTCCGCGGAGTTGGAAGAAAGGATTTCAACTTGTGGGATCCGGGGCATCCCTAGCTCCGGCTCTGCCTTTGGTTTCAGATTAAGTCTCTTCTTCCGCCTGGTGACCAAAGGTGGCCTTGCATCCCTTAGGACCTACTCCTCTCCTAGATCCACTCTAGTTTCCTTGACCATCAGTGCTGCTAGTGAAGGGGAAGAGGGAGGACAGACAGGTCCGGCCATGAGCACCGAAGTAGCCAATCATGTGATTAAATTCTCCCTCATCTACTGGGAGGCCGCTATTGATTGTTTTAGTTGTTCTTTTATGGGGACCTCCTACATAATTGGAGTTTCCATGATTGTTTTCCCCCTATCTTCTCCTTGCAAAGAAGTCCGAGCCCCGGGGGTTAGCTTTGGTACCGGCTGGGCAGCTTTGTGGGTACTCCCGGGGCATATTCTTTTGAAATACTCATGGCTGCGCTTGACCACATTGTGAGTAAACTCCTCTATGGTGGGCCCCTCCTAGGCATTCCAATTCACTGGTGGGAGGGCCAACTTATCAATCCCATTTTCTTTGTACAAGGGGTCTATTGTGGAGCCGGCGTCTGAGAAGTTATCAGGGAATCTCCAGAGCTTCAATCTGTTCATCATCCCCATGGTCATCTAGAAGTAATGCTGGCTTCAGACTTCAAAGTCATCCTAGAAATCTTCCCAGAAGTCTTCCATGTGGTATTGGTGGGGCTCTGATGCCCGAGGAAGTGCCAGCACAATTTTTCCATGCCGATCAAAGTTCTTCCGCATCAGGTAGAATTCTATTAGGTTCATGCTTTTGAGCTTGTTGTCTTCCTCCTTGGCTGCGGCCAAGCTGCATGAGTAATTCCCATAAGTGATTGGGAATGGAATATTTGTTACCTTCTTTAAGGAATATAAGGCATGTAATTCCATCATTTGCCTGCAGTACTCCAAGAGAATTATCTTGTTCCCACAATGTTTGGGCAACAAGTAGGGTTTCCCGGAGAAGCCGGTTACCCTTATGTATGTGTGCTACTAGAATTGTATATAATAATGGCCATAACCTCTGACCAGATACATTGCGTCCATAGAAAGGTGGTACCCTACATCTCGAGTGGGTGTGAGTAGGTTGTAGTAAATGAAGGCATCATTAACCCGACAGAAACTGGGGAAAATAGCCTCCTATTAGATTTGCGAGAAATAATCCTAGGGAGCCTTCTGACCCAGGCCGATCCCAAGTACTCCTGATGTGAGTAACCCATTGGTGTGGGGTCGTTGTTGCACTAAGGCCTAGAGGACATAAGAAGTCATATAAAACTTCCTCTTTTGGACCACCTGGAGGAATTGAGAATCCACATGGTTTGAAATAATGGTGGCCTAATCAAAGTACTCCCTGCTGGTGGAAATGCTGAGCAAGAAGTAATACATCCACTCTGTGAATTCCTAGGCATGTAGTTTCCCGAAGACCTGGGAAAGTGCTATCATCCCCATCTGGATGATTTCTTTAAATTCAGACTGGGGGATCTCTAGTTTCATTCTCTTGGGGTCCCTCTTCAGAGTCTTGAGCCAATGAGTATTCATGTATATCCGGGCTACATCCTCCAACTGATTAAACTATGCTAAGGCATCAGATCTGGTGACGATAGTGGGGTTGTCAAACTAAGGGATCCCCAACCCTACCTAAAAAGTTGCAACATCAAGAGACACCATGGGGGTGGGATACCCGGTTGGTTCCGGGGCTGCGAGCATGACGGCCCAGACAAAAGAGTTATAATGTGAGGAAAGTGTAAGAATTAACTTTGGGGCCTGCACGGAGCATGGAAAATAGGCAGCCTTGAGAATCCTGGAATCCCCGACGTTGATCACCAGTGGATCCCCAGACTGTCACTGAATGTACATTATTTTCACTAGGGCCTGCATCTCAGCCCACATTCTGACACTGGTGTCGGTGATCAATTGAACTTTGGAATCAATCTTTGATCCCATGATGTCATTGTCCTTCACGTACTTCATGGTGAGAGACAATTTCTCTAAGGCCCTCTCCATCCTAGATCTGACGGCTACCCTAGTGACCACCATGGAAGGAAGTTTTGGACTCTCGGGTGGTGAAGATACGAAAGCCTCAAACATGATGAAAGTGTATTGCTTTAAAAACTTGCAAGGCAAGACAAGCGTCACAATTCATAGATAAATCATACTCTAGGGTCCAGAGATCTTACCACCGCGGTGTTTTTTTTCCTAAAAAGTTAGTTTAGGTCTAAAAATCCTAGAAAGATATATATAATGCAAACTTAAGTGAAATAACCAATATTTGGGCCTAGGGGTTTCACCATATTTAGCAAAGTAAGGTGTGGGCTGGTGAAGATAAAAGACCCGGGGTATGAGAAACTAACTGTTGGAAGGTGTGTGTGAAAAGTGAACTATCAGGCCCACATGGGCGTCACGTGGCTATGCAATAAATGGAAGTTATGGCTGACGATAGTGCCAACTGTCTAAACGCACATAAAGTGGAAACCACCTGGACAATTTTAAATGCATTTGTGGGATGTAAATGAAACACAGGTTGGTTTATGGAGGAGAGAGAAAACCACCTAGTTGAAACCAGCCGAGAGCTAAGTTTCAACCAGGTGGTATTTTGTCTGGAACGAGCTCACAGACTTAAAATGGGAAACAAATAGGGCATGATGAGCTCGAAAAAAGATCAGGCAAATATACATAAGATATACATCATATATACATCGGGGTTGAAAGGTATATACATGCAAAATAGGAAGGATATACATCAATATACACTAAATACATATATACACAAAATGTAGAGCAGCTACCTAAACAAAATTAGAAAATGTACAAGCATATACAACATTTACATTACCCTACACCTACACAGAAGGCGGACAACCCTCTGGTAGAGCCGACCCACCAACAGGCGGTGAACTAGATGAAGAAACACAGAAACAAAATGAAAACACAAGGATAAAACACGAACCAAACAACAATGAAAAGCTAGGAAACGGAGAGAAACAGAGGGAAACCAACCTAAAAATTGGAGAAAGGAAGGAAGGAAAGGCACCAAAAGGGTAGTGAAAACATTCTGCAACAACTTGTGCCTCCAAAGGATCACCACTCCAACACTAAAAACCACTTGCAATTTTCCAGAACAGCTCGGAGTAACTCGCACTAGATTCTCGCTAAAATCACTGTGATATCGCTCAAATTGCTTAAGTGTTTTAATCGTAGTAATTGTGAAAATGATAGGTGATTTCTATTTATACCTAAGGTAAAAATCAAGTTACCTCTCCTTATGCAAAATCTGGAATAGGCCGACCTCCAGACTTCGGGCCCGGGGATTCCGTGCGACCATACCTTCTTACGAAAAGAAGACATTGTGGTAAAGAATCCCAGAGTCCAGAATCCAGCTCCTGGACAAAGAAAGACCAACTATGGGACCGGGTCCTAGAGACACAAGGCACAAAAACAAAGAAGAAAAACCAACACGATGGGAAGGAAAACTCAGGGAAGGAAAAACAAAGAAACAAAGGAAAAAGACAAGGCAAAAGCCAAAAGAAGAAAACAAAAAAAAAGAAAAAAGAAAAAAAAGGGGGGGACCCAACATTTTGCACACAAAATGTAGGGATGGGGATGCAGGGCATAATAGTAAGTATATTGGTAGGTTGTACATATTTATTGAAGAGATAATCCAACACATTATCTAAAAGTCCTGATAGGTGAAATCTCATCCTACTTGCCCACATTTTGAAGTCATCTTCATTCTTGTTAAACTTGGGTGTGTCCTTCCTGGTGGTACCCTAAATTTTGATAATTTTGAAGTCCCAATCCATTATCAAGAAGCATATTTCTCCATAAAATAAAATATCAAAGGAAGGAAGCTTTATGACATAAATAAATAGAACTAACTAATCAAAGCCTTCAGAAAATGTTGGAAATTAGACCTACTACAAAGATGATTTTGACAGAGGATAAAGATGGTTGAATTTTACAAATCTAAAAATGACCCAATTCAGAAAATTGAATTTCCTATCTCTAGCAGAAATATTAGATTTTCATGAGGTGTTTTGGATTTTTTACCAAAGCCAAATCCGAAAGTTAGGTAGTTATTTTTTAGTTATTTTATTGTTTTTTCAAAATAATTTGTAATAAGAGTTGTGTCTTTTCACCCTAAAAAGGTGTGAAAGCCACTCAAACACATATAT
>MU226802.1:680464-714115 GCA_018584345.1 Thuja plicata
ATTATCATTTTATTATTACTTTGTTCCTTTTCCCTCCTAGGTTGTCTGTTCCCCCTTTTTCCCGCTTGTTTTTTGTGCCTTCTTTCTCACCCCAGCCCTTCCTTTATCTTTTAAGAGAGGCCCTGTTTGCAGCTTATTTTACACTTCCTTATTGCTCTTTGCTCTTATATCCTGATGATGGATCACGGAGTGTGATAGGAAACGTTGATGCTAAAAACATACACAATCTAAGCCAGAAATTCAACTCTAAATTCAATGGATTGTGGAAATCTGATCGATTTAAATGAAATGAGTGTCATCAAATGACATTTATTACATATTTTTTGTATGATTTTTATATTTTTATATTTTTTGAAATATTCAATTTTTTTGTGCTATTTTTAGGACATTTTACATTTTTTATGGATTTTTTTTTCAGGACCTTTTATGCTTCTTAGTGATTTTTTTCAACATCATATTTGATTTTTATGGTCTTTTTTTAGGATCATATTTGATTTTATTAGGATTTTTTTTTCATGACTTTATGCAATGTTTTTTGATTTTTTCAGGACATTAATATTTATATGAGCAAGATTTGAATTGCCCGTAGTGTCTAGCAAGGCAGGGACATTGTGAAAGGAGAAATAGACTGGTAGATGGATGAAGGCCAAGGGTCACTTGCATTAGATCTGTTTAGCTGCCAAGGACTATCCAAGAAATAGGGTAACATGTTTTTTCCAAGATGAGGTATTGGAAATGAGAGGATAAAATGATGGCATGCGATGCATAGGAATGGACATGTCAAGAGGTTTCTTTGAAAATATGTTTTTGTATTTAATCCTTATTTTATATCAATACCAAGATAGGGATTTGGATAGGATAATGATAGGACATGACTAGGATAATGATAGGATGTGGATAGGTTAAGCAAGATCAAGAATCAAAATGGGGATATGGATATAGGTTAAGGGTTGAGATAAGATAGGTAATATGGACCAAAGGGATATGATAAAATAGGTGATATGAACCAAAGGGAATGTGAATAAGATAAAATAGATAGGATATGTGATACTTCTAAAGAGATTTGTAACCTTTGTCAAAATCAAAGCTAGGAAAAGAGGCATAGGGATGTCAAAAAAATAAGGAATATGACAAGAATAGGATAATGAAGGGAATGAAAAGGGGTAATGGAGCATAATGGATAGAAAACATGGATAAAATCTTCTCGCAAGTATAGACTACAAGAAGTTCATAAATTACACATGACGCATGTTTGCCAGGTTTTCATCATGGTACTTGCCCAAAGATCCTATTTTCTAGGTTTTAACTATTGGACAAGATTATTTTTCTTTATTATTTTTTTTGTGTTACCAAGACGCCTATTTGCCAGGGTTTCATCAAGGCAACTTTTTCCTTTTTCCTTTTTTCATTTTTGACTTTTTTTGTGCTTTTTTTGTTTAATGTTTTGACATGTTAGGAAGAAAATAGATGCATGACATGACTTGGATGAAGGAATCAAGTGTCTTTATTCTCTGAAAGGTGCTTTTGAAAGATATACAATAATGGACCATGATACTATGCGCAAAGACATTGGTAGGGTAAAGACAAAGGGATTGAAGTGGATGATTGGATAAGAATGGATAAGGATTATGAAAAGGATTGGATAGGATGAAGGAAAGCTTGGAAAATAGGTCTTGGATGATGGAGGGAGTGAAATAAGGATGGATTTTGAGTGGATGAAGCCAGATGAAATAAAACCATTGGCACACACCTTGAGGGGTGATGGAGTGATGTAGGAAAAGGAGATTTAGGATTTGGAAGGATTAATGAAGGAATAGATATGGATTTTGGGACACAAGGTCCCAAAATGAATTTGGAAGATGGGAGACATTTAGGAGGGATAGCAACTCTGGATACCAATTTGGATTTTTCTTTAGGACTTTGTGCTTTAAGAAGCTTCTTGGGAATCCACATGCATTTTTATTTTTCATTTTTTTGTGGGTCCTTAGAATGCATTGATTGCATAAGAGATTTACGAACCCATATTTGTTTTGTCTTTATTTTTTTCTCAATGGGAATTTTTGGCCTTTTTTACATTTCTTTTTCTTCTTTTAGGATCAAATCTTGATTTGTTCTTACATGTCGATTAGATTGGACATGTTGATCCTTGACTTCACGTGAATTTCTTTTGTTATAAACGTTATACTTGACATCAAAATTTCTTAGAGTGGGACTAGATTTAATGGATGGATAGGAATGATGTGGAGGATTTTTGGATAAATGAAAATTTCTCCAAGATGTGTTCCTTTGTCTAATTGAATTTTGGAAAGGGTATGTGGGTTGTGAGCTAGTTGAGGGAGGAATATATGGTCCTAATATTGATGGAAGGGTTGAAGGAGGATGTATATGATTGAATTTGGATTTGGAAGGGATAAAAACACCTTGAGATAAATATTTTTTATTAAGACCATGGTCATCAAAATTTTATTTGACATGGAAGGGTTTTAATATACCTTTTGCATGGAGGTCTAACTCTTTGACTTGATAATGCTTTATTTGACCAGTAGGATAATTGCTACAAGATGCAAGTCCATTATTATGAGGTGTGTATGATATGGAAGGACTTATAGGACCATAAGGTGGAATAGACTTGATAGAACTAGGGGAACCCATTTTATGTATAAGGGGTTCATGAACAAATTGCATAGATGTGATTGGATCACAAGGGGAATTTGGAGGATAAGGAAAATGAGATAGAGGGATGTGGGATTTTTTGGAGGATTGGGATCTTGATCTTGATATGTTTTAAGACATGTTTCTTCATGCTTTGGATCATCCTCTTGACATGGGATATGACTTTGGGCATGTAAGAGGGATTATTGAAAGGGGTCAATGTTTTTACATGGAGGAGATGGACTTTGGATATGACTCTCATGAATGCAATTGCTTGAAGATGGAGAGCATGGTGAAAATGGTTCAAAGGAACTTGGGATATGCATAGGACTAGCTTGGATTTCTTTTGTGGATACCCATTGGAAGGTTGCATTGTTAGAAGAGTCACTTGATGGAGATGGGGGAAATTTCTCTTGTGAAGCTTGTAGGGATGAAGGAGTGGAGGGAAATATGGATGTTTCTTAAAGGTTAATTTCTTGGGAGGAAATGGGCATTTCATCCATGTGATTGTTTTGGGATGAGGCTTTGCTAGACATGGGTGAATTATTTTTGCTTTCTTGCTCTTCATCCACATGGAATAATTTTTAAAAAAAGCTCTTTAAATATTTATATTGGGGTTTATCTTGCTTGGGTGACTCTACTGGTGACATCGCATTATTATTTACATTTTTTACAATTTTTTTGGATTGAAAATATGACTCAATAATTTTTGGTTGGTGTTCAAAAGATGATATACTCACACTTGTGCTTGTTTGGGAAAACCTTGGTATTGATTGGCTTGTTTGCATGATTGGAATAAAAGTTTGTGTGATTGCTTGATGATCATTTGATTGCATTGGGACAAAGATTAATTCATAATTTGGTGGTGGTCCCCATTGAATCATACCATAACTTGGTAAAGTACTTGAAGGGAATGCCAAGTTACATAGGTCATTGCTTTTTCTTATGTCATAAAATGCCTGTGTGTCAGGAGAAGTTTGATTTATCTCGCTTGAAGATTGCATGTTGATTAGATCACTTTGAAATATTACACCTTGCCTTAGATCAGGTGGTGGTTGTGATTCTCCATGTGGTGTGCACATGGGTTGGTAGAATTCTTGTTTCCTTTTGAATTATTGGAACCTAGTGAAGAGTGACATGATGACTATATGCAAGTGGAAGATTTTTCACTTTTTTGAGAGACTTTTAGGATGAAAATGCAACTTAAGGTATGCAAGGACTTTATGAAAATGCAAAATTTAGATTTTTGGATGATTATGCAAAGCTAGCTATGGCTTATGCAACTGTGTTTTTGGGATTTTCCACTTTGGAACAATCTTTGAAAGAATGCAAACCTAAGAGCCTAACCTTAGGAGAGTGAATAGGGATATTGAATTTAAAAGGGATCAATTGGATAAAGGGATAGAAAGGGACTAGGTCCAATCCAACATGACAAAGATAGAGTGAGACCAAATGATAAGGGGGAAATTTGATAGAGGGGAAAAAGGGACCAAGTCAAGATTATTTCTTCAATGACATAAGGTAAGACTCTAAAATTTGAATTCCTTTGGGATTTTACAATGTTTTTGAAAAGGATCTAAATGCAGTATGATGATTCTGCAAGGAAATATAAAATTATGATGCGGTCTTAATGCAAGAGGATCACTATTGCAAATACAAGGGGACTAATGAAATATATGCAAAAGGGATTATGATTTGAATATGCAAGAATGAAGCAAGCTGCAAGGCTCCAAGATAAATGTTTTTGTTGTCCATATGCTCACAAGGTGTTTTGGGAAAATAAAAGTGTTCAAGAATGTTTGGAAATGTTTAGGATGAGATTTGAATGTTTATGAGTATTTTTGAAATTATTCTTTAAAATTTTGGAACACCCACACAAGTAACATTAGATATAATGGTTGTTGTAAAATTAAAACAAACACACCACAACCTAAGGAAAGGCAAGACAATATATGTTGATTTCCCACTTGAACAAAGTTCAACCATGCTTACTCATAGCAGACAACTTAGAATCTTGGAGGCATGAGCTCCTCTTACAGTGCACTCACTTCTCAGGCACACCAAGCTTCAAATCCCAAGGGTCATCACTTCCCAAGGGACTATTGTCTCTACTAAGATTCACAAAAATGTGGGATGTCTTAGTTAGTCTTGGACCTTCCATGCCAAAAAATAGAGTGTTTTTTGGTCACTATAACAAGGTTTTTAGTCAGGGCATCTATTCAGGTGGTTATACTTGTGACAGATTATCCCCATTGTGGAGGCCTCCCAGCCTACAAAAGTTATGTTATGTAGGTTTTTATGCACCACAAGGGTACTGAGGGAGATATTCTTCCTGGTATAACATAATCAACACCTGTTCACTGTGAAACTAATCACAATGACATTTTTTATATACCTATTTGGAAGGGATTGGATTTAGCCTATTACCAGTTGGGCTATCCCTCTCATCAACTCTGTTAAAGCTCTTGGGATGTAGCCATGCTATAATATTTGCATGAATTTATCTTTCACCCAAGATACAAAAAGGCAAGGGGAGAGGATACATTCATGCAATTCTTTTGGATTACAAATCTAGAAGACACTTCAAACACAAAAGCAAAGTGATTCTTTTTAAGCACCAAATCTGAAGTGTTTTTAACTTCTAAAAGGAGACATGAAAGTTTTGGAAGACACACAAGTTCTTTGACAAACATCCTACATCAAAATCATTAGTATTTTATGATTTATTCTTCATCCCATGATTGCCAAAATGCTGCAGAGATCATGAGTAACATAGAAATCTAGCATATCAAGTGCATAAACAAATTTAGGAATGAAGAAAGTCAAAAATTTGCATGAAAAACATCCATTTTACCAAGTGTGCAAGACAAGATAACCAAGTACATAGGATTAGAGGCCCAAGTGTGCATCTCCTGACCAAGTGTGCAAGATACCTAACCAACAATGCAACTTCTAATCAGAAGGTAAAAACATACCAAAAACTTGCAAAAAAGCAGTGTTTTGACCATAGAAAGCATTGATAACTCAAAAAAAAGTAATTAGGGTTCAATTTATACCATTTAAATGATTAGGAAAGATTAAAATCCATTTTGAAACCCCTAATTAGCCTATGTGCAGATTGAATTAATCTTGAAACACCTTAAACACGAGATCTGCATTTGATCCTAAACTAGTTGGATGTTCTTTTTAGAGTGCCAAATCAGGTGTGAATGTTCATTTTAATGTCCTTTTAAACTCAAAAATTTTTATTTTTCACAATAGAATCAATTAGAATCCCTCCTTAGGTTAGATTGTGAGTCTGATTGAAATTGAAAGAGCCTTGATTGATTAACCTTGAATTGAACCCTAAACTATGTGAAGTTTGTTTTAAGAGCCAAAAATCAAATGTGAGAGTTCATTGTAAGATTCAAAATTGAAATATGAGGCTCATTAACCAAGTTAGGGTTCATTTTAACCATTTAGGATTCATTAGAGCCTTAGAATTGAGAAAACTAAAAATAGGAAGCATAAAATGTAGAACTACTTCCTAAACCCTAATCTACTGATCCTAAACCATCAAAATTCATCCTATTTGACCAAGTACATAGAAAGGTCAGCCAAGTGCATAGAAAGGAATCCAAGTGTGCAATTATGAGTACCAAGTGCATAGAAAACCCTCACCAAGTGCGCATGACCAGAAATAGAGGCCATAATGACTCAAAAGGTTACTAGATTTTCATTAATAAGCATGTTTATTGCCATTATTATGGTTCATTAACCATTTAAAAACCTTATATGAAAATATTATGATCCATTTAGAACTCCTAATTAAGCTGGATGCATATTTGAATGATTTTGAGATAATTTAGCTAAGCAGATTTGTAATGAATCCTAAACTATCTAAATGTTCTTTTTAGATTTTCAAATCAAGTAGAGGGTTAATGTTTAGGTAATTTTCAACTTAAAACAATTTATTTGAATTTTTTTTATCAATTTGAACCCCTACTTAAGCTAGATTGCAACCTGAACAAAATTGAGAGAAAACTGAACCACTAGCTTTTGCATGGAATCCTAAACTAGGTAAAGTTCATTTTAGGAACACCAAACTTAAATATGAGATTTATTTTAAGTTCCCAAACTAAAATTTGAGGTTTATTAACCAATTTAGGGTTCATTTTCACCATTTAGGGCTCATTAGAGCCTTAGAATTGAGAAAACTAAAAATAGGAAGCATAAAATGCAAAACTTCTTCCTAAACCCTAAAGTGTTGATCCTAAACCATAAAAATGTATCCTATTTAACCAAGTGAATAGCAAGGTCAACCAAGTGTGTAAAAAGGAATCCAAGAGTGGAATTATGGGTGCCAACTGTGCATAACTAACACCCAATTGTGCAGAACTTAACCAACTGCGCAAAACTTCAGACCAACTACATAACTTTCTTCCAGGACCCTATAACTACATAAAAAAACCAAAATTAGTAAGATAAGACATGTTTCACATCGGGTTCACCAAATGTAAGACCAAAAAAGGCATAAAATTCATATCTAGGTAACCACAAAACCCTAAACAATATGCAAACCCATCTAATCTAACATTAAAGCCATTGATGTGAGAATTAAAAATATATGAAAATAACATAAAACCCCCTTCAAATGAAGCTTAAATGTTCTCCTTTCTTCTCCATTGTTTTGATTAATTTTTCTCTGTAACAATGACACAATTACATAAAGTTTTGAAAGCCAAGTTGATAGCAAGAATACTATGAGATAGTGGTTCAAACTTGGAGAGACAAAATGATCTCAATTTATAGAAATGAGAGACCAATTTGTAGAATTAGAAAGGAATGCACACAATAGTATGCATAAATCAATGAATAATTGAGGGAAAATGGAAGAAGGAAATTAATAGGAAATTGGAAGCATGCTTAGGGGAGAAATGGATGCGAAAAGGTGGAAGAGCTCATGGAGATAATTAATAGGAGATGAAGCACAATTAGAGGGAGATGATAAATGAGGTGGATTTATGAGGAATTAGTTTAATTAAGAATTAAATATTCCTCATAAAAGGATAATTAGCATTTATGAAATCCTAAAATTCCACAAACTAGAAATTAGCCAATTAATTATTTGTAGAGACTTAGGATAAGAAATGAATAAACATAATTTATTCAGAAAGGCTAGGGATAAATCATAGGTCATTCATCCTAGGAGAAAAAATTAGTGTATTATTGGTCAAATTGAAGGCATTAATGTGCAATTGAATTGGTTTTGATAATATTGGTAGGATTATGATAGCTCCGAGGCATTGATGAACTTTGACAATGCGCTCAAACAATGACGTTTGAAAAATGATTAAATAGTATCAATGAACTTTGATGACACCATAGGATTGATAATGAATAAGGAGACATTGATGAACTTGGAAAATGTTCCCAAGATAATGATGATCTACAATAACATTGATGAACTTGGACAATACTATTGAATTAATAACGATAGGTTGATAACAATAACATTGATGAACTTGGACAATGCTATCAAGTGGGTGATAAAAAGATACAAAGAATTGATGAACTTGGAAAATGCCCCTAGAATGATGAAATTGAATTAATCATGAAAAGATTAAATAGATTTAAAAAAGGGTTTGAGTGATTTAAAAAGTGATTCAATTAGGCATCAATGATCTTAGCCAATGCCCCAGAATGGTTGGAATGAGTCCAAAATGATTCTGAAATGATTTAGGAAGAGAATAGGATAGATTTGAATTGATTTAAAATGATTTTATATGGTTTAGGATCTTTTAGGATCAAATGGGATAGGGTTAGGATTGATCAGAATTGATTAGGAAATTATCAATTCAGCCAAGAGGACATAAATATTAATAAATAATTGAACAATTTGCAATATTCAACTATCAACGAAAGACACAATGTTTTCATATAGTAAAGATCATATGCATAACATAGAGGAGTAATTAGAGCACAAAACAATGTTTCAATTGTAACACCAAAAATGTTAAAACACGTAGATTAGCAGGCTTGAACCAATTTTGAGCGTCTACATTTTGCCCCTCTTTGATATATTGTGATTATAAGCATTGTGTCAAATAATTTTGAAGGAAATAACATTAAAACATGCCCCAGTGACAACGAGATACATAGGTTCCACCTCAAGAAATTGACCAAAAAATGCAAGTGATAGGGTCAATTTGTTGACAATGATGAGATGAATCCACAACAATGAACAGATAAAAAATCAGATGTCAAATGCAAAAGTTACGAGGCTCAGAGTGAAAAAAGAATTGTGACCAACACAAAAGGAAAGGGTTGCATGTCCATCTAGGAAACCAAGAGGCTATAAAAAGGTTTGGAGAGGGATTGTGAGGTCATTTTCACTCTCACTTTTGGAAAAAAAATGAGCTCTAGATCTAGGAGAATGGTTCAAATGCCAGTGAAGAATTAGCATGGGGAATGAGTGCACAACTACTAATAGCTAGCAGATGCATGACTAGAGGTGAGTACATCTATGTCTCTTAGTCATTTCTAAGTTTTGCACATATTTCTAGGTGGCTAGGGGTCAAAATAGGGTAAAAAATAGGTCAAAGGGATTGTTGATTGCCCATACATACTGAGTGCAAAGATAACACACCCAAGTGTGTAGAAAACACACTTGGCATGACCAAGTGCGTATCACATGCACACAAGTGCACTGCTTGCGTAGTTGGTTAGCCAAACTGCACATTTGGTCAAGGAAAATTGCAAAGGGGTTGAGAGGGTCCTAAACCTTCCCAAACATTCCTAAAAAGGTCAAAACCTAATGATATGGTCAAAATTAGGCCAAAGTTGGTCAACAAGTAACATAAAGTATAGAAATTTGATCGAAGTTGCATGGTAATTGCAGGAGGAGTTGACATTGCTACAAATGTGGGAGAGTAGACCGACATGCCTGAACATACAACACAGGTTGAGTGAGCATGAGAGGAAGATCCTAGCCTCATTAGGACTATACTACATCACATATATGCCCAATATTAGGGAAAATCATGGATTGATCATGACATTGGCAGAGTGATGGCACTCAAAGATGAGTTCGTTCCACTTATCGATGGGTGAGGTGACCGTGACTTTGGAGGATGCATGGCACATTATTAGGATCCCAATACATGGAAAGCTAGTAGAGTATGACCCTGTGATAGGGAGGTCAGTGCTACATCAGCTGTTTGACATCAATGATGAGGATTTGGACATCAGGAATTATGAGGTCAGATGGGAAACCATGGCTAGACAACATGACAGACTAGTTGTAGTTATATGCTATGTGATTGGAGGGTTACTAGTATTAGATAGACAAGGACATGGCTTCCCTTTTGGCTAGTGGAGAGTACTAGAGCACATGATTATGGATGAGACAATGTTCACATGGGGTCCGTGCATGCTAGCGATGACTTAATACCATCTCCATCAGGTATTCTATAGAGGAGGACTATCGATCAGTAGTGGGAACATGTTTCTACAAGTTTGGGCTTATGAGAATATAGCTATCTTTCAGCCTATTAAAAAGAGGATTGTGTTTTTAGATATGCCATATGTGTACTACTATCATAGAGCACCCTCATAGGGGCCACTAGGATACACACTACACTTTAGACATGATATAGATACACTCAGAGATTTCATGTGGTGACCATACAGAGATTTCCCAGGATGGGATGATGATAGAGAACATTTACCCTATTGCTGGAATGAGAGGTATCTCATTGGGCAAACCATCATAGGACATGTAGTGATCAAGATGAAACTACTAGAGTGAGTGCCTAGGCAATTCAGAGAGAGACAAGGAGTACTGACAGGCATGACATGATTTTAAAATCCCTCGGGAAAGTCTAAAGGTCAAGTGCTTTCATGATCCCTTTGCTCATTTGTGTGTGCTGTCAGGCCCGAAGATCAAAACTATCCTGGCAGTCTGCCCAGAAGTCTTCAATATCCTCTTCATGTGGTGGGGATGCCCGGGGCAGTGTTGTGGCAATCTTGCCAAGGGGATCATAATTTTTTTGAGTGTGGTGGAATTCCACCAGCCCCAAGTTCTTTAATTCACTATCTACCTCTCAGGCCATGATGAGGCTGCATGTATAATTCCCACATGAGAAAGGGAATGGAACATTGAAGACCTTCTTCAGTGTAAAGAAGGTGTGCAAATCCATCATCTGTCGATAGAACTCTGAAAGAATAATCCTGTCCCCGTAATACCGGGGCAGAAGATGGGGCTTCCCATTGAAGCCTGTCACTCAAATGTAGGTGTGATGTTGGAACTGGATGAAATAGCGACCATAGGAGATGACCAGAGTCATCGCCGGCTATGAGAGTCAGTACCTGGAATCTCGAGTAAGTGTTAGAATGTTGTTATAAATGAGGGTATTGTTTACCTGGTAGAAATTTGGGAAACTGAGTTCCCATTGCACTTGGGGATAATGGTCCCATAGCGCCATTTGGCCCGGCCCGTTCCCAAGCTCTCCAACTATGCGCAAACCCAAAAAAGTTAGCCTTTGTTGTGCTAGTGCCCATAGCACGTATGATGTCATATAAAATTTGGAATTCTGGGCCACACTCTTTAGCTGTTTATCTACGTGATTGGATATGAGGGCCACCTAGTTGAAAGTTTGACTACGAGTGGTGATGCAGTACAAAAAGTAGTACATCTATGCCAAGAGATCTCGGGCATGGGGCAATCTAAAAATCCTACATAAAACACAATGCCTGCTTGGATGGGCTCTTTGAACTCCTCATGGGGAATTTCCAACTTTATCCTCTTATAGTCCCTCTTTGGGACTTTTATCCAGTGACTATTGATATGTTGTCAGGAAATAACCTCAGCACCCTCGAACTCCTCCAATGTTTGGAGTCAATTCCAGATAATGGATCCATTGAATTGTGGAATCCCTAGCCTCAAGGTGAAAGTTTCCACGTCCAAGGTGACAATGGTTGTTGGGTATTGTAGTGGCTGGGGATCCGAAAGTAGGATGATCCATGTCGATGAGTTGTACAGTGTTGCCAATTGGAGTATTAACTCTGGTGACTGCACCGAACAGGGGAAGTTAGTTGCCTTTATAATACCGGAGGTGGTGATCTGAGTTGCCAAGTTATCTCTAGTGGCCCTTATATTATAGATGGCTTGATTCAAGCCTTGCATTTCCGCCCAAGGTCCGGGCCTTGCGTCTGTTATCTCCTAAACTCTGGACTCAATTTTAGATCCCCCAATGACACCGTCCTTGGGATACTTAGAGGTCAAGGGAAGCTTTTACAATAACCTCTCGGCCTTAGTCTTGGTGGCCGCTTGGGTGGAAGTGGTAGGCAGCTCTGGGCTGGAAGGAAGGGTGATCACTTCAGACATTTTTGATCAATTCATCCGCAACCTGCAAGACCAGAGAACCGTTAGAACATGATATATATAAAGAATATTAGAATTCTGGGGAAACTGTCACCACCCTGCATTTGTTCAACAAGTGTTAGCATACATCAAAAGTCCTAGAATCCTTGTAGTAAACATGAATAAAACTCTGGGGAAATTGAACCAAATGATAAAGGGGAAACATGGGACACACAATTACTTAGGGCTTGTATCCCAGGTAATCTAGCCATTTCCATGCTGATGTGACCAGTAAGAAACTACATTCGACTGACGTGGGTTGGCACATGGTCAGGTGGAAAGTGACATAAAGGCATTAATGGTGACAAGTGGGCTGACATGGGGTAAAATAAATTCCAGATGGAACATGGTTTGAATTCCCACTCGTGGGAAATTAATCCTACCATTAAGGTGATGAGACGGAGGAGAGAGAAAGCTGCCATGGCTCAAACCAGCGAGGTGCCAAGTTTGAACCGGGGCGACTCCATCTCAATGAGCTCGGTCTCATGGACAAAAATGTAGTGATAGAGCATGAGGAACTCACAAGCTTAGAAGGATATATAAGGTATATACACATAAACACAGAGAGCCAAAACATATATACACGTGACATACAAAAAATACACATCATTTACAGATTTATACAACTATGCACATATATATACGAGCTAAACTAAGGCAGCACACACCAAAACACTAGTCTACAGCTACGTAGAAGGTGGAAAACCTCCTTGCAGGGCCAACCCACCAACGAGAGGCAAACCAGAGATGGAACACGAAAGGAAACCTGCGAACAAAATGCAGACCAAAGTGCAAAGGGAAACAAACACAAAACATAAAAACAACAGGGAAACCAGAAGACCTACCTAGAAATCTGAAGAAGGGCAGGGAAATAGCACACCAGGAGCACTCATGTAATAGGTTCTACCTTCAAATGACCATGAAAAATCACCTCAAAGCAACTGGTAACAACCCACTAAGCACAAATTAATCATAGTTTAATCGTCGTTTGATCACCTAAGGATCGCTCTAAGCGCACAAGTGTTTTAATCACAGTAATTGTAACAGTGGCATGTAATTTATATTTATACACGAGGTAAAATCAAGTTACCTCTCTTTTCCTGCAAACTTCAGAATCATGCAAACCTCCGGACTCTGGGCCCGGGGATTCCATGCCACCATGCCTTCTCATGAGGAGAAGAAATTGTGGCGTAGAATCCTGGAGTTTGGAATCCGGTTCTGGAAAGAACAAACTTTGGGACCAGGTCCCAGAGGCATGAAAGACAAAAATACAAAAGGAAACAAACCTCACAGGAGGGAAAACCCAGAGAAGAAGACAAAGAAAACAAAAAGACAAAGCAAACAAGGCAAGAGCCAAAAGTGAAAAGAGGGGACCCAACATTTTGCACACAAAATATAGGGGTGGGTATGCAGGGCATAACAATATCAAATACCAAGCATAACTATAATTGCTACCGAGCATAGATGGAGTTGATGACTGATCAAAACTAAAGTTCAAGATAGAAAAAACTACTTAGCTGGAAAGAGCTATATTTAGAGATTGACCGATTGATTGCTTTATTCTTAACGATAAGTTAAGCTAAAGCATGAAAGAGATTTAAAGCATAGTTATCAAGGAGAGATACATAGAATAAAACTAAAGCATAGCTTTACGGGATAAAGAAAAGAATGACAAGTTTTACGGATGAAGAAGTGATCTACGAAAAAAACAAGGATTGAGTGGCTAATCATGTCTCTATAAAGAGACAAGGAATTCATTATGAAAAGAGAGGAATGCTGAATATATTATAATGAAGATAGAATTATTCATGCAGATATGATCATACAGGATGAAGAACAGAGCCAAATAATTCTACAGACATCGAACAACAAAGGACAAAGAATTCACCAAGCAGAACAAAGAAAGAAAGAGAGCAAAGGAATTGAAGAGAATATTGATCAGAGAGGTATTATTGGAATAATAATAGATCTAAATATCTGAAAGTTAAAGTTGTATTTTGAAACAAATCATTTGTTGTATCAGTTTAACAATTAATTCAAAAAATCTCTTAACCGAGTGGTATTTAACAGTCCTTAATGTATTGAGATACTCAAGAGTATCAAAATGTTTTCTTGTTGACAACATAGTGAGTGCTAGGTCAAAAGAAAAACTGTTAATTTTAAGTCCTCTAACAAGGCCACACTTAATAGTGTGTTTGTAACCTTTAACAAGGCTGACTCTTCACCAAGCTCACTTCAGAAGAGTGAAATTTTTTGGATTACCGGTCCCAAGTGGTTTTTCCCTTAACAGGGTTTCCACGTTAAAATCTGTGTCAAATATGTATTTCTTTCATTGCATTGATATTTTTCTTTACACATTAGTGATACTGGATTGGTTGGTTAACACTAAGTTTATTTGCTGCTACTCGATAAAGTCTAGAAAAGATAAATAGTATATCTTACCAAGATTTTATATTTTTTAGACTTATTTATGGCATACATCTTGATGGATTGAAAGATAACTAGAGGATATTATATTTGAGATATAATTTTTTTGTTGGATTTTTGGAATTATTTTAAGTCCATTAATTCACCCCCCTCTTAGTTATTCTAACAATTAGTATCAGAGCTTTGGTGCTTGGAAGAAAGTTTAAAGGGACTTAAGCTAAAGATCACAAGATGAGTAAAATGGATGTGCCTAAGTTGAACAAGGATAAATTTTATTCATGGCAAAGAAGGATAAGACTTCACCTATCAGGTATTGGAAATGATGCTACACAATACTTGGATACTGAATATGTTGCACCTACTGGACCTCTGACTATCAATCAATTGAGAGAGAAACATGAACACAGTTTTATGATGATAAGAATTTCTTCTTCACTATTCGATGTTGAATTTGATGATGTGAAAACATGCACCTCTACAAAGAAAATGTGGGACAAACTCAAGCTAGTACATGGAGGAGATGCCAATATGCTACTTGAGTTAAATTTGAAATCCTAAGAGGAAAGTTTGATGACCTGAAAATGAAAGAAGCAGAGAACATCACTCAGTATAGTAACAGAATCAAAGAAGTTGTTAATGTTATCCGTGGAGTAGCAGGAGTACTTGAGGAAGAAATAGTTGTAAGTAAAATTATGAGAACCTTACTGCCTGTTGTTGCTATTAGAGTATCTGCAATTCAAGAAATGAGAGTAGTAGCTAATAAACATGTTACTCTTGATAGTTTGATTGGTTGAATTATTTCATTTGAGATGAACAACTATGACAACAGTGTCTTACCAACTATTGAGTCTACATTCAAATCTTCTCTAAAAATAAGAAAATCTAGTAACAAACACACTATGAGAAATTATAGTGACAGTGATAGTGATGAACAAGAACTTGATAAAATTGAAGCACTAATGGCTAGAAGATTACATAGAGGTAAAGGAAGATATAAAGGTAAATTACTGTTGGTCTGTTTTAATTGTAAAGAAATTGGAAATTTTGCTGCTAGATGCCCTACCAAGAGAAATGATGAAATAGACAATGACAGATCTTATGAAAAGAAGTATGATAGAAGTGATGAACGAGACTAAAGAAGCAATTGACACTCTGACAGAAGAGATAACTGAGATTACAAAGAAAAATGCAAGAAGGCTTGTTACCTGGTTGAGAAAAAAGCTAAAAATTCTACTACTAATTCTTATGAAGATGTTGAGGTAGTACTTGTTGCTATGAAGGATGATTCAGATGAAGAAAAAAGGTATGTTGAAACTGCACTCATATCTAAAGTTATCAAAAATGATGTCTGGATTATTGATAGTGGATGTACTGATCACATGACTAGATATAAAGAAAAGTTTGAAACTTTTGAATATTATAATGGTGGATCAGTTAGGATGGGTAATGACTCACCTTGCCTAATTGAAGGAAAAGGTACCATCATGTTGAATAAATTGATCAGATGTGAAAATGCATATTGGGTGGAAGGACTTAACTATAATCTATTGAGTGTTTCACAGCTGAACAACATAGGAAACCGAGTTGCATTTGAGAACAAAAAGGCAATGATCTATAATGAAAAGGAAAGTTGATTGGTACTAGTGAACAAACAAAAGGTAATCTATTCTATCTTGATGATATTGATTACACTTGTTTATTGGCTAGAAATGAAGACATTTGGTTGTGGCATAAAATGTTATGTCATGTGAACTTTGACAACATGGTTAAGATAAGTAAGAAAAGAAAAGTAAGAGGCTTACCGAGTATTTCAAAACCCAACCATGTTGTGTGCAAGAATTTTCAAATAGGAAAAGTGACAAAGTATAGTTTCAAAAGAAACCTACACATGTAATGCTATTCTAGAGTTACTCCATACTAACTTATGTGGACCAATGAGAACAAAGAGCTATTACGGTGATAGATACTTTATTCTATTTGTTGATGTATTCTAGGATGATGATTGTTATGTTCTTAAAAGAGAAATCTGAAGCATTTAAGATGTTCAAATGGTATAAAGAAAAATTTGAAAAACAAAGTGGAAAAGAAATGAAATGTTTAAGATCAGATAGAGGAGGAGAATTTATTTATGATGAATTCACTAAATTTTGTAATGAGCATGGGATTACAAGATAGGTTTCTACACTGAGAACACCACAACAAAATGAGATTGCTGAAAGGAGGAATAGATCAATTGTTGATTGTGCCAGAACATTGATGATTGAAAAAGACATCACACAAAAATTCTAGAGAGAAGATGTAAGTACTACTGTCTATACACTAAACCAAGTTCAATTAAAGAAAGACACCAATAAGACACCTTATGAGCTATGGTATGGATACACACCAAATGTGAGTTACTTTAGAATTTTTGGAAGTCAATATTATATATTCAAAGATGATAGAAATGGGAAACTTGACTCTAAAAGTGATGAAGGAATATTTCTAGGATATTCTACTAAAAGCAAAGCTTATAAATGTTTGAACAAATATTCTAACAAAATCATTGAAAGTGCAAATGTTAAAGTGGATGAATTTGCTAAGAAAAATGATGAGGAAAGAAGAAAATAACCAGAAGATTACAAAATATTTGTCTACATTGAAGAACCTGGCATCTTGCCCGAGCGATAGAACAATGCAATCGAGCAACAGACTACACACACCAAGAATCAAGAAAATGCTCACAATGTTGAACCGAGTGATAATGAAGATCACAATGATGATCAAAATGAAGAAAAAAGATATGAACCTATACTTGCTAAATATGTCAGAAGACACCATCCACAGGACCAAATCATTGGAGACAAAAGAGCTAGAATGAGAACAAGAAGTAAGTCACTTACCAATAGATGTTTAATTTGTGATTTTGAGCCTAAATCTGTTAATACTACACTTGAGAATCAAGAATGGGTTAGTGCAATGAATGAAGAGATTGAACATATCAAGAAGAATAAAACATGGACATTAGTACCTAGGCTGAGTGACAAAAATATCATTGACACCAAATGGATTTTCAGAAAAAAATTGAATGAGAATGGAGAAGTCACAAGAAACAAAGCAAGACTGGTATGAAAAGGGTATACACAAGAAGAAGGTATTGACTATGGAGAAACCTTTGCACCCATTTCTTGACTAGAAGGAGTAAGAATTCTACTTGCTTATGCTACTTTCAAAGTATTCAAAGTATACTAAATGGATGTTAAATCTGCATTTATGAATGAAATACTAGAAGGGGAGGTATACATTGAACAACCTGAAGGGTTTATTGATCCTAACAAGAGGAACATGGTTTTTAAACTATACAAAGACTTTTATGGATTGAAACAAGCACCGAGAGAATGGTATGAAAGAATTCACTCTTATCTCATTAGTATTGGATTTGTTAGAACAAGTGAGAACAATAATCTATATTTAAAAGGAGATACTGATGATAAGATTTTGATTGCTGAGATATTTATTGATGATATCATATTTGGAGGTAATGATATGCTATCCAAGTCATTTGCTGATGAAATGAAAAAAGAATTTGAAATGTCAATGTTTAGAGAGATCAAATTTTTCCTTGGTCTATAGATTCTACAATAGGAAGAAGGCATCTACATCACACAATCCAAATACATCAAAGGAGTTATGAAGATATTCAAGATGGAGGACTCCAAACAAGTTGGAACACCTATGGCAACCAGATGCAAATTGACAAAGGAAGAAAAGACAACCGAGGTAAATCAGACCTTATACAGATCTATGATTGGAAAAATAATGTATGTTGTACACACTAGACCTGATATAGCACATGCAGTTGGTATAGTTGCAATATTCTCTGCTAATCCTAAGGAATCACACTTGACTGCTATCAAAAGAATTTTGAGATATCTAAAGAATACCGAAGACTATGGTTTGTGGTACAATAAAGAAGGAAACTTTGAGATACAAGTTTATACTGATGTTGATTGGGCTGGAAACATAGATGATAGAAAGAGTGCAACAAAAAGAGAATTCTTTATGGGTGACAAACTTGTCACATGGATAAGTGAAAAGAAAGGATACATATCACAATCAACCGCAGAAGCATAATATGTGGCTAATGCTGAAAATTTCTCTAACATTGCATGGATCAAGCAATTGCTGAAAGGTATGAATGAAGAAATTCTTGACCTAGTAATTATCTATTGTGATAATACTAGTGCTATAAACATCTCAAAGAACCCTGTGATGCATACTAAGACAAAGCACATAGCTATTAAGTATCATTACTTAAGGGAACAAGTACAAGAGAAAGAGGTGATACTAGAATATGTACAATCCAAATAAAAACTAGCAGACATATTCACAAAACCATTGCCAAAAGATACATTTGAGTACCTGAGGAATAGACTAGGAGTTTGTCCCTTGTCTACTAGTCACTAAGATGACTTAGAGGCTGCATCAGCCTACACATTATCAAAAGATTAATCATGTTTATGCAAGCTAAGATATGGACTAGAATGACATATCAATCCACTAAAGGGACATAAAGCTTCAAATGGAGAAAAATATTGTTAGCTACTACAAAGCTGTATATTTTTTTGGCATTACTGTCAAAGGGAGATGAAGTATTCAATGAAATATACATCAAGAAGAAGAACATCAAAGGGAGAGAAATATACATTAGGAAGAATAAAATCAAAGGGAGAGAGATATACATCCGGAAGAAGAACAGCCAAAGGGAAATTCAATGAAGTAACCATCCATCAAAGGGAGAGAATTGGAGAGAGTTAACACTTGCATATCTATCCAGAAAAGGGAGAAGAGATTCTACAAGAAAGGGAGAGAAAGAATCAGAAAATAGAATTGCTACACCTATCCATTGAAGGGAATGAAAAAAGGGAAAGCACACAACATAATCAAATCTAAGCTAGAAGAGCTTACCGAGACTCAAATATTTTAATTGGTTATAGAAAAATAAGTTTGGTATGTCATGGCTTATGTTATATTGCATATTTCATAGTATGTTTCCATTAATGCAAAAGGGAGATATTGATGAACTATAAATGATTGAATGTTTGAAGATGAAAAGTTGATGATCACTGAGCCACAAAAGTGAATGCAATACATTAAATCAGTTAATGTATTATATTTTCATTGATGTCAACTTGATATGGTTTGATTATTCAAACAAATATCGATCATAACCTTGAAGAATTGAAGAGACAAAGTTTATGTTATCAACAAAACGTACAAGTCTGTTTACACCAAGTGACAGTAAACACCGACGGATAGTGTAAACTGAGCATAGTAGTAACTGAGAAAGTGTCACTGAGTAGTTCACAATGTATACCAAGTACTGAGCATAACTGAAGTTGCTACCGAGCATAAGTAGAGTTGATGAACGATCAGAACTGAAGTTCAAGGTAGAAAAAAATACTTAGCTGGCAAGAGCTATATTTAGAGCTATGATTTTCTCCACCCATTTCATTTCCCACCATCGAATCTATTTCACACCCTTATCCATCTACCATACCTCCCTCATCTCAGATCAATCTGTCATGCATTCTTGTTAATCAATCTTCAAGACATCCATCCATTCATGACTTATTTCCTTCACCTCCTCCACTACATGTTGCGGATGAGCCACCTGGTTCACCTACACTTCTTGAGGATCTCTAAATAAATATCATCAATCACATGTACACACAATACAATTACCCACACCTTTTTAGTTTTCAATTTTTTATTTTTCAATAAAGCTACATGGACACACAATAATTCACTTTGGACCTGGTACCTACTAACTCATGAGACTTGATACTAGGCATATGTCATGTACACTTAAACATGCAACATCATCCCATATAGCAAGATATTTAGCACTACTTTTACCACTTCTTATGTTGCTTCAAAATTAACATGAAATTTGTCACTAAAAGTCACATCACAATATCTTTTTGCTAGCATTTTTTATGAA
This sequence comes from Thuja plicata, assembly GCA_018584345.1. Lineage (NCBI taxonomy): Eukaryota > Viridiplantae > Streptophyta > Pinopsida > Cupressales > Cupressaceae > Thuja > Thuja plicata. The sequence continues at coordinate 700,930 of MU226802.1, forward strand.
GCGTACTGGTGACGTCAGGTAAACTATCATCATCATATCTTTTAAATATCACTTAATTATGATTGATTAGCATCATCACATAAAATTATATTTATTATATGTAACATATGATTTTATGTATTTTCATCATTTGAGGACAAATTAGTATTTAATTCAGGGGGGTTTTCTTGTGTGTCAAGTCACATCAATTGTACAAAGTACCCTTCTGTCTTTTCTATGACTCAACAAGTTTCCATTTCTAAAATTGTATGTCATTTTATTGTAATGTGTTTGAGATTTTAGGTGATACCCTATACACTCCTAATCAATGAGTTATCAATATAATTATTAAATGAAATTAATTTTTATGTGAATGGATTTAGTACAGCTGTGTGTAAGTTAAAACAATGAAATTAGTCATTTGCATAACACTCTTCTTTTCACTATGAGTTTAAAAAATCAACAAAAGTCAACTACAGAGTAAGAGAGATTTGTGTTACATAAGGAAGAATAGTGTGGGGTATATACACAAAGTATTTGAGTTTTTTACAAATTGGGATGTTAAAGATTTTTTTAGAAAAAAGAAAACCAGAGGGAGCCATGGGTAGCGATCATATCCATAAGGAACCCATAGACCATACAATGGTGCTTTGGGATACAAGTATTCTTCCGTTCTTTGAATGAGATGGATAGATTCACTATTTTTTTGATATTGAGTGAATATAATTATGACTTGATTGGAAAATTTTCAACCACTTTTGTAAACAATAAAGTAGTTGTTAAGGGGCTAAGAATTGATACATCTGAGGCCATGATATAAAAAGTTTTTGGCCTTCCTAGAATAGGGGAAGAGTACCCAACATATGTGGATGCATAATGTGCAAGGATAAAATTTATATGCCAAGGAGAGGAATTGAGTCTACAACCCAGGGTATGAAACACTTATCTCTAACACCACTCTAGAGAGTGGTTATGGACCATGTAATCAGGTACATAACATGTGATGGCCACCATTCTCTATTGTATACATATCATGTCAAATTATTGAGTCGTCTAAGACATAATAAAATAGTTAATATTCCAAATTATCTCCACTCAATGTTAACTAGGATGGCTACAGAGTATAGGAAAAAGGGTACAAAAACTTCACTTTCTCATGACTGTTTGGTTGAATTATTGGTAAAACATAGTCTTTGTATCCGATATCCAAATGTTTCTTGGTGTGAATTTTTTGACTAGGATAATCTTCCCAATAGACTCCTTCAAAATATACCAAATGAAGAAATAAATGATGAAGGGGATGCACATGTTAATGAAAAATTAGAAGAGGAAGGGTTAAAATCTCCACCATCTCCCACTATAGAAGATATCACACATAAATACATGGATTTAAAGGAGGAGATAACATGAAGATCAAAAAATCTAAAAACCCCTAAAAAGAAATCACCCATAGTCATTAAGGAAGTGTCTACAACTTCACAAAAATAGGGGTATGAATCTTCCTAGGAACTAGAAATGTCTTCAATCAAGTCATGACTAAGGAAACATAAGGAATAAATACCTTATTCATCCTATAGTAAAAATTCTAAAAATCAAGGACAAGAATCCTCTAAGAAGAAACCCATAAAGGAAATACTCTCCATATCCAAGAAGGAACATGTAAGGATAAAATAAGAGAGGGTTGAAACAGAGTGAATTGAGGAAGAAGAGAGGGTTGAGGAAGAACATAGTACTGTAGAGAAGAAAGATGAGACACATCCTAAATAGATTCAAGGGGGTACTTTGATAGAAGGGAGTGGAGAAGAACAAAAAACATGGGGAATTGGAGAGGCAAAAACTCTAGTCGAAAAGGTTGGTGAACAACCAGCTAGGGAAACATCTCAAGTAAAAATGAAGAAGAGTTTCACAAGGGATACCAAAACCCCTAAAAGGTGTTCTTTCCACCTTAGCATGAAGGGTGAGCCATCTAAGCCCCCAAACACATTTTTACAAATGAAGACATAGAATCTGAAAGGGAGTATTTGTTTAAAGGAGAAGAAGAATGGAATAAACTATGACAAGAAGGAATTCAATAGAAGAATTTGGAGGAACCACATAATCAAGTTAATACATGAAATATTGACTTTGGGTTGGAACAAGAACTACCTTATAAAGAGGAATTGACTCATGTAGAGGAACATGAGGTTGAGCTTCCAAGGAAATAAACAAAACCAACCCTTGAATTTATTACACATTTGGCTTCCCTAATAAAATTGGAGGCAATATTTGGAAGAAAACCAGAGTACATCCTCATACATAATAGTGAAGATGATGAATTTATGTTTGCAATGTGAAAAGTCAAACTTTTTGAGGATGAGCTAAAATTGGTGAAAGATAAAGAAACATAACTCAATACATGGGTGAATAATTTGGAAACCAAGGTTAAGGCCAAACCCAAGAAAAATAAGGAAGTTCAAAAGGAAAGTGTTGAAGAATAAGGTGACATAGAACCATTACATATTCTTACCATAGTCACAGTTGGCATGACAATGTGGAGACTGTATTTGAAATTTATGTGGCAAAAAAATCAGTGGGATAAAGAAAAAGAGAAAATACAGATTGAGGAGAAAGAGGAAGAGATCAAGAAACTAAAGGTCTCCTTAGAACACATGACATATTTGGCAAATCAGCTACATAGTTGTAAACCCCTAGCAATGGTTTACTCCCTTTATCTATAAGAAAAAAATTCTATGTTTCCAAATTACTTAGTTATTGAGTAATCTTCCACTCTCCTTGGTTGAGATGAGGTCATTTCTTATTTGATTTTATAAAGTACCCCATGACATGAAAGATCAATAATGTGAGTTCTACAGGCATAAATTAGTAGTAACATACAAATAGACTTTAAATCCTTCATCATATATATATATATAAGGGCTTTAATATCTTATCTATGAAATGAGAAGGAACAAGGAGAGTTAGCAAAGACCTATAGAGAGAGAGAAAAGAGTTACCCACTGTATATAAGGGCAGAAGAAGAAAACCATAACATATAATTAATGAGTGGGTTGAAATCATGCATAAAGGTTATGTTCCAGAGATAGTTCGCTAATGCAGACTTCGGGATTACAACAAAATTAAGGACTTGATTTCTACACATTGGAAAGAAATCAAGGATGCATGTCAAGAACAATGGCCTTATCTCACCCACACATTAAATAAGAAGGAGACCCACTCTATTTACAATTGCATTGCATTATAATCCAAGATAGTCAAGTACATCCAAGCAGTAGTGGACACCAAGAATAGTTGGCTTCCCTTAAAGTCTCAACCACCATTACTCCTATACCTAATGACACATTGGATGGGAGAGAAGGTAGTGGAATTTGATAAGGATAGGGAAAGATGAGAGAAGATCATAGGTAGGAAGAGCTTCTACATGACAAAAGGAAAAGGAGTCACACATGGTGTGGATTATAGGCTTGATGTTCTTTACTATAATAGTCAACCTTCTTAAGGAAAACCATGAAATTAAGTAGGAGGGAATGATGAGTCCATGTTTGGTGTCTTTTTGAGGATGTTTTAGGTTCAATTTCATGATATTTCAGAAAAAATCTCCAAGACTTTGTTATACTTAAGTACATTATGATATTTATTCTGGTTATTATATACATGATATAATGTAATATATTATAGTTTTAATTCTGTGTGAAATGGTAAGCAATCTTGATTAAATATGACTTTTTGAGGTATTTCGATGTGATTGTGCATATCCTCTGTTGTATGAGCTAACCTGTAGGTACAAAACTAGAAGATGAGACGGTGAACTAATTATTGTTATGGGGAAGACATGGTCAAAATTGCAATTAAGGAGCATTTGTCAGTTATGGTGTTTTTGAATCCATCATTCCCATGAATGTTTTAGGTTGAATCGAGTGGTTAGTAATGATTGTTCAACTCAAGGAAAAAGTCTTACACTAATGTTGCTGTGTGCCCCATGATGCATGGTTGTGTCTCATTTAAAATTACTTGTTTTTAGTTTTTATTTGGTGCATTTTCTATTAGTGAAAAAGTCAAACTCTTCTAAAGAGTGACAATCGTAAAAGAATATTTTAGAGATACTATTGTTAGTTTCTTTAAGATATCTCTCCTATAAAAAGTAGGGAAATCTATTGAGAAAAGTCAGTTGATAATTGATAAAATCATAGTATTATATTTTCTTCTAGTAAGCAATGCAGTTAACTTATTATTGCATTTTGGTTATGGTTAATAAAAGGTGGATGATGATTTCTATTTAAGACGACTATCTAATTTGAGGTTACAGGTCCTCAAGCAAGGTCCACTTGAGGTGATGTAATTCTCCAGTCGTGTAGAATTAGTTAGTTGCATTTTAATTAGTACATTTTGAGTTATACTTGTTGACTAGAGTATCAAATATTTCATTTAACTTCTTTAATGTACTTCATGGTTAATGTAAATTTGCAAGTTAATCTCTTGTATGGTTAATGTAGGTTCAGGTAGTTAAGATTCATGTGGTAGTCCTTTTTCTAATTAGTTCATTTTAGTTAGTTCTATTAAAAATTAATTATGACACAAACAACCATACTCTTTTACCCACAACCAAATCTGTCTGTGTTGTGATTAGTATAGGATTATTTAATGTACTTATTTTAGTTGAGTTTTGTATTTTGGTAGGTGCTTGACGTAACACTAGTCTTGCTCATCCCTAGCTTCCTCTAGGGGCTCCTAGGTCACTCTACTGACCTAATAGGGTTATTCCACTAACCCTATTCTCCATAGGATTCTCCTCACAAGATCCTGCTCCTTTCAACTAGTGAACATCAACAATGTAGAACAAAAAATCACCATACCTCATCCTAAGCTTCCAATGGCCTTTCTTGCTCCATCTGCACAAAATGATCCAAATGGATTCCAAACTCTTTCATATGGAAAATTAGTCTTAAAGGTATTTTATTGGACCAATTACAATGTCCACAAACTTCTTTTGGATTGAAACCCTAAACGAGTCCCAAATTCCAAGCCAATTTCACCCAAAAGAGGGCTACTAGCATTAGACCTAATTAGGATAATTTTCTGCAATAACTTGTTAAAATCCTTAAAAATTCAGAAAAATAATACCATATCATGATACCCTTTATCAAGAACCTAAGGATTTTATAGGTCTTGGTCCCTAGAGGTTTTCGTACAGTACCTCCTATAAACATGCCTAGAATTTAGGGTTTTAGGACCTTTTCACTGTCTACTCAAGAAATTGATTTTCTTGGCAAGAAAAACATCACACCCACACTTATCCTATGATTAGGGTTCCTTCACTCACCCTACTATCTCTACACAATCCCTGATTGAAGCAATGAATTCTTTCAATCCTTCCAAATTGCTCTGCAACTGTTGGTGATCCCTAGCCATGCATCACTGGCTCGCCTAGGGCATCATCTTATAAATAGATGCCATGCTTTCCTAGGCCTCTACTTCAATGTAAATAATATATATGGAGTCACCTTGCATATCCCAATGGCCTGTGCAAGTTCCATGGTGGAAAATGGATCTATGACCCCATTTGCACAAGATGCTTGAATCAGGCCAGCGACTGAAGAAAAACTAAAAGAATTTACAAAAGCAACTGAAACTATGCAAAATAGAAATATAACACCACAAAAATTCTAAGAAAAATATACATTAACATAAACAAGGATTAAAGTAGATGATTCAATCCATTTCAATACCAGATGCTCACAAATTACACAAACTACAACTGTTATTCAATTCTACAATTTGTACACACTCTAATACAAACTTTCCAACCCTTGAAAATGATCGAAGATAGCCTTATGTAGTTGACCAAAGCACTAAAACACTGGTTTTAGACAGTTAAGAAACCAATTCCATCGAAGTTGCTTTCTTGCAACAAATGTTGTCAATATTGTCAATGACAACATTGACAACTTTTGCAACTTTTTGGATATGCTATCCAAATTTGGTCAAAAGTTGTCTAACCTTGCCCAAATCACTAACTAAGGTGTAATAACATGAAATAGGACCTCTAGTCCCTTGCTTGGCCAATTTGGCACTAAAATTCCAAAAACACCCTATTTGACCTAGATGGGCTCAAAGGTCACTAAGGACCTATTAAGGCATCCTCACTTAACACACTACACACTAGGACCTACATGTCCCCTTATTATCCTAGTGGTCTGGCTAGAACCACTACAAGCCAAAACATCAAATAAACCCTAGGTCATATGCATATCTTAGCCCTACCTAGGTGCTCTTGCACCAGTGCTAGATTGATTGTGTTGTACATATAGTGCAGGTTCCATCTAAGAAAATACATCCCTGGTCGTTAATTAAATGACTTTTCATTAGAATGAAAGATTACTTAATCAAATATTAGTTGCTTCATTAGGATAGTGTATTGAGTTGTCTACACTTACTAATCATCCTTAATGAAAACCAGTCACATATCCCTTTATGAATAGGTTATCAAACTAGTTTTCACCCTTGCTAAGCTCTCAACTTGAAAACCCCATGACACGTGGAATCATTCTCAAGTTGTGGGTAACCTATAGTGAGAATGAACCTCTAGAGAGGGTTGGTTCCCTTTAGTACTTCACCTAAGGCTATTGCTTGCTAGGAAAAGGGGAAGATAAATGCTTTTGAAAAAACCTATGATTACTATAATGATGCCCCAAATTGGTTTCCAAACTATATTGTTTTGTAACACACACAATTACTTAATGCACATGCTAATCCTTACTCAAATCAAATTTTGACATACACACACATTAGTATTTTATGGGAATGTTAAGGTTTTGTAGTACTAGAAGGAAAAATCATATTTCTCACAACCAAAAAGATTTTCAAATAAATGACATAACCTACAACCTACATAAAACATGTTTATCTCTGCATAAGGTGTTAAAAAAATGCATATTTAAAGGATTTGAATAGAATCACAAGAAATATTTCAAAAATTATTTGTTACACATAGATAAACAAATTAGAGAAGATAAATGCTTGCTTTATTCATCAAAAGGTGTCTACAAAATAAATGTACAAGTCTAAAATGAGTTACAATATATTATCAACCCAAAAGAACCTTATTTTAGGTTACAATATAAGGCCTAGACAACAAGAAATCACTAGAAAAAATATCCTAAAATCCACTTTATAATATATTAGTTGATTACATTAAATTAACATGTGAGAAGAAAAAGAATATATTTGATTACATTACTTGTCGGGTCAATCTTCTTGGGCATCCGAATTTTTTGTTGCTATTTTTAAGGCTCTAAAGCTGCTCCAAAGTGATGTCTTCATGAATGATAGGTTTCAACATTTCCCCCTATTGATGAAGTACCTAAATCTACTCCTAGATGCTTTCTATTTCGTCGAATGATGTCAAAACTGTCCCCTAAATCTACACACCTATTTGAAAATTTTATCAACTATCCTAGATTCTTTTCTGGACTACTACAATTTCTTTCCATTAAAATATGATATGTGTTTTCCAAGTCTTTTCATGTTGAAAAAGTCTTGGGTCGGATGGGAACAAAAATGGCCACCTAAAAGCTCCAAAAAAGCTTCAAACTGAGTCATTATGCCCTATAATTGCCCCTTAGATTCATCCATACCCATTGGATATGTTTCCACATGTCAAAAAGAGACTAAAGAGTCTTAAAAGTACCTCATTGACTCATTATTCCCATTGTCCTCAAAGTGCCCCTTCATGGTTTGACTCTATAATGTCTACTTTGCTAATGATTTCTTTATTTTTCATCTTCCTAATCATCACTGTCAATAATACATTATCTTTCATATGGGTCACTCTTCTATTTTAGCCTCCTTTACGTTTGTACAAGACTTCTTCTTGCTTTAGTTTCCAACATAATTCTCATAACATGTACAACTTGAGTTTTCTCACCGATCTATGGCAATATGCACCTTTCTAACATGTTCTTCATGTGCATTGTATACCTTACTGAGCTTGCCTTGCCACTATCATATGATTAATGGTAATATAACCATTATTTCCTGTATAAAACATGCATTCATAAAGCTAATGCACCACTATATGCCCTATGAAATAGTCACTTGTAGTAATTTTATAATGACTTTATAATATAATAGTGTCGTTTCTCTAGTTTTGTTAACTGTCATTGTGACAGTGCTTTCATGCCCTTTATAATGAAGACTTGTGTGTTGACTATCTTCTTCAATGGTCCTGCTCATATTGAAGGCTCATTTTTGTCTTGTATGGGCTGCCATAATTTCACAGTATTATTGACTTCTAAAAAATGCATACCATCATATCCATTTTCACTTGAGTGTCTTTTCAAACTGCAGAAAACTTATCTTTTGGTAATCACGTAACATTTCTTTTTTCCATCTAATATATTGAATCCCTAACATATGGATTCTTGACTACAATGATCTTTTGTCAAAGTTTTTCATATTCATTCATGACTTTTAAGGTTGTATCATATTAATTCTATTTGTGACTTTCATTCACCTTTCACTATGAAGACTTCCTTGTAGAGAAGATTGCCATGAGAATAGGTTTTTCTTATTTCTTGCAAAACTGGCAAACCGTTTTTTCATTATCACAAAAAATATGTCACATATCTATATTCTATAAAGATCGACATATGCATCAATGGGCTTTGGACTATCATCTCTACATGTTATAACTCTTCTTTACCATCTTGTATTTTTTATGCATATCCATTGTTCATTTACACCATTTCCTGATCATTCACCATGGTGATTTGGATAGTGAACACACATAATTAATACCTTTGTACCTTTTTAAAGTGACAAATATCAATTATTTTACTTATAGAAGTCATGGATGCCTATCCTACTAGTTAAAGATGGTATGATCACCTATTCCTTATATTGTATGGAACGCCTTCTATTATTCCATGGTCTCAACTCAACTCAATACTATTGTGTGTGTACCTTTGAATGTATAACTTGTTTACTGACTCTTGTATGCTTTGAGCTATTCATTACTACAAATCTTCCTTCGCTTGTTTGGTGAAAGGGCCTTTTAAAATTGTGGATAACTACGTTCAAGAATAATGAATGAAAACCTCATGAAAATGAAATTATGATCCCTATGCAAGACAATGGACATCCTTCAAGACAACAAAAAATACATCTTATGACAACACAAAATGTTTCCTTCTCATCAATGAACAGAGAAAAGAAACCTTCTAGACAATAATAAATGAACCTTTGGACTAGTGAACAAATGTCTAAACAATAGTGGATGTACCTTACTTACAAATAACAATGGATATCCTTTAAAAAAATGTTGATGGTTTCAAACTTACATAGAGAGAAACAATATTAGGATAAACCTTCAAGAACAATGGATGGATATCAAGAAAAACAATGAAACAACTCCCCTTCAAAAACTGATTGCTTTTGAAATGTAATGAAAAACCTTTCTCTAAAAGTGGAATAAAATCCTCAAGAAAAACAAAATGAACCATAGAATAGTGATAATGTCATGAAAGAGTGCATGAACTTATGATTAAAACAATGACACTCTTTTTCTTTTAACAATGAGAACCTCTATTCTAAGATATTGAACTAACTCTTCATGAAAACAACGACATCCTTATGATAGTGAAAATTTATCCCAAAGGCACAAGGATATGATATGGATAGACCTCTTATGATAGTCAACACCTCTTTCTAATGAAGGAAATAATATATCATTCATGCATCATGATTTGAAAATTTTCTTGGAAACCTACCTCTTCTTGCTTATCCCATCTTGAAGTCTATTGTTTTTCTAATAAAAAATGTTATTATAACTTTAACGTTTATTGTTCCCGCATGAACATTTGGTGTTACTCATTAAAATCTGTGTTCTTGTTTTAATTTTGGTGTTCTTTCCCTTATTTCTATTGTTCTTCAAGATCAAACTGGTGTTGCTTGATGAAAACAACTTCTCTATTTGTTCTAGAGTGCTCCTTTAGCTATGAGACTGTTGCTTCTTCAAAATACTCTACTATTCTCTTTGATTTTTTTTCCATTGATTAAGCTATGATTTTTTCATGGAAAGAGTTATTCTTTGCTTGATAATTGTTGTCTTCTCATTAACAAAGTTTTTGTTCTCTTTATTGAATATTTTTTTCATGCTTACTAACTACTATACTTGATGAGGTCTATACTCTATTGATGTGATCCATTGTTCTTTCTTCAAAAAAGATGTTCTCGTCATTATATCTTTTCTCTTTACTTCTTGAAAACTACTTATTATTTTTTCTGGATAATTCAGTGATCTCCTTTACTTGTTCGCAATGAGTGTCTTTTTTTCCTTAATGGAAACGTTCTTTTGCTTCAAATAGCTGCCATGAATTCTTGCAATATATACTCCCACTGTGTCTGAAACTAAAAAAATACATGATTTGTACATGAGAATATGAGTATGAGGAAAATATTACAAGAATATTCTTTTATGGTTAGGGATAACTTTTTCAGTCAAATTTGTAAACCACCTTAAAAGGCTTGATAAATAAGTGTCCATGTGATGTGAAATCATCATATTGTTATTTTCTCTTTGTTGGATAATAAAAATAAGAGGATGAATATTTCTATGGTGGAGGTAGCTCATATTGGGTGAACCATGGTAAATCTTTGTGCTATTGATTATTTGTCTTCTCCTATTTTTGCATTATCTTAATATTGTTTATTTCTCCTATATGTCAAAACCTTAATATGCGTGTGTGTGTGTGTGTGTGTGTGAGAGAGAGAGAGAGAGAGAGAGAGAGAGAGAGAGAGAGAGAGAGAGAGAGAGAGACCCTCAACCCTATGTACCCTAAACCTTATATCTTACACCCTATTACTTGGACCTTATACAAGGGAGGGAGAGGCGATGAATTGGAGAAGGGATGGAGAGAGAAGAACAAAGAGAAAGAGAGGGTCAAGGAGGGATAAAGGGAGGGTTAGGAATGGAGTGATTGAGAGACCTAGATAGGGGAGAGGTAGAGAGGTGAGGGAGAGAGGAAAAATGAGAGAGACAAGTTTGCAAAGAGAGAAAGAGGGGGTAAGGATGCATAGAGAGAGGTGGAGAGAGTAAGAAACAATTAGAGAGGATAGATATAATGTGTGAGATTCCTAGAGCCTAGGGAGATAAGGGTGTGAGATAAAGGTGAGAGAGATAGAGGGGAAGAGAGAGATGGGTAATGAGATAGGGATGGAGAGGTAGATTGGTAAATATAGAGGGAGGGGAGACCTAGGGATGGGGAGAGAGAGAGTGCGAGGAGAGGTAGTAATTGAGAGAATGGAAAGAAATGATAAAGGGAGAGAGAAGAAGAGAGTGGAAGGAATAGATGGAAGGTGAGGCATAGAGGGAGAGAGGTTGGGAGATACCTAGAGATGGGAGAGAGAGAGGTGAGAGAGAGAAGAGAGAGAGCTATATATAGGTCTAGAGTATGGGGGAGATAAAAAAGGTGAGATAGAGAGAGAAAAATAATACTTATAGGAGCATGCTGATTAGTGAAATTTTAATAAGTATGAAAATTAATATGATCTTTGAGCCTATATTCTACATTATAAATCCTATAGATCGAAAACTAATCTCAAACATCTTTCCAATATTTACATAAAATCTAACTGAAAGTATAAGAAAGAAAAAATAAATTGAAATGTGGGTTGTACTTCATATTTATATTCTTGTTAGGAGACTGAGTTTGAATTGAGTTTGAAGAATTTAATAAAAAAGAGAGAGATATTTCCAATGCAAAAAAATTGGGTAGTGCTAAATTTGGTGCTCACCGTATTTGGTAGTCGCCAAATAGGTTTCGCCTAACCAAACCTTAGACTTGGCACACCAAACCTATTTTTTGATCTAGGTTTATCCTAACCAAACCTTAGGCTTGGCATGACAAACCTACTTGTCGAGTGCCAAATGCCTTGATGGGTGCCAAAAAAATGTTGGATTTTTTTTGCCCACCCCATCTTGGTGTACATGCCCCTATCAAACATCCGATTTGACCCCAATAATTTCCACTCCTCTTATCTTCATCACATCTTTTAAATGTATCATAAATAGGAATACCTTTTGTGTACATCCAAAATCAACTTATTCCAACATGTCAAAATATCTGTGGGTATAATATCCAATTCTAATAATTTAAGATGAAAATGCATATTGCTAGGAATAATGAACATGTAGAAAGAGAACAATGGAACATCTCAACTAGTGGAGGCTGGTTCACACTTATATACATGATACTTAGTATAAACATTGGCATATTAAACAAAAATAATACAAAAAACACTTAGAAATATCAAAGTTGGTTTCAACATCACTTTACATTTTTTTAATTTTATATCTTTGATCAGATGTGTATGTATATATGTATGTGTACACACACAAGTATGTGTATGTGCACATATAGACACACACATACACATACACATACACATACACATACACATACACATACACATACACATACACATACACATACACATACACATACACATACACATACACGTACATGTACACATACATGTATATGTACAGGTATAGGTACATCTACATGTACACACACATGCACACGTACACGTACACGCATGCACACACATACATGTACATGTACACATACACGTACATATACACATACACATACACGTACACATACACGTACATGTACACACACACACACACACATGGGAATAACATGGCATGGTTAAATAACCGAAGACCTTCCAACCTTAAAATATAAATTAGGTCATTCTAGGTGTATAATTGCAATTTTAATGAGATGATATTATAAAACTTGCAAAGGAAAAATCTGATTCTAGAAACCATGTTCTTAATTGAAGGAGGTAGTTGAAAAATTTAACGTGTTAATATAAACTCCACTATCCTAAATTTTAAATATAATTACAATCTCTTTGATATAAACTATTACGCTTAACTTCATGAATCCAATAAACTAATGAAATTTTTATAGTACTACATTATAAATAATAAAGGATTGTAATATGTATGTATGGATATATGTTTGTATATGTGTATCTGAATTGTTATAAAAGTGTGATTTTCAGTTGCAATCCTAATGTATGCAAAATAGATGTGCAACTACTCTAAATGAGATATTAATCAATCTAACTAATAAATCAATCTAAATGCAAACACAATGAAGATTACAAGTTTAAATGAAGCAAAACAATAAAGTTACCT
>MU226802.1:729002-749612 GCA_018584345.1 Thuja plicata
TTAGGACCCCTTAAGACCCCTTACAACCCCTTCTAGGACCCCTTAATGTTCGTTAATGTATGGTAAGGGGTCCTAAGGGGTTTAAGGGGTCCTAGGACACAATATTATGTCCTTTGACCCCTTAAAAACTGTTACAACCCCTAAGATGTAGAGAGGGGTCTTAAAAGGTCATAAGGGGTTATGGGACACATTAATGTGTCATAGGAACTCTTATGACCCCTTATGACACCTTACCATATATATTAGGGGTGATAAAGGGTCCTAAGGGGTCATAAGGGGGTTAAGGACACATTAATGTGTCCTAGGACCCCTTGCGACCCCTTCTTCAGGGTTTTTAGCGAGTGCTAGGACATAATAATATGTCATAGGACCCCTTAACAACCCTTACAACACCTAAGATGTAGAGAGACGGGTCCTAAAGGGTCCTAGGAGATATTAAAGTGTCCTAGGACCCCTTAAGACCCCTTACCCTACATCTTAGGGGTGCTAAAGGGTCATAAGGGGTCCCAAGATACATTAATATGTTCTAAGACCCCTTATGACCCCTTAGGACCAATTACTATACATGTTAAGGGTCCTAAAAGGTCGTAAGGGGTCATAAGGGTTCCTATGATATATTGATGTGTCTTAAGACCCCTTGCAACCCCTTAGGACACAATACCATTTACTAGTGTATGGTAAGGTGTCCTAAGGGGTTGTAAGGGGTCTAAGGGGTCCTAAGAAGCATTAATGTGTCATAGGACACCTTAACAACCCTTATGACCCTTACGATGTAGAGAGAGGGGTCTTTAAGGGTCCTAAAGGATCACAAGGGGTCCTAGGACACATTAATGTGTTTTAGGACCCCTTTTGTCCCTTAGGACACTTTAGGACCCCTTACCATACAACTAGGGGTTGTAAAGGCTCCTAAGGGGTCTTAAGGGGTTCTAGGACAAATTAATGTGTCCTAGGGTCCCTTTAGACCACTTACAAACTCTTAGGACCCATTACCATTAATTAGTTTATGGTAAGGGGTCATAAAGGATATAAGGTGTCATAGGACACATTAATGTGTCTTAGGACCCCTTAACAACCCTTATGACCCCTAAGATGTAGAGAGAGGTGTTTTAGGTTCACAACACACACCCCATTTTTCTACTTGGCCATGGGGCCCCCTTATTTTTTCTTGTTTTTTGTCCCCTATGTCCTTTGGTTTTCTTCTGGATTTTAAGAAAACCCTTGCTAGCATGCCTTTTTTAGTATTTTGACCTTTCAGTGTTCTACATATGTCTAAAAGTCCAAAATGTCGAAAGGTTGCACGCAAGAGGGAAGGTATTTCACACTTTTGGTCTTCAAAAGTTTGAAGCCTTGATGATGCATGACTCATGGTCTTTGGACTTTCGACCTCTAAATTTCTAAAACCCAATGATGATGTCATTAGCTATGAGTGTCTATAAAGTAGCTAAGGGATTACTTTTTGGTCACTCTGCATTTTTCTTCTTCAAGCTCTATCCTTTTTGGTGTTTTTTGGCATGTGGATTTCTTTCTCCCGGTTAAGTCAGTGTTTATTGTGCACGCCCTTCTCATCAAGCTATTCATTGTTTCCTTCTCATGCCCTTGTGTTTTCAGGTAGGATTTCAACCTTGCTTTCTTTTAAGGTTTTTTCCTTTTGGCTTTCGCTGTCAGGGTCTAGTTCTAGGGTTATAGTTGTGTTTTTTTTTGGGTTGTTTGGTATTTTTTTTTTTGGGTGTCACTTAGAGTATTTGGTCAAGGTTTCTGGGTGTTTTGTTTCTTGGTAGTTTGCAGTCCTAGTTTTTCAGCCTCCAAAAGGCCAAAAATGATCAACTCAGAAGATCTCTACAAACCATAAAATCGACTAAGTCCAAATGTCAGACTTATCAGACTTTCAGCCTCCGAAGATCTTCTCATCCTTTGCACACTCAAACACGAAAAATAGAATTATCCTAACTCATTTTTCTCTTTCAACCTTTTGGTCTCTGATGAATCCTGCCATCTCTAAAACTCTAAAACTCAGTATTCACCGAACCCTATCTTTGCTCTTTAACACTTTCGCACACTTGTTTTCTTTCACACCTTCGCATTCCAAAAGTAAGAAATCACTGAACCTCATCTTTCATCCTTTCAGAGGCCTATCTTGTCTTTGGTGTTCGAACCTTTGAATGTCCAAAAAAGAGAAATAAAGCTTATTACTGATGGTTTCTAACTTATGGCCTTGATTTTTTGGGTTCTTTGAACTTTTCTTTCTTAGACTGTAGTTGTTTTCAACAAAGTTTTGTTGATAATTGCATGTTTTCCTGCCGAATGCCAAAAAGGTATTTGGATCACCAATGAAGTAGCTATTCAAAGGATATCATGTTTCCTCTAGGGTCAGGAACCTCCATAGTGAGGTCATTGATACCGACATAAAAAATGTAGATTGGAATGATTTTCTTACAATATGTGCCAACCCCAATGGAATATTGGTTGACTGCACTATTCTAGTACTTTCAAGTCTAGTCAATGCTACATCACATCCAATGTCTGTCCTTTCCTCCAATCTCATCATGACTCTCTCACAAAGCTAGATCCTAGATGAAAGGGTAGTGAATAATAAGACAGGGGAAATTGTCCTAGACATCAGACGTGACAACATTGAAGATGTCTTTCACTTGCCAAAGGGGAGTTGATAGATTTTATGACTTCTCTATCAAGAAGGGTTTGGATTGGTTTGAAAGTAAAACTCATCTTTCTTATGAAATTGTAAATAGGGAATACCTAATGCAGCCTCTCCCCAAGAATAAGTTGGAGAAAATTGATATGAGAAGGGGATATTTGAAGGATGATATCCAAACAGAATTTACCATGTTGAGCAAGCTATACAGACTTCCCTAATCAACCTAGCTTGAGCATTGGATCATTCTCGTCATTCAAAGAATAAAGGGGAGAAGATCTAGATTTGATTGGGATACTATCACGAGTGATAACCTGGATGAACAGTTAGTAGCAGTGAAACACAACCCCCATTTCTACATGACTTCATATGTGGTTTACTTGTTAGCAGCCATGGAAGAGTACCTAGGGTTAGTAAAAATAGGAGCCTTTGGTCAGCCAAATGCATGGTCATTAACTTTGTACCCCCAGATGGTCAGAAAAGAGAATATGGATGACAATATCCTAGATTATAGGATTGTCAATGATGCTTTCATCTTCGCAATTATCCATTCCATCAAAGGGGTTTATGCAAAAAGGCTCTTAGAGGAGGCAACTGCTAAAGTCTGAGAAATAGGAGCCTACTACATTCAATTTAAAGCTTTCACATACATCAGAGTGGTAGGGTCCACTCTGGAACCAAATAATCTCCCTTGATATCCTTCTGACAGGACAACTATTTTGGATATGGCTAGGCAGCTTTTGGATGTCTATGAAAAGATAAAACATAAGAAGAAGCATTGTTAGGACTTCCCTCTGTCAATTGGCCCCAATTCTCTATAGGACATGAAAGTATGCAAGTCTCTTTCATTTGAATGGGATGAATGTACCTTACAATCCCTTGGGCTAGTCAGAACCAGGTTTAACCCCATTGGCACCTACAATAATATTATGGGCAGACATTATGTTCATGAGCCTCACCTGTAGGATTACTAGATGAACTGTATAGATGAATAGGAAGTCACGATCCAATACTATTGCAGGGTGTCCCTTGAACTTGCAAACAATTCCCTAGAGATTAGAATTCACCCCAAAATATAGGACATGAAGATAGAAAATGTATTGGATCCTCTAAACAATGAAGACAAAATATATACGAGGGTCATCTTGAATACAATAGATAAGGAGGAGAATGACAAAACTGATCTCAAGGCTAGGCATGTGGAAAATACCACCAAGGAGTGGATCAAAAGTCCCTTCAACATGGATAATGTTCCAATGAAGCCACAATTGGACCCACCCTCCAAAGGGGATAAGAAAAAGGGAGAAAGGGTAATAATGCACAGGTTTAAAGATGTAGCCCCTCACAAATCAGAGACAGTGTATAGGCATGACCACTCGGTAGCATATTGCTCAAATAAAAAAGTGGTTTAGGAGAACCCAATGAAAATAAATAAATAAATCATCTTCTTTGTGACTCCTAAGGGGTCTTGTGAATTTCTAGATCCTAATAGAATCCTTATCAATCCATTGATCCAACTTGTAAGGCTTGGCTCCAAGTATTGGCATTTATAAGCCACTTGGTCAAACATGGTTAAAGGATCCCAAAACATTAGGATTTAGGATTTTTTTTTTTTAATGTTTTTTTTTCATAAATGAACCATAGGTTCATGTTTTTTAACAAAATTTCTCTCCTAGTGCAAAAATGCAAAAGTTGTCATGCAACTTTTTGAGCAAATTGACAACTTTTTTCTTATTTGTCTAAATGACTTCCCCAATGGATAGATAGTTCAAAAATCAGTTGTAAACAATGGGGAAGGCCTTCATATATCCCTTATAGGTGTGTGTAAGTCAAATTAATGTAATTTTGTTTTCAATCAATAAAATAAACCCATTTACCTTGCATTTTCATTGTTGCAGAGGATTGTAGAGACATGTACAGAATCTAATTTGGGCACAAAATATCATGTTAGATTCCTATGTGTCTTATATTTCATATGAATTTGGTCTGGTGATTAGATCTATTTTCTAACTCAAGTTATTAGCATTTTAGTCTCTGCTACTCTTGTTTGACTCCATTACCTAGGGTTTTGTTTTGTTTCTTCATTTCTAAGCATCTCAACCATGGGAATTTGACAAACTCTAGTGGAATTATCCCTTGTACTATGTCCTTAGATATTCTACAAGTTATTTTTGTGATCATGCAGGGAGATGGGAGAAACAACAAGCCCTAGGTGTATATCCTCATGCATGCACCTTTCCTGAATATACACAGTAGTGTGTAACTCTCTAAGACCCGATCACCAAAGGCTTAACTCATGGATATAAAATTTTTTTAGCATCCTATAAATGTTCCAATTTTTTTTGTAAGGATAAGCCCTCAAGAGTTGGTACATCCTTTACAAATGGTGGCCTAATTAGCCCTTTGGTCCAGAACAAAATCATTAAACTTTCTATTTGATCTTGAACTTAAAACCTTGGTGCTTAGATTCTACCCTTGTCTCCATAAATGGTATATATATCTATGATTAATTTTCCAAGTCATTTAGGACTTTTAAGAGTTAAGTCAATTTTTCATTCCATTTAAGGCTACCAACAATTTGGAGGCTTATAGAAGGAACCCTCATCAATAGAATTCCCTGAGGTATCTCAATAGGTGGGACATGTTTTTTTGGTCCTAGAATTGACCTTGACAAGTTGGTTCAACCCCTATAAGCTTTCCTTTCCATTTTTCCTTTTGGGAACCAAGTTTGTTGTACATCGTTAAGAGATAACATGAAGCAATGTGACATCCATCTTGAACTAGTTGTTGTGATTTTGTTTCAAGGTGGTGGATGGTAGTTTTAAGATGTTTGGATGATGTTTTAAAGGTGTAAGTCTAGGTCTCAGTGGGTTGGTGTATTGAAGCCACCTATAGAAGGTTCTGGAAGACAAATTGTCATAATTTCTTTCATCTACCCTAGCATTTACATCAAGTGGTATTAGAGAACCTAGGGTCCTTAGGTCTAAAGTTTGTTAAAACCATGTTAGGTGATAAAGATGGAGTGTTGTCAACAAGGATGACCAATGCAGTGATAGTAAAGTACTTGAGGGAGAAGAAACAAAGACAAGATGAACAAAGAAACATAGAGATGCAACTAATGAGGCAAGAGATGGAAAAGCTTAGGGAAGAGCTTTGTAAGAAGAGTAATGGAAACTCTAAAGATGTTGAGGAAGGGAGTGAGTAAGAAACCCTTGAGCATGAATAAGAAGTTCCTGCATATTAGAGGCTACTAGTGAAGACTCTAAAATCTATGGAGAGGAGAACCATCGATGCCAAGCTTGATTTGACTACATATGATGGGAAGCTGGACCCAGATGGTGCTTTGGATTGGGTGGATGCCCTCTCAATTTTCTTTGATTGTGAATATATCCCTAAGAATCAGAGGATAAAGATTCCTAAGTCAAGACTAAAGGTCTCTGCACTCACATGGTGGAACTTCACTCAAGATGATAGGGTGAAGAATGGAAAATATCATGTCACCACTTGGAAGAAGATGGGTGAGTATAATTAGGTAAGCATATGTCCCTGAGGACTATGAAGTACAACTCCATAGAAGGAGAATGAGTTTGAGACAAAATGAGAAGAGTATCTCAACCTACACTAAGGAATTCCAAAGGCTTGTCATGAAATCTAAGATGGCAGAGCCAGAATGTGTAAATCTTGCAAGGTATATGCAAGGCTTGAAGATTTCAATCCAAGATGAACTAATCCTAACCAGCCCTACCATAGTCCAATAATTCTTTCAATTGGAATTAAAGGTAGAAGACAAGTTTAGAAGGAAACAAGAACAAGGTTATAGGGGAAGAGGAAATTCTTGGAATAAGGGACAGTCAAGCAATGATAACAGATTTATGAAGCAGAACCAAGGAACCAGAGAACAAGGAGATCCAAGTACCAGAGGAGGATTTTTATGCATACGAATTTTTGGTAGGGGTAGAGGAAGATCTAATGAGAATTTAAGGTGTTACAACTGCAACCAATTTGGCCATCATGTAGGAAGATGTCTTGAGAAAAGGAACAACAATCAAGGGGAAATATGAACATAGTTGGTCCAAGAGGAGAAGTAGGAACTAGAGGTAGAAGAAGGAATAGTCTTGATGATGAGACAAGATTTCTTACAAGTTCCCAATACTCAAGAACCACCCCAAAGAAATAATTTATTCAGAACAAGGATCAAATACCAAGGAAAGGTATGTAACTTGTTAATTGACTCTGGTTCAACATAAAATTTTGTTTCTAAAGAAATGGTATAGAAGTTAGGATTATCTAAGACACCCCACCCTTTTCTTTATCATGTCTCTTTACTTACAAAAGGGCAACAAACATTAGTGACTGAGTAAATTGTGGTAGAATTCTCTCTAGGATATTTCAAAGACAAAGAATTGTGTGATGTAGTAGAGATGGAAGCTTGCCATCTTATACCTGGCATACCATGGAAATATGATATGGATGCTACATATATTTTTAGGAAGAATACCTAAACCATTCTTAAGGATGGAAAAAATTATACCATGAAGCCATTGCCTAATCCAAAAATAGAGAAAGAACCCACTGTGATTGTTATTGAGGAGAAGGAAATGGTAAAAACTTTGAAGGATTCTATGGAGGGACTTATATCCTGGTCATGAAACCTAAAGACAAAGAAGAATCTGAAAACACATTGCCCATACCAATAGAGGTCAAAGAACTGTTGAACACATATAGTGATGTGGTGATTAATGATTTACCACCTTCCCTCCCACCCTTAAGAGATATGAGTCATCAAATTGACCTAATACCTAGTGCTCTTTTCCTAACAAAGCACCCTATAAAATGACTCCTTATCAGAATGCTGAAATCTCAAGACAATTCTAAGAAATGTTGACCAAAGGTCTGATTCAAAAGAGTTTAATTCCTTGTGTTGTTCCATCTGTCCTAACACCAAAAAAGATGGAAAATGGGGACTTTGCACTGATAGAAGAGATATAAACAAGATAAAAATCTGATATAGATTCCCTATCCCAAGGATTGAAGATCTACTTGATCAACTTGGGAATGCTTGCTACTTTTCTAAAATAGATCTAAAATTTGGCTACCACCAAATCAGAATTAGACCAGGGGATGAATGGAAGACTGCATTAAAAACCACTGAAGGATTATTTGAATGGCTTGTGATGTCAAGTAATGCCCCAATTAAATTCATGAAGCTCATGAATGAATTTTTCATTGACTTCATTGGAAAATTTGTTGGCATTGACCTTGTTGTCAATTTGTGTTCAACAGGTGATAAGGAGACTTTGTGAACACAAGCTGATCATAAATTTGTAGAAATGAACTTTCATCCAAAGGGATCTTATCCTCTTTGGGTTTTTCATCTCTCAAGGAACACTAAATATGGATCCTAGCAAAGTGGAAGTCATTGTCAATTTGCCTACTCTAAGAAATCAAGGTGATGTAAGAAGCTTCCATGGTCTTGCAATATTTCATAGGAAGTTCATTAAAAACTTCAGTCATGTATGTGCTCCAATGTTAGACACAATTAAGGGTGGAAAGAAAAAAAAGTTTTTTTGGACAAATGAAGCTAATAATGTTTTTGTCTACTTGAAGAATAGAGCGGCCCAATATCCTATCTTGAATTTGCCTAATTTAAAGAAGGTATTCACTATTGAAAAGGATGCTAGCAACTTAGCCATTGGTGCAATCCTAAGTAAAGAAGGGAAACCTATAGCTTTCTTCTCTGAAAAACTAAATGATGCTAAGAAAGATATTCCACTTATGACCTTGAACTTTATGTACTAGTGTAGGCTCTCAAGAAATGGAGGCACTACCTTCTACCAAAGGAGTTTGTTGTCTATACTAACAACCATGCATTAAGTTTCCTAAATTCTCAGGAAAAATTAAGTGTTAAGCACATAAATGGATGGAGCAATTTTAGGCCTACACATTCACTATAAAAAACAAAAGGGGAAAAGAAAATAAGGTTGCTAATTCCATCAATAGAAGGGTTGGTCTGATTGAAGAAATTCAACTCCAGATCATTGGGATTGATGTCTTGAAACATCTTTATGCAAGTGATCCAGATTTTGGAGAAGCATTTGAGGTTTGTTCTCAACTTGTAGGAAAGTATCATACTGATTTATCTAAATTTATCATTCAAAATGGTCTTTTGTTCAAAGGTTCTCAACTTAGTATACCTAGATGTTCAATGAGAATAAATATAGTAAAGGAAAAGAATTGTGGTGGCATGAGTGGCCATTTTGGCATTGACAAAGCTCTGGATCTGATTAAAAGAAGTTATTTTTAGCCCAAAATGACAAATGATGTCAAGACATTTGTTGAAGTCTGTACTATGTGTTAGCAAGCTAAGGGTGTATCTACAAATTAGGGGTTATACCAACCTTTTCCTATACCTACTAGGCCTTGGGAGTCAATATCCATGGACTTTGTTATGTGACTACCTAGAAGCAAACAAGGTTTTGATAGTGTTTTTGTCATTGAGGATAGATTCAAAAAAACCATACATTTTGTTCCTTGCAAAAGCACAAATGATGCTTCCCACATTGCACATCTTTTCTTTAAATAAGTTGTCTGAATTCATGGCTTACCAAAAACAATAGTCTCAGATAGGGATGTAAAATTTTAAGGACATTTTTGGCGAACACTTCACAAAAATTTGGGAAAAAACTTGACCTACAATTCAACATATCACCCACAAACTGATGGCCAAACAAAAGTAGTGAATGGATCACTTGGGAACATCTTAAGGTGCTTAAAAAAGCAACACAATCAGAGTTGAGATGTAATCCTTCCACAAGCAGAGTTTTCTTTCAATGATTTTCTTTAAAGAATTATGAATTCATGGCTTACCAAAAACAATAGTCTCAGATAGGGATGTAAAATTTCAAGGACATTTTTGGCGAACACTTCACAAAAAGTTGGGGACAAATTTGACCTACAGTTCAACATATCACCCACAAACTGATGACCAAACACAAGTGGTGACTAGATCACTTGGGAACCTCTTAAGGTGATTAACAAAGAAACACAATCAGAGTTGGGATGTAATCCTTCCACATGAAGAGTTTTCTTTCAATGATTTTCTTTAAAGAAATCCAAATTCATGGCTTACAAAAAACAATAGTCTCAGATAGGGATGTAAAATTTAAAGGACATTTTTGGTGAACACTTCACAAAAAGTTGGGGACAAGTTTGACCTACAGCTCACAAACTGATGGCCAAACAGAAGTGGTGAATAGATCACTTGGGAACCTCTTAAGGTGCTTAACAAAGAAACACAATCAGAGTTGGGATGTAATCCTTCCACAAGCAGAGTTTTCTTTCAATGATTCTCTCAACAAATCCACTAGAAAAACACCATTCCAAATAATATATGGTCTGCACCCCAGGGTCCATTGGATCTTGTAGACTTATCTTTATATTTTAGAGTCAGTTCTCAAGGAGAAGAATTGGCCAAACTCATTGCCCAAGTTTAAGAAGAAGTCAAATACAAATTACAATAGACTACTCAAAAATATAAAGAACATGCAGATAAGAGAAGGAGAGAGGTTCATTTTCAAATTGGGGACAAATTCTGGGAATATCTTAGGAAAGAGAGGCTACCTAAAGGAAGAAACTCCAAGTTGCACATGAAGAAAGTAGGACCATGCACAATCTTGCATAAATTGGGTGAAAATGCCTATGAAATCTCTCTTCCCCCTACCTTGTCTATTTCTCCAATATTTAATATGGTAGATCTAACCCCTCAAAAAGGTGATGAAAATAATAATGATGTAGGTACATCTACTCATCCAGACACAAATGATGTTGTATATTATGTCACAAACCTACCTCCTAGAAAACTAGTAGAGTTGGAGACAATTCTGGACTCTAAGATCCTCAAACAGACCAGGAAGAAGAAGTACATGCAGATACCTTGTCAAATGGAAAGGACTTCCCAACATAGATGCCACTTGGATGAAAAAGGACTGGATCACACAACATGCCACCTCAATTAAACAACTTGACTCAAGTGGGAACTTGAGTTATAAAACTCAAGGGGATTATGGTGTAGGAGAACATGTTGGTGGTTTTTTATGCTACAATGACTGAATATGAACCTTTTCACTTTCTGACAAATTTTAAAGAGCAGCCAACTCCCAGTATTCAACAAAGACTAAAAAGGACCAACTAACAAGGATGCAGATCCATCCTTCTATGCTTTAGGTTCTGAAAAACCAAAGGGGGAAACCCTTTAATGCCTTCAATATTCAATTTGGCATTAATCAAGCAACAAACTCACATAGGATCAACACGGTTGGGAGATACTAGGTAACATGCTAATCACCCATCGAACATCGACCATGAAGTGGAGCATGAGATTAGTACAACACCACAAACACAAAAATGCAAGATATGTCAGAGTTT
Source organism: Thuja plicata (assembly GCA_018584345.1). Classification (NCBI taxonomy): domain Eukaryota; kingdom Viridiplantae; phylum Streptophyta; class Pinopsida; order Cupressales; family Cupressaceae; genus Thuja; species Thuja plicata. The sequence goes on from MU226802.1 coordinate 740,077, forward strand.
ATATTTAAAATGCAGAATATAGCCAGACCCACCAGATATGCATCAATATGGAAAGACTAGTCTCTGATTAGTGCCTTATCCATTGAGAAATACTCCAAAGCAAACATAATACACAACAATCAACTGTTGTAATTGATTCTAAGCCATAAATACAATCAATCCACACTAATACTTCTTACAACAAATCATTATGCAGACCAGATGAACTTATGCCATATCCATAGCTTCATTTAATCTTATCCTAGATTAGAACTAAGGACTAATATCATATACATAGATGAATCCATACAATGAATCAGAAGATTCATAACCAAAAATAAAAACACAGAGGAGAGATTTGGATCTAGAAATTTTGTATTAAGTGTGAGGAATCACACTTCTGTGTACAATTTGCCTTAGAAAAAACCACTTCAATAATATGCAAAAGACCAAAGAAAACTTCTATTCTATCTAGTAACAAAACTAGTACAATCAATGAACTATATCCCTAATGGAACCAAGAAAAACTGGAACCTCCTAGAGCCAACAATTTGAAACTCTCTGTGGAGTCCAAGAAATTGGAACCTTGTACAAAGGGAAGAGTTTAGAATATGTAGGAAGAGAAAAACCATCATATTTATCCTGAATTCAACACATGTCCTCCCTTCATAACTTATCTGCAAATATCTTCCCTTCTTCCCTCACTAAAATCTAATATGATTTGCACAAAATATCTCCTTTATTCTAGCCTTTGAAAATCCTCAAACTTCTCCTGTGGAAGCCTTTGTAATATGATTTTAATGCCTTTGAAAATAAAACATTTTAAACATGTTCTCATCATTAAAATACCTGGTGCATATTGCATACTTTTAGGCTATGAAAATCCTAATTTTCTGTGCATTCGAAAAGATTATTTTCCCCAAATTTATAATCCTGCACATTATACTTGCACCTTGCACTTTAATTTGTCTTTGCCTTTTAATTTTTTGCATTTAATTCCCCTTTTTCACAGAGGCACCATATTTTTCCACGTGTCACCTCCTAATTGGTCTGCAGGTCCACCTTTGCACCTGTATCATCTTGCTATGTTGGCCTGCCACCTATCACACTACCACGTTTTGGCCAGTCGCAATCCCTTGATGAGATTATCTTGATCTCTTGTCCTTTGAGGCATCACGTCTGCCATCGATCTTGCTTCCTCGGGATTTGTGCTCATTTCAGATGCCTTTTCCCACCTACCATGTCATTTCCACCTTGTTATTCTCTGTTGTCGGCCCCGCCATGTGTCGCATAGGCGCGATGCCTTGATCGTATCCTCCTTGCATCTTCTAGATCCAGGCATCACGCTAGCCATTGATCTAATCTGAGTTCATTACACATTGTTGATCTTTTGTGCCTTGAGATCTGTGCACATCTGATGCTCCTATGTTGCCACGTGAACTACCACCTCACCTCCATGGCCCCCACCAAAAGAATTTTTTCTTTCACCGAGGTTGCCCACCTCACTACGCATTATTGCCCATGAATTTCACCCAAGCACGTCTCCAAGAGCCTCCGAGCTCTTAACTTCATATTACATCATGAGTGTTTTGGTATATAAACATTGAAGAAATCCATTTTCCCATTAATGTAGGATAATTCTACAGGTTTGTTGTAAAGTTTTAACCTGCTTGCATGCCAAAACTTTGAAGAAATCCATTTTCCCATTAATGTGGGATAATTCTACAGGTTTGTTGTAAAGTTTTAACTTGCTTGCATGCCAAAACTTTGAAGAAATCCATTTTCCCATTAACGTGGGATAATTCTACAAGTTTGTTGTTGTAAAGTTTTAACGTGCTTGCATGCCAAAACTTTGAAGAAATCCATTTTCCCATTAATGTGGGATAATTCTACAAGTTTGTTGTTTGTAAAGTTTTAACCTGCTTGCATGCCAAAACCATGTTGTCGTCAAAGACAATCACTATGTCCCCAAGAGCGCACTCGCCAAGAGCTCTCGAGCGCTTTACTTCACGTATAAGGTTGTGCATTCTATTATATGAAAATTAGTAAATTTTGTTTCCCCACCAATGTGGGATAAATCCCCTGGGCTATTTTAAAGATTTCTGCTTGCGCACCAAAACCTAGCTTACCAAGTTCACTGCAATCTAGCAGAGCTTGACCTTCAAACGAATGCTCTCCCAGAGCTATCTTCTCTATACTTCATATGATACTATAGATACTCTCTTATATAAACATTTTTAAAGCCCATGTCACCGTCCATGTGGGACATAATTCTAAAGCTTTGTAAACAAAAGTCAGAGCACCCTGTGTATACTTCATTGCGCATAGGTAGGGAGGATACTACAAAGGTTTTAGAACTTTGTATTTCACTCATGCGCAGCCTGCCTTTTGCATCTATTTGTTTGCAAGAAAGGAGACGTGTTGGCATGGGTTGTAGGAGTTTGGCATTACACCTGCCAATTGTTTTGTTTGAAATTTATTAAAACAAAAATCCATTTTGTGTATATCCTATAGCCATTCAAACACTCTGTCCAACAGTTCATGTGCCTTGTTTTCTTGGAGGTGCCACCATACTGCCATGCAAGGAATCTATTTGCTTCCATTGATCTTCATGCACTCCCATCATGCACGACAACCACCATTTAACAACTCATGTGCAACCTTATAAACGATGCGCATCCTCCTGCAAGCCATGCGCTGGGAGGATATTATAAAGGTTATGGAATTTTGGCTTTAAACCTGCCAGTTTGCATATGCTTGAGAGTTTTAAAACCTTTTCATTTATATATGTCGTGTGCAAACTCTACACTAGCAAAGATCAAGGCACATGAACTATTTTCTAAAATGCCTTAAAGAAAGGCGGTTCCGTCAAAGCACGCATATGAAATGAATGACAGCGTGATTTGACAGGTATATACAAGAAATGTAAAACCATAACTCAGTGCACATAAGATGTTTGACGAAATGATTGAATCATTTAAAATGAAGAAAGCGTGAGCAAGGTGCATAAAGGGTTTGAAATAAACACGAGAAGAATAGCACATGAATGCCTCATAGGAATGTGGTCTCATGGCATATTACACAAAGTGCCCTAAATTGTTTGACAAGAGGCCCAAAATAATATAGATTCACAACCTGCGCATCAACTATAGAATTCTCTACCAACAATAGACTTGTTGGAAGTCTTAAAAGTGGTCAAACATGTACATTTTACCTTATGTTTTACCAAAAATGACAAGTGGGCTCAGGAAAAGACTTTAAAAAATGATCAAATAACTTTGTCTGATCATGTAGGTGAGAGCCTATGCTCATTTCCAATATGCAAGTACATTTTCCAAATGGATTTGTATGACACTTTCAGGATTGGGAGAACAAAGTGTCAAAGATAGTTCATTGATTTTCTCTACAGATGCACATGCCAACACAAATTTGAAAACACTTACAAAAAGTATCTTGAAAAATATAAAAACTCATTCTGAGACTCTGCCATTTGGAACATTGATTCATCCATATATCGTAAGTATACATGAAAAAGGGATTTATCTGAATCCAACCCAAACGTGAGAGATTGATTACCAAACGTAGCCACTTGGAAACATTGCAAAGATACAGATGCAAAAAACATAATATACTGTCTCCAGAATCATCTCGTGAAACATAGAAAACCAACTGCTGGATCCTTGAAACTTTCCAAGATAGTACACCCTCATGCATATAAAATGGATAATAAACTTACCCATCATTACCATCAAGCAACATCAATATATTACTATGCAAAGTTGGCTCCCTGGAAAACTTATCTCAGTGCAGATTGAAAACTAACAGAAATTGCAATCGAATCTTAACCTTGAAAATTATCAAATTATCTGCTGAGACTCCATCCTTGATCCTGGTAATATATTTAGACATAAAGAGTATATGGTATCAATTAAATTGTTATAGTGTTCATCTGGCACCAAAATATTAGCCTACAAAGTCAGCCTCCTAGAATATTTTACTGTTGCATCCACTGAAAACTGAATAAACTCCTGATTAGATTTGGCTTCACAAATCAATCAGATGAAAACCTCATGATCTGAAACCCTAGATAAATATTAATTTATACATAGGGAACACAAGGAATCAACTATATTTATCTGATGGTCCACTGGTTAACTAACATTGCTTGTCAAAATCAGTCACTTAACAACCTTCTGATTTCAAATTCAATAAAATTGCATAAACCTGATTTGGAATCGACTGAGAAAACTAACCAAATGGATTGGCCAAGGTATGAGAATCTTCATGAAGAAAAATTTCCATGTTTAAAATATAGGGGAGCACTCAATTCCCCATGTCATTCAACTAGTGCGAACTGTGGGACCCCAAAGTAGGGTACTTTATAACTTCTGCATTTCACACTTAGAAAATTTGAATAAATTGCAAACAGAATGGCTTTGGAAAAATTATCACATGAACTCGTAGGGGTCTTCAAATGGGAATGAAGATTTAATTTCATGTGTAAAACATCTAGGAACAATCCTTATGTCATGCCTATCCATCCGACCAAAGATATAAACCGCCAAAGTGGGTCACTTGATAAAACCATGAAATGTGCAAAATGCAAATTTGGGTCAACACCTCCTAATGGATATCTCCAAGACACATCCACTCTGGAATCAAAATTTTTTAACCCACTATATTTACTCCATGATAGGTGGCGTACATTTCCCCTAAGGAATTTCTCATGAAAAACTTCAGGTCTCAATTTACAAGCATGAAAAGAATGCCTTATCAAAAGTTTTTTGGAGCAGTAACTTTTCCTTAGAGAAATTTTCAATTTGGTCACTCCAAATTTCTCTAAAATTTGAGAGTGCCAACAGTGGCTCTGGACAGGTATGCATGCCCCTTGCGGGCATGTAGAGGATCTAGAATATATTGATGAAGCAGACCACTCACAAGCAATCAAACTTCTTCTCTTAACTTCCCAAAACCAGGTTCCTTATTGAAAACACAAAACACCAAACACACAACTGAAATAAAAGCGGCTATACAACATGTACATTATTTACAAATGGCCCTAAACCATCAAACTGAACTCAACATTTACCTTTGTCAAATATATGATTTTCTTTTCCATGGATCAGAGGTAAACTAAAATCACCACTATCATATGCCTGATCAATCATGCTACAATTTTATTTTGCAAATCATAGAAACAAGAATCAACATTCTCACTGTTATTATGTACCTGGAAAACACCAAGGTATTGATAGTGTTGATCACTATGTGACACAAAGTTGTTACATTCTTTAAAAGCATTAACCCGTTGAGAAGAAAAATATTTCAATTCAATCCAATAGCGGGAATCAAACATATCTTGGATGTTAGTTTGCACAAAAGAATTAATCTCATTCATAACAAAAACTTGCAAACTATCCAAATAGAAAATTGATTGCACAATATTGGAGACATCTTGCTGATCAGAACTTTTACCAGCATCCTCAAAATCTGAAAATGTATCATCAAATGATGGCTCATTCATCAGTTGCAAATCTCAGAACATACATGTATATTTTTCACTCTTCTCAAAGGAATAATTAGCATCATGATGTATACAAGAATCATTCATACAAAAATCATCAAAATCTGAATCCACACCAGCATATGAGTCATCATATTCATCATATTTGACATAATCAAATTTCTCACAATCATATGCATTTCCATCTTGCACATTGTTTGCCTCAAAATTAGGAAAAAGAAAATCAGAAGATGGTTCACACTCGAAACCCATTAGCATGTCATCATTGTCAAAGCATATATTAACTAGGTACTACAAACTAGATTCTACATTTGGTGCATACCTCTGAAAATCTACAACCAATAGTTCTATTATTTTTTCACTACTTAATGAACATTGGACTTCATTTTCATTACCTTTAATCTCATTCTTAGTGCTAAAAATATCTTCCTTATTTGAAACCAGGACTGCAAATTCTTGACTCTTATCATCTCGTTCAAAATAATTATCACAACAACTTGCATCCGCATCATAATCATTCTCTTGTTGTCCACAAAAATCTTCCTTAAACTGAGACAAGAAATCTGCACTATCATGCTGATAAGAAAATAAATCCACAAATCAAACAGAAACATCCGCAACTACAGATTCATCCTTCTCATCTTGATATTCATTTACTTCACTATCAACATCATAATCCGCATTGTCAACACAACTAGATTCAACATTATTAGTACTTTCAAATTCAGATTCTTCAATCGCATCTATCCATTTTTTAACATGTTCAATGCCTTCCTCTCCACGAGATGTGGACCAATTGACTGTTTCAGGCATACAAATCTCTAAGAAAAAATGGATATATGCACACTCTTGAAGTTCAACACCTTATGGAAGCTTATCATATGCATTACAAAATTGTTCATAAAACCAATGTATTGATTCTTCATTTCTTTCTCCTACATGTGTTTTAAAAAAAAATGGCTTCGTCTTGGATTCTTTGATTAAATAATGTAATATCTTTTTGGATTTATTCAAGATCTGCTGGATAAGTTTCAGATCTAGGTAGCATATCTCGATCCATTGACATGATACAATCCATTGCACTATTTATTAATAATACATCTTCTCATTCACAAAGATTTATATCCAACTATGCAATCATTTATTCACATAACAAAGAACATACTTCTGATTTTGATGACTGAAATTTGTAAAACAAGAAGCATGACAAAAAAATTCAGATCTATTTTCCTTCTTTTAGTGACTTCTTCATGTAGTAAGGAACCAAATTATCTCATAAAACTTTGAGGAATACTTGGGTAAATTCTCTTGTTGTTGGCATTCTTTATTTCTTTCTAATTTGGTCATTCAACCACCGAATCTTTAAGCATCTACTAAATCCTTGCTGCAAGTAATTCCAACTAATTATCAATTTTCTTTCACTTAAATGCACACTGGTGCAGAGATCTTTCAGAGTCGCCACTCACTGCTGTGAGAATGAATATAAAATTAGTAGAACACAAACAAGTTGGGATTTACACAAAGATATCAGAATTTTAGAAAATCAATAGGATTTGACACACTTTTTCACAAAGAAGACATTCAAAGCTCTTTTCAACAACAACAACCAGGCTGATAGCTATGATCTGAAAAAATTTCAGATTTAAAAATATTTATAACTCTATCCTCAAATGGATATGGCGGAAAAATAACTGTATCGATAAACAAGTAGGCCATAGGTCTAGCTCAACTTGATAAACCTAAATCATTTATGATAATATACCTTCACTCCCTAGAAGAGTCACCATTTTTTTGATGGTTTTTTATGCTATAATGACTGAATATCAACCTTTTCACTTTCTGACAGATTTTAAAGAGCAGCCAAATCCCAGTATTCAACAAAGACTGAAAAGGAATGACTAACAAGGATGTGGATTCATCCTTCTACACTTTAGGTTCTGCTAAACCAAAGGGGGGACACCCTTTAACGCCTTCAATATTCTGTTTGGCATTAATCAAGCAGCGATCTCACATAGGCTCAACACGACTGGGAGATACTAGGTGTATAGTCAGAAAATGGAAGCACTTCCATTGTGGATTGGTTTAGCCTTATAAGTAAGTGTTTTGGGGTCATTTCAAGTGCCTTGAATGGGTCCTTGACTTGGATCTGGCTTTTTCCCCCTGTTCTGCCCCATTTCCACCAGCCTATTTAAGACACCCTAGACTGAAAAATTGGGACTTTGAGCTCAGGGTCAAGGTCAACCTTTTTGGGTCAAGGTTGACCTCGACCTTGACCTAGGTCAAGGTCAACCTCAAACTTGACCTAGGTCACAATTGACATTTTTAGGCCCAGGGTTCAAATTCCATAATTTCAGGGTTTCTGGATGTCGGGCTTTGGAAAAAGTTAATTCCCGCTTCCGGGTTGGCTGTTTCGGTCTTCAAAACAATAAATCTTAAATTATATTTAATATATGTCCTCTTCTAGGGGTATAGGTCTAATTGGAATTTAATTCTCCTATGTAGGCCTCTCTAGAAGATTGTGCCCTAGATTGGTATATAAGGAAGCTTTCTTCTCTCATTTTCTCTAACCATGATCATCAACTTTCAAAGACTTGAAGAGTGAAATCCAAAGGTGAAGAAGCAATATTTGAAGCAAGCCAAGCAGCCATTGAAGCATTCATCCATCCTCAAGCATTCAAGAACTTCTCTCATCAAGAATATCCGTTAGTGGCCATTGAAGGATTAAAGCTCCATGGAGCCATCTTGTTGAAGATTTCTTCATCCACAATCCTCCAAGCCTCTTCCTCTTCCAAGACCCATTCAAGATTGGTGCTGAAGATCTACAAGCAATTGATTGGAGATATCTCACATTCTACATTCTACATTCTACATCCTTTTTGGTGCATACATACTTGTGGATTCACGTATTCGAATCCGCCACAAGGCCTTCTACAAGAAAGGTGAATTTGTTCATTTACTTTGTTTTACTTATGAATTTCAATTATACTTTGAGGTTAATTCCAAAACTAGCATTTGACCAAGGGAAAACCCTCCCCCTAACAAATAATCCATTTTTTTTTTAGGTACAAGTTCAGAACAATAGATGGAAGTGCATATCTGGATACCCTTTTCGGCAAACTTTCAGGATCCAAAAATAGATTTCCAGTCGGAGAATTTTTAGGTTGATTATACCCTAGGTCAGAATCGGAAATTCTAATTCAACGATGACATTGACTTGAGGGTACAAATCGAAACTATGTCAGAAAAGAAAAATATTTATGGGTTTTGTTTGTCTCTGTATTTTTATTCCAGATCCAGTCTCAAATTTTCAAGAAACTAAGTGTAGGTCCCTGAAAACAACATTCTTCAAATCTGGAACATTTCAAGGTTAGTACTTTTATCCTATCAATTTCAATTAAAGTTATTAATCTTTCTAAATCTATGACACATTTAAATAAATAAACAGGTATTTAAGATCTTCCTCTTTGCTCTTATTTCTAAATGATTGATTCATTTATGCATTGATCCTTACTTTTGGGTTAATCAATTTAGATCCTTCATTTGTATATCTAAGGATAAAAGGAGAGCATCTTATTTACTCCCTACATTTCAAATACATTCTGTTTAATACACATAACATTCTTTAAATGTAAGATATACATAATAACATCTTTAAATGTAAAATATTTTATATCTTACATTTTGGTGAACCCACGATAGACAACTCTTTCTTTTTGGTGTTAGATTTACATCTTTTAAGTTAGATCTTTCATTCATATTACATTACCTTTCTTTTATGTTCCTGCATTTACATTTCAAAAATTAAAAATAAAAATCTTGTGTTTCCTAAATTAGTTCATTTGTATTGCATTAGTGTATGAGCTTTACCACTTCTAGTCCTACTTATAGTATCCCGGTTAGAAGATTCTAAACCTATCTAATCTATCATGAAAGCTATTTGCTAAGGGAATTCATAAAATAAGCATGAAAACTCAAAAACCCCCTTCAAAGGAAGCTCCCATGTCCTTCTTTCTTCTCCATAATGAGATTGATG